>JBAIZL010000001.1:108950349-108985349 GCA_036971475.1 Prosapia bicincta | reverse complement strand
TTTGGTCACTTGAAATGAGTAACTAGAAAGTATCGTATAATTGATGCTGTTTTGAATACAGAAGACGCTGTCCTCTTTCCACAAGATTTTTAAATTCAAATAATCCTGCTGACTTTCCAACACATAACTTACAAGTTGAAGAGCGAGGCAACTGTTATTGGGTTCACCTCGTCAATGCTAGATGAGATTCTAGCAAAACGTAGGAACTGCGATTTTATGCACTGCAGAATGAACGGATGTACTCCAGATAATAACTATTCATCATATATATATATATATATATATATATATATATATATATATATATATATATATATATATATATATATATATATATCAAATTATTTATATAATATTGATAAATATAATAATTTGTTTTTATATTTATAAAATTATATAAATATATATATACATATATACACATATATATATATATATATATATATAAATGAATGTTTGTATGTATGAAACACAATGAATTACTAAACCACTGATCAGATCGCCTTGCAACTTTGGGAAATTGTTGAGTATATTTCTGGGAAGCTTACCGGATACATAACAATTTTTTCCTACATGCTAATTTTAGAACAAGTGCCAACTTAAAAAATCTCAAAAAGTGTTGTATTTTCTGGATCTATATAAATATATTTGAATGTAAAGCGTTTTAATATAAATACAGAACATTTTCAATACATTTCTTTTCCTCAGCTGACGTACAATAGATCAAGGTTGTAAATTTGTAATTATTCCTAATAGTGCATCATTCCCTTTATAATTAAATGTAGTGTTAATTCTAAACAATGCCTTTCTGAGGCGTAATATACAACTCTCAACCACTAGGATTTCAGCATAGGGCCACAGACAAAATGATAGGATAGCTGACAAATTATGAATAAAGACGCTTTATATGTGACGTCATCAAAAATGTTAGGAACCAAAGGTTAGTCGATGTATGTGTCAATCAACCATCCCCCCTTACAACTTCGGTGTAACATGATGATATATTTATTAAACAAAATTCGCCTACTGTTACCATTATATCGTGTATGGGTAAAATGAAATTTTTTGTATTCGTATATGTCAGTATTTAGTAACAGCTGAAAGCATAAATATTGCAGTAAACACTGAAATATTTATACTATTTTACCATTCGACATTTTGCTGAGGCAATTTCAGTTTAGTCGTGCAATATATGATCTTCCTTAACTTAGTTTTTCTGGTTCCTGTGTTATTTTCAAGCAGTATCTTACAGTAGAACACGTCAATGGACATCAGGTAAAAAGCAACTATCTTTGCAGCTAGCTCAATATTTATTAACTAATGTATTCCCAAGATTGATTTCTTATGGTGTCATAATAGGCCTTTATTTATTTGGATTTACCTTATTATAACTTCACACAATCAAGTGTGGTTTGACAATCATTAAAATTGCTAGGTATAAGCACCTAGTTTTTATTTGTATTTGAACAAAATTAACATAGTTTTTATGTTTTCCAGTTTAGGTATGCATTGGTTATAGATATGATTTATAGAAAGTAGCTAAAATATCTTAAGTTTATTTGTTAACTTAAATACAAATGTTACGTTGGATTTAATAAGTAACTTGTTATTTTATCGTAATTATTTTATTTAAAATACAACTAAATAATCGACTGCCTGCCATTAACGCGTAAAACATGTACTTCAATATGTTATCTCTTAGGTTATATGCTATTGTTCAGTTAGGGGTTAATATGGGAGCCGAGCCAATGATATTAATTTTGACCAGTGTTCAGCTGTGGTCGATAAATTTCTCTTTACATCATACAACTAACCAGCAGTAAACCGTGTTGGCTTCTAAGCCCATCATATAAGCCAAATTTATGTTTAAATAGTAAACAATTACAGACACATACCACTGGCTCGACCGCGCTATTACCTATTGTGACAAGATAGGGCATATTACTTCCTTGACTTTCTGGAATAGCTAACGTCACACAGAAAACAATAACGCCAATGTATTTTCTCCACGAGGAAACTTAATGCTGGATGAATCAACAGTCGATTAGGAACATTAGCTAAAGTAAAGTTACTACTTACTATACTGCAATTTCACTGTGCATGTCCCCCAGCTTCAAATAACTCAAAACAAGTCGCGTTGTTTTTCGTTTTAAGTATAAGTAATACGTTTTAAATAAATATAGATCTGTTTTAATAAAATTCTTGTGTTTTGAGCTGATGTACAGTAGATCCACATTGAAATGTCTAATTATTCCTAACAGCACAGCCCTGCCTTCATAATTAGGCGTAATATTAATTTTACACGATGCCTTGCCGACCGATAATTTACAACGCACGAGAATTTCAGCATATTTCCAATGACTAAGTGATAGGGTAGCTAATAATTTATTTATAAAGAGCCTCTATATTATGTGTCGTCATCAAGAATGATAGTAACTAAAGGTTAAACGATACATATGTCATGCAACCAGCCCCCCCTTCCCCACCTGCGTAACATGATGACATATTTATTAACCAGAACTCATCTACCGTGAACTTCCTATTAAGTTTGGCTAAAATGGTATTTTGCATATTCATATAGTCTATGTCAGAGATATATAGGGATGACTCTACGAGGGTGACAGGGGGTAATTTTTGATAGAAAATATCAATAGTGAAACAATCGCTTGAAAATATTCACTTGGGGGTATTGATGTTGCTGGATCCAATACTGAAATTTGAATGGACTTTGGGTGCAATCTCTAAGGGATGGACCATTTACTTTAAAAAATTTAATACAGAATCGTTGTATCGACGGCAACATTTTTTATAACATTTCTATACAAACTATTAGGTGATTTACTTGGAGTACTCTCTCTTTTCAATTCAGAAACATTACTTGAATCCAGTGAAAAATGATTCAAATTAGAGTTCTAAGTTTTTTTTAACAGAAACGCTAATTGTGTCTGTTACTGCTTTTATATGTCGTGCGGTACTACCTACTAGGAACCACTTAACCTCATAGATGTCGTAGAAGCCAAACAAACGGTAAGATTCTGCAGGCTGAGGCTTTTAAAAAGAATATCATTGCTTTAGTATATACCCTTACTATAGATATCAGAAACCTGTACATTTTTATGTCAACAAATTTTTCTTTTCACCAATAATAATATCTTTACAATGGATATAAAATGATTATCTTCTTTTAAGGTTTAGTCTGGAAATACTAATATTAAAACACTATGTTCATCTCCCAACTTCAAATAACTCAACAAAGGTCATGATTTTTTTTTTGAAATGTTAGTAAAGCGTTTTAATATAAATATGACTTAAATACATTTCTCGTGTTAGCTGACGTACAGTAGACCCTATTGAAAATGTTTTATTATTCCTAACAGTACATAATTACCTTTATAATTAAGTATAACATTAATTTTAAACGATCTCCTGCCGACGGATAATTTACAACTCTCAAGCACGCGGATTTCAGCATTGTTTCATTGACAAAGTGATTGGGTAGCTAATAAATTATGAATAAAGAGCTTTTTATGTGACGTCATCAAGAATTTTAATAACTAATGGTTAGTCGATACAAGTGTTATGCAACGAGACACCCGCCTTACCCCACCTGCGTAACATGACGACCTACTTATTAACCAAAACAAAACTAATATTAAATTCATATCGAGTATGCTTCAAATAGTATTATCTATATTAATATATCACATTATTTAGTCACAGCTGAAAGCATAAAAACTGCATTGAACACTGGAATATTTATAGTATCTTACTATTTGCCATTTTGCTGAGGTGATTTCAGTTTAGTTGTGCAGAATATTATCCTGCTTTACTTACCTTTTGCTGGCTCCTGTGTTATTTGTAAGTATGATCTGCTGGTAGAACTCGACCCTGGGCCTCAGCTACAAACCAACTAACTACCTGTTAGCTAGCTAGATATTTATTGATTTATTTATTCTTATGGTGCCGCAATAGGCCTTTATTTATTTCCATTTATGATATTATGATTTCAAAATATAATAAAATATAACATAATAGTCTTCTTTACAATAGTAATGCTTTTTAAAAGTTTGTATACTGGAACAAATTAGTAAACATCAAAATACTATGTATATGTATTATTTTCAAATAATTTTCCTACGACTGTAGTTTATAATAGATTTATTAGTTTTGTACCATATAATGTTTAACTCTTGATGTTACTTTTAATACTTTCATTTAACAAAGTAATAATTTCCTTAATTAAATTGGCTTTACTGTCTTTTTTCTTAATTTCTTACTAATCTGAGTTTCTCGAAGTATTATTTCTGTTGAAATAATCTTCTTTTTGTTGAATTAACTCACTGATAAACCTAGAATACTGAAACACCATGTAATACTGAGACGCTTCACCGAATTACAGTGCTGCGTACAACGGAGGCTACATTATATGCTACTTAGACAATTTCTAACGAATATTAGAAGTATCTAATAGTAATAACAAAGTAATGGCTAATAATAAACAAAAGAGAAGAGAAAGGGGAGTATTTAAAATAGGAAAAGAAAATTAAGGATCATAAAAATTATTAAGGAGAATAAGTTAAATGGAAAATTATATTGGAATACAAATTTCATCACAAATATAAATGAAAAACAAAATACAATGAATTTAAAATGGGCAAATATATACGAGACAAAGATTTGAAAAATGCCTATTATACTTTTTACGATTGTTAATACAATAGAGACAAAACAAAAGCCACATTTAGCACAAAAGGAATATTTAAAGAACAATAGAAGAAAAACAAACACAAATTTGAAGTTTATTTGATTAATAATTAAACATAACACAACGAAGTAAACACAATCCGAAATTAAAAACAATATTTAATCAGCAATTACCAGTCGCCAAATTGTTCATGCAATGAAGAAGCAACGTTAATAATGGTGCGACACAAATAATGCCACCATGTTTACTGCTGTAGTAAAGATTAGATCATACAAGAAATAAAGTTAATAAATTATATTTTTAATAATTTTTAAATTAACAAATTTGTCTGAATGAAAATTGTATTTATTAGTTTTATAATACTCACTCAGTTAAGCAATTTGCACAATGTTTGTGTAACTACAACTTTGACAAGCATTAGGTTATTAACTGAGGTATTTTATACCGTGTCACTTCAAGATTTAAACACTAACATAACTTAAGTTTGACAAAGTTGTGATATTGTTTAGTGTTACTTGAGGCGGTTTCACAATCCCCTGACCGTATGGACTAAAACTTTTGCATATAAGCTAATGAGAAAGGAGTAAGTGCAATCTAGATTTAATCTTATTCGAGTAAAATTACATAAATTAATATTCTTTGTCACCTGATAATTCAAATTTTTCTAAATGTTTAAACAAATACATCACGCCAGTAGAAATACAACAAAATATTATATACACACACACACACACACACACACACATATATATATATATATATATATATATATATATATATATATATATATATATATATATATAGAATATAATTATATAACTTAAACATTCTCTTCTTAGAAGTTCAATAAATAATAAAGTACGATATTGAATTTATAAAAATAGATAATATTATATAATTTAAAAAACAGGATCTTTATATGTAACTTTCTCCAAATCACTTACTATAACTCATTTGATAATGTGTCTTACTTGAAGATTGAATAGTAAATTCTATTACACTTTTTGGTATAGTAATTTTGAAGTTGTTAATAACTTTCTGGATTTTATAACTTTTTTTGTTTATGTAACAATAGTTAAACAATTATTACAAATTACACACTTTATTCCATAAATCCTACTATCCGTTACGAAATTCTTCTAATAGCTTTTAGTATTTTTAAACTATACTGGGAAAATGATTTTAAATAATTTGTCAGGACAGATTGAAAGAATTATTTTCATCCAGTCGCATTTAGACAAAATATTATGAGACATACAATTAATTCGAGACAAAGTAACTCAAAATAAATGCTATATATATGTTATAATAAATGTTACTATATATATATATATATATATATATATATATATATAGAGAGAGAGAGAGAGAGAGAGAGAGAGAGAGAGAGAGAGAGAGAGAGAGGGAGAGAGAGAGAGTGGAGAGAGAGAGAGAATTATAATTGAATTTACAATTCAAAGCTTTTCGTTGGCTAACAGGAATATTAAACAATTAAAATTAACATATATCTTAATAATAAACAATAATAAGAATAACATATTAGATATATGTTAATTTTAACTGTTTAATATCCCTGATGATGTTGGTACTGTTAGCCAACGAAAAGCTTTGAATTGTAAATTCAATTATAATTCTTGTATTTGTATTTTGACATAGATCTTTATTAATACACAAGAATACATATTGCGATATATATATATATATATATATATATATATATATATATATATAAAATACGTTTTCTTGTTTAATAATTTAAAACAATACAGGTTATTCAAATACAAGAATATTCATTATTTTATATCCATTAGGATATAAAATAATAAATATTCTTGTATTTGAATAACCTGTGTTGTTTTAAAATATATATATATATATATATATATATATATATATATATATATATATATATATATATATATAGAGAGAGAGAGAGAGAGAGAGAGAGAGAGTAACATTTGTATAGGAAACTTTTATTTACAAGAATTTATAGGTAATATGTAAACGAATTTTTAGTTCAATAGATTTATTTCAATTTTATTTGGAAAAGTATGTTTAATATACTTTTAACAAAATCAGGGTAGAGCTGTGTTTGGAATATGCATGTGGTTAAAAACTCATTAATCTTTTGGAAAAATGTTATATCAAAAGAAGATAATTATCGATTTTCTTTTTAATTCTGTAGACAATGGAATTAACAGCAGAGTACATTAATGGAAGTTAGGTTTCACACAAAGAAGTAAAATAAATCTTCTTTGCGGCAATGTAATTAATCACCAACGCTAAATCCTTCTCATTGGCTCCGAGATGCTGTGGAGATTTAAAAAGATATTTAAAGATTTAATTAAAAAAATCTTTTAAATTTTCGAAATAAAAATTATAGGTAATTTGTGTTACGCCATAGAAGAGTTTCTCTACGCAGAAAAACTTTCATTTGGTTCACTTCGTTATACACTTCTATGTTACCAATACACATCTTCCAAAGCTATATACAATTATATCACACGATGAAGATTATTTTTGTAAATATATGTATGGCATAAATATAACTTTGTACATCCCAATCTAAAATCTCTTAAATATGAAATAATAAAATTATCATTAAAAATGTATTAGTAATTAAAAACGTTTTAAATGAGTTGAATTGTAAAGTTATTTTTAAATAACCTTGTCTCGGAACACAGCTTCAAAGTTGTATCTCAGTTCTGTGTCCCAAAATTGTCTCTCAGTTCCTTGTCCCAAAATTGTCTCTCAGAGAAAGGCTTTTCTTGCTTTGAAGTTATTAATATCTCCTGTCGTCCTTGGATTTCTATTTCACAACATCTTATTAAAAACGTATCAACAAAGAATCATTCATTGCGATTACTTTATCTTATCCTCTGTTTTAGAAGTGTATTCGGCGCAGATGTACAATTTTCCATTATGTTTCCTTTCAATTGCTTATAAGGATCGTTAGACAAAGTCAAGTAAAAGTATATTTAAACTGAGCTCTCGTTTAATCTCTTCTATGAGACAGAAACATTCTCCTATGTCTATTATGGCTATATAATGTCATTAATAAAGTAAATATTTTTTCTGGAAAATAGCGTAACATTTTGAAATCAGTTAAGTTTAAATATTCCTGTATTGCCACCATAAAATAAGAAATGGTTCACAAACCATTTAATTAAAAACATTTTAGTTACCTCATGATAATCATCTTCATAGTCATCTTGTACAAGATAATATTCTAGAAATCTGCTACTTGTTTCTAGAGTCAATTATATAATAGTAAATGGTATATTTATAAATTACTAATAAAATGGTTTGAGTTAAACATGTTATAATTTTTTTTCAATTATAGAATTATCTAAACAGGTGATGCAACAATATAACAAATGTATTCTTAAAAAATAAAAAGCTATGTTGTACAATCGGCGTAAATTGTTTTAGTTGACTTTTTTTGCAATACTTCTAGTTTTAATCATTGATATATGTTTTTGTTTTGAGTATTTAATTATATTATGTTGTAAATAAATATAGGCTACTTATGTTATATATAAACAACCTATAACAAGTTTTAAATTTAGAGTGTGAGTTATTATTTTTTTTCATGGGTTCTTTGAGAGGAACAAAAGATATCTGTCTTATTTTAAAACAGACTAGTCTATGATAATAGATAATTATCCAATCTACGTATAAAATAATTAAATTTAATTAATTTAAATGTGTTTGACAAGTTTTATAAAATGACAAGAAAACATAATATTAATCGAAACACCCTTATTACATTTTCAAGGATAGTTTTAAAGACAAAAGAATAATGGGAAAATGATAGATTGTTTAGAAATATAGAGAATAAAAAATGAATGACGTTCTATAGAATTTGGACTTGTTTTACAAATATTAATTTAAATATATAAATGTATTGTAAACGTATATACTTTGAATAATTTCCGCTATTTTTCCAAGATTTCTAGGTAAGACATTTAAAAATAAACATGCCTATTGAAGGTTAACCTTTTGTAATTACAGAAGCTATGTATCTTATAGCAATCGATAAATACAGTGATCTCGTGAACCCACAAGAGTCACAGGTAATATGTTGGTTATTTAATTTTGCTTGCTTCTGTGACTCAGATCAGCTGACCCATTGCAAGTGTTAAGGTATTTACTCGCACTTTATTAGAAATATTGACAATGGTCCCTAATCGATTTCTAATTCATGTAGATAATCGTTCTATTGTTCATGCAAAGTTATCCAAACTTTTATTTTAACAGAATACCAAGAGCCCCTAACCCCTCTCTTTACCTGTTACACACTTGCAAAATGCAGACTGTTAGTATATCTTAACCATAGTTTTAACAATTGAATTTTCTTATCTTTTCAAAAAGACAAAACATATAATTTCACCCCATTTTTATTATTGATTGTTTTAACGGTGATTTTAAAATTTTGTTTAACACAAAAGAATTTTACAGCTTTGTTATACAATTTGGAATATTGATAACGACCATTAAACAAAAAAATATAAAATATGAAAAAATATTATCCTTATAACGCGTATTTCGAATAAAACACATTGGAACTGTTAAATTGAAAATGTTGCACTAGACAAGAGTGAAAAAACTTAACTTCAAAATAACAAGCCGTTAAATTCCCTAAAAACATTAAATTAATTCTTAGCAGAGGTTTAAACGATGTCGCTTAATTGATTTCTTACGAAAATCAGTTACGCTCGCTGGTCGTGAAATTGGGGTAAAGTTTTAGAGTTTGTTAAAATAAAGTTTGACGAACCATTATTATTTTTAATAAATAATCATAATCATTTTATATTCGATTAAAACCAAACGTTGTATTGGGTCTATAGAAAATATGCACGACACTATGAATTAGAAACGAGGGTATTATTTGATGTCACCGAGGCCATTGACATTACAAAAATAATTATATCAGGAAATCTCATTAAATTAATTTTAAAACATATAACCTCAAATTACAAAACACACAAAACGTAAGAAATTCAAGATTTCGCTATAAGATAAAGCACAATACATTGTAGTTTGATTCTATGCAATTATAACTCTAAATCGTTTGAGTGTGTGTGTGTGTGTGTGTGTCGGTGTGTACATATGTGTTTGTGTGTGTGTGTACGTGTGTGTGTGTCGGTGTGTACATATGTGTTTGTATGTGTGTGTGTTTGTGTGTGTCGGTTTGTACATGTGTGTGTCTGTGTGTAAGTGTGTGTGTGTGTGTGTGTGTGTGTTGCAAAGTGAAGCTATTTTCCCAGCCCTATATTTTATTATTATCTCTGTGTACCTGAGCCCTTTCTACATCCCTAGGTAAGCCGCAATTAGAAATATCGGTAATTTCTAAATAATTGGTTGATACCAATACGAACTTATAAGTTTAAAAAAAGAGAGAAATTCAACTGCGTTCTATCATATAAATATATCGTAAGATAAACCGCAATATGGACTTCACTAGACTTTATGGGAACAGTAACCATGTCAACTATCAATAAACAATGTCTATTTGAAACGCTTTGTTAAGAAGCATTGTTGGAATTCTATTTGTTGTTTGCATCGAAAATTAGTGTAATTCTGCTAAAAGACAGCTCTACTAAATAATTCAAAATTTATTCCTTCCGATTAAATCAATCGGAAAGTTTGGTATTCCATTTACATGTAATTGTATCTGTTTATGGGCAGCATTATATACTGTATTTGCCATTGCTAATATAGTATTTCTTATGTATTTTTCAATCTCAACACAATTCCCAACTACAAGAAGCTAATGGCAAACAACTAAACTGCCTAAATCTTAAAGACATAAGGGAGCCTAAAAGCTATTGCTAATTCAGTCTACCAATTGATGCTTTGTGACTCATCCCAGAATATGATGAACAGGGAAGAATATCATATATCATAATCGCAAGAACATAATATAAAGATATTCAATCTAAGGTACTAAGAATGAACTTTATCTGAAACATCATTGAATAATATTGCATTTATCAGATAAAACTTATTCTTTATTAAAGGAGAAAAGGTATAAACAATATTCGCCAAAATAGTAAATAATTCAAAATTTATGATTACTTACTTCGTTTCAATCTCTGTGCTACTTAAATCTACTTTCATCAATGTCATCATTCTACTCTCTGTCCCAAGCCAGTTCTGTTAGTCTACTTGTTATGCTCATCTACTACTATTATTACTTTTGTAGACAACTAATATCTTCACTCGTTTAATAGAAACAAAAGGATATATTTCTAAAATTGCTTTTAATCATTTGATAAACGGTATTATTAGTTTTATTTCAATAAGGGGTGAAAAAATGTGTGTGTGTGTGTGTGTGTGTGTTTGTGTGTGTTTGTGTGTGTTTGTGTGTGTGTGTGTGTGTGTGTGAGTGTGTGTGTGTGTGTGTGTGTGTGTGTGTGTGTGTGTGTGTGTGTGTGTGTGTGTGTGTGTGTGTGTGTGTGTGTGTGTGTGTGTGTAAAACTTTCACAAGGATATTCACCAAAATTGGTGTTAATGGAAGTTTTTAACCTCAGGAATCCAGTGGGCTAAGTCACAATTTGCTGAAAACCACTCTAAGGATTTCGACCAAAGTTATACAAAGGGATTTTTAACCTTAGCAATCCCTTTGGTGATTAAGTGAAAGTTTTCTGATAAACATTTTCCAATTTTCGAAAATCTTTAAACATTTAAAGCTACTTAAATGATTTTCACCAAATTGGTATATTAGGGGTTAACTACAGGAATCTAATAGGCTGTGACAATTTGCTGGAAAATCATTAACATCGAGAGTTCTCGGAAATTTGTAAGAAGTTCATATTCCCAGAATTACATTGGACACAAGCAAGAGTCAACTTGCAAGTACAAAAATTCTCAGTTAGACCAGCATTTGCCCTGGCAATCCATAAAACACAGAGGCAATCTTTTGATTATGCTGGTATCGACTTAAGTACCTTCATTTTTATGCAAATTTTACTATGAGTGACATTGTCTATGATTAAAAAAGGATTAGCCTAAAAATTCTTTTGGCAAATAATAATCACGTCATATACGAAATGTTTATGTTTAAAATTTCGAACTCAATCAGAGTATGGCCCAATCGTAGATAGGTTTCCTGATATTATATTAATACCCTGGTACTAACTATTTGTTGAATTTGACCTCAATAAGGCTAAAATCCCGTGGTTGATTGTCTAAAACACTAATAAATCAACTGTTTGTGAGAATGGTAAAATCAACTCACTATTTTAGACATTGCTACAAAATTTACAGTAGCCAGACATTAATTGCAAATTTCACGACAAACGTTTGTTTACAGGTTTCACGATAGAACATAGTTTTAGAAAATAGTGTTTCGTCAAAGTATCAGCTCTGAATACAGCGGTTTTTCAACATTTGTTCCACCCACAACTAGTATAAAATGCTATATTCAAGGAGGGTATTTAGGTAGCCTACTATTTATTATATTAGGTTTTACGAAACTATATTTGCTCTACATTTTAAAATAAATAAAGTTTTCCTAAAATTGTAGTAGTTAGTATTGGTTTCCTTATTTTTTTTAAGGTAGATGTTATTTTTACAGACGTCTCACTCAATGTTCGAATTTATAAATATATACAAAGATTTGTAAACAAAAGCATTGCTATTTTTAACATCAAATATCACGAATGGGTTGATAGTAAATGTTTAATTTTAGTTACTTACTTGCCTAAAATGAATAAGAGAATTTAATTTCCTTTACTGAAAAAAAAACAGATTCGAAATGACGATCACGAGAAAAGATATCTTGGGACGTGACTCAATTATATAGAGGTACAAAACGTAAAGCGTGTCAGGAAATATCTGAAATAAATTATGAGAATATTTAAAACAGAGAATTATACGGTGTTGGTTTTAGATAGTTTTTTTGAGTAACTAGCTAGTATAATTTTATGTGACCATAACATATGATCCCAAATATATCTACGTCTAGCTTGTTCACACATCCTTCGGTTTTTAGAACTGAATGCTAACCTTAGTCTATTTATGAGGCTCTGTTGTACAAAGTCAGACATCATAACGAGTGATATTTTAATAATATGTCATTTGTTTTAATAAAAGTTTTATAAAATATTGTGTAAGAAAATGCAACCGAAATGTAAGAAAATAACAAATTGTCACCTAATTTTCAAAATGACAGTTGTAATTTACTACACTTTTAATAATGTAATTTAGGACCCTAACGTTATTGTAAAAATAATTGTCGGCCTATTTATAACACTTTATTTACAGCTACTAAGGTAAATACTGTACTTATATTTTTCAGTTAGTATAAAATAGACTTGTGTTGGTAAAATAATCTAAAATATGAGTAATTGCAATTAGTAGAAAGCATTCTAAACATAACATGTTTGATTACATTTTCATTATATAATGAAAGTTTTCTGAACAAATACGTTTTAGTAACATACAATATGAAAACGTTTTTCGTTATTTGTGCTCTTGTAGTTTTAAATTGTAAAGGAAAAAGAAAACCTAAAAATAAATCATCAAACATATCGGCTTAGGTAAATAGAGATGGATGTTTATGTATAATTTATAAACACTTGCTTCAATTTTATAATTTATTTTTCCTGAAAACATTAGTTTTGTAAATGACGTAACGCTTCAATTTGCTAATGAAAATCCTTTTATTCCTATACAGATAACAATAACGCATTCGTTAACTACAACTACACTACACTACACTACACTACACTACACTACACTACACTACACTACACTACACTACACTACACTACACTACACTACACTACACTACACTACACTACACTACAACTACACTACACTTTACAATTACAAAATAATTCAAAATTAAAGAAAATTCTAAATTGGAGCCTACAACAATAAACTGACAGACAGGTAGGCCTATATTTATGAGGGATATCCCCTTAAGCCCTTAGTTAACAAAGTAAATTTTTTGTATTTCTTTATTGAAAGTAATAATCTCCTAAATAAGGGAGGTACTAGGCTGGCAAAGATATTTAGACGACAGAGGGAAATAATGGAATACAGTGTAACATTGTTTTAGTAGATGGGATAGCAGAAAGGGAAGAAATCAAGGAGTTGCCGAAGTGAGGGTTAGTTCATTTCCGGCAGTCAAGGAGAGGTAGCCGGAGAGGGTAGCAGCATGGGGAAGTGGAAAAGATTTTATTCCTGGGAGGTAAAGATAAAAGGATAATACCTAAGTTCTTCCGTCATCCTTAGACACAAAGATCTTGATCCCAACGCACTGGAACGCAGAGGATCAACCCAGATACTTAAATTTGACATAAATACCAAAAAATTAATTAATAAAAAATTCAACTTTTGTGAAATTAAATTAAAATACAACAGAGAGTTCAGAAAACGAGCACAGTGACTAATGTTTTAAATAAAAAGTCGTAATGTTGTAACTTTAATCCCTAGAGATTATATAAATTGATGTAAGATACTATTTGATTTGAGACTTACCACTGTTCAGATGCAAAGATTTCTTTCTGTTTGTCTACCGATGAGACTTTACTGGACGTTTTTTAGTTTTTATAATTTCAAAATGTAAATTAGTATTTAAATTTGTTTAGTAAGTTAAAGTCCAATTTAATAAGTAATCAGTGAGTTTATGTTTGTTTGTTTTTTTTTGATAGTTTTAAGCCCAGAAAATCTTTTATTTGAATTATGTTCAAATACAGATTTGGTGTCAAACAATAAATTTATTTAAATATTAAATAATAATATTTTATATTATTTTGTATATCATAAATCAAAATCACTGTAAATTTAAGTTTTAGAAGTGTAACTATATACTCTACTATAGTCATACTCCGTAATAAATCTAATAAATTTTACTACCTATTTATTATTACATACCCTACTTTTTTCCATTTGTTTAAATTCATTTAACAGTAAATTGAAAGTAAAGTAAATTCCAGGGTAATTGAAATATTTTTACCCAAAAAATATGTTTTCAAATACTCTCTATTAGTGCTTCTAAAATACCATTTAATTCCGTCAAATATTTCAACATTTTTGTCATAGAAAAACATCAGAAATTCGTTAGTCAAGTAGTATAAAAACTTTAAAATGCTCCGTCCTGAAGAAATCGTCCTCTGATGTGTGAAATTCTTTATTTTCTTCTACTTACATAAGAAATTTACGGACTATAATTAGTAAATATTGGCGTAAACGGCTCTTAAAAGTTTACTAATGTTAGTCGTTTCACGTTGAGCAACGGATTATTCTGTGCTTACGTCATTAGCTTACTGATGGTTAGTTATTCCGCATTGAGCAATGGAATAATCTGTGCTTACGTAGAAAGCTTACTGATGGCTAGTCATTCCGCATTGAGCAATGGATTGATCTGTGCTCACGTAGAAAGCTTACTGATGGTTTTAGTCCTTTCACATTGAGCAATGGATTAATCTGTGCTTACGTAGAAAATGATACCTCTTTTCAGAATAGCCTACCTGTATACAGATAACTCTTTTCTGATACCCATGAACACGAACGGTGAATAGTGTTTATTTAGGTTTCTTTGTCTTGCATAATAATCACATGAATAGATTGTAGAACTGGAATTACAAAACTCTAAAAAATAATAATTTAATAATTTATGTAAAACCTTTTATTTTCGTGTGTAATGCTTACCAGACAGCCTACCTGACAATACTGAACGGACGGTATCTTTGTAATATCGAAGGTAGTTGGTAGAATGAAATATCGTAAAACCACTTTCTCTAGTAATACAACAGTTTTTATTTCTGTTATTCCTCCGCGGTTGTCCGTGTGACGTCAGTCGTCGTCTTATTAAACATAATTTAAAACATTATTAAACGCAATGTTTTTCTTACTTCCATCTAATTAAATCTTAACTAATTTATATGTTTCTTGTTATACAAACGGTTTGTTTAATAAATTAATTGTAAATACGCGTAATAAAGACATGTCTCTTTTCAGTAAATGATTTATAGCTTTATTGTCAAATTCTAATTCAATAATACAATATATTTATATAAATATAATTTATATATTATTTAGTATATTGTAATTTATCATTGGCTTACAATTATATAGGATTCGTTTCAGAAACAAATTATGGTAAATATCGCATTGTAAATTAGAATGTAAATAATTTATGCAACGAAAGCTAAAGAAAGATACAAAAACAATTGTAGTCAGTTATACTAATCAATACACGAGTCTCTAACTGTTATTAGAACTAAGAGTAGGTTATGGTGTAAATTAAAAAAATGGAAGATTGTATCAACAAGTTTATGATAAGTATGTTTATTATGATATTTTCTTGTTATATGTTTTATTTTAATAAACAGTATAAAACAAAGTAATTAGTTAAGAGATCTCAAGCTTTTCGCCCTCTACATTTATAGCATTACCAACGACTTAAGCTCTTTAACACATCCTCTTGTATACTGTTGATGCTGCAGGATGCTAGATATGTAGCTAGTGAAAAGGTTAGGGCCCCTTAGGAAAATACAATCTTACACAAAGACACGCGCGCGACAGAGAAAGCGTGCATGTGTGTGTGTGTATGTGTGTGTATTTACAGCCTAGAGCAGGGTTACCAGCCGCAAAGGTCTGTAAGGCCGCAAGGGTATTCTGTCCCAAGAGCAAACATATCGTGGGATTTGGTGCATTATGGGAGGACTATAATAAATACACAAGTAGACCCTAAACTACACCGTTAAAAGGAATAAAAAGAAATAGCTATTGTACCGAAAATTGGACCCTACCAATATTACATGGTTATTCCCGTTTGAAACACATATAATGTAAACATTTACATACATTTATAACTACGTGCGTATATAATTAGAGATAATACAAATCGTTGTTGTCATAGATAATTGACAGCCTATACAACTTGCTCGAGAAACAACTTCTATACGCCAAATGTTATTTCATTATTAGGTGTATGTGGACCTACAATATAATTAGACACTGTGGTAGGATTAGCGCTTATTGCAAAGCATTTGATACTGCTACCAACAAAACCTGGCGTAACTTTTGGAGAACCATTTAAAATAAAGACTACTACTTAATAACTTTCAAATATATTCCCATCATTTCAACGTACCACGCAAATATATCTTTTTTCAACGTTTCTACTGATGTTAACGTTTATAGAAATGTAATTTAATCAAACGTAATTTCATAACGATTCAGATAAAAGTAACACATTCATATACATTCAGTTTAATATGCATGTGGTTGTGGGTTTCGTTTGTATGGTAATTATCAAGAATTATTTATTTCGCCATAAATGAATTATTGATACACGAGAGTTAAAACATTGTCATACTCTCTATTAGCTTGTCAATTATTAAAATAATATTTACCTCGTATTCACTAACATTTAATCTATGAATTACAACTGTTTGAATACTGTATATTATATAATTTGTCATATTAATGAGAATTTAATTTTCATAAATCTATTATTAATAATTATTCTTTATAGAATAAAACCATTCCACATTTAGTTAGGTTTGTATATATAAATATATATAGTTTTGTAATACAAAATATAAAATCTCTATTTTACTGTAATAGAAGAGACAGAATCTCTGGGGGAAAACATTATCAATTCCAAATGTATAACCTTTTTATTCTCCTTATCCTACTCATTGTTTGAACAAATATTGATACTTCCATCTAATAATAATTATTGTGTTTATATCTGCATTATTATATTATTGCGAAATAATATTTCAGAAATGAAATTTTAAAGTAGAAAAAAAACATAATCCAATATGTGTAAAAAGAGTAACAAAAGCTAGAGCCCTTTATATTAGATTATATTATACTTGTAATACAATCTATTATTGATAAACAAAATATTTGTTGTAATATTACTTAATGTTAATTAAGATTGTAATATAACTTTAACTGTAAAACTCATTTATAATTAAATATCATATGGCTTTTCATACAATGATAATATGTTTTTATAATACACAAAACTAATAACAGTTACTCAAACATTTTACAGTTTGTAATCTGAATCCGAAACATTACATTTATTGTTATTATGTTTACTTCTAAAATTATAAATATACTTCAAAAGATACTTAAGTTTACACAACATATTTGGAAAGACGTTCGTAGAGTAAGTAAACATTCATGAAAAAACTAACAATCCGGTAAACCTAATAAACTTAGTATTAATAACGTTTTGTATACAGCTTTTGTTCACTGTTGTTTCTTCCAGTGTAGCAATAGCGAAGGGGACGTCAGTTGGGAGCAACACAACCGTACGGTTACGGAGTATACGAGAGAGGGCGTACAAAGGGAAATGAATTCCCGAAATAAGTTACACCATATTACCTAACTCTAAACAATAGGGTGCATTATTATCACTTACATTTATCACAAAGGGAATGAACTTCACCAGCTTTAGAGTACAACATAATCTCCAGGATACTATTTCAATTGTGGGAGTTCGGCCTTAGTAGTGTTTCACTTGCTTCAGTTGTAATCAGGAGGAACAGGGAAAAGAGTGAAGAAGCGAGGTTACACTTGCGTACGATTATGTTATTTGCTAGTTATCGGGATGTAAATTGTTACTGTCACTAGCAGACAGGACCTACGTACATAGTACTTGGCCCTGCCAAATTCGTAATGGGTAAACAAGTTTATTTCAAATAGGAGTTACAAACTTTAAAGTAACTTTAATTTGTTTCTACAAATTAGGGTTACAAGTAACAATGACTTAACAAATAATAAACTAAACAAAATACAAAATGATTAATAAAATGACACGCAATAATATTTAGTACTTTATAAACGAGAATATTATCTTACCGAAATTCAACTCAATTGACCCAAGGTTGATTCACTGGATTCCTTGGAGCGCAAAACATTAATTCCGCAATAGACTCCCAACAGCAATGCTTTTTCTGTGCTTGAGCAGATCCCACTATTGGGCAGAAACACATTCTGAGCAAGTACATTCTGAACACATTCTAAACTATCTTGTTTCCACTTGAAATAATAAAATTATAATTATGAAAAATGCCGTTTGGCTACTATTGGGCAGAAACACATTCTGAGCAAGTACATTCTGAACACATTCTAAATTATCTTGTTTCCACTTGAAATAATAAAATTATAATTATGAAAAATGCCGTTTGGGGCTCTCGTTCACCATGTAAGGTTCCACAGCAGGTCAGTTATCTTCTTCATCTAGTGTGAATCTACTAAAGGATTTTAGCTATAACTTTAGCTACTGCTGCACTCTAGCAATCACGTTAGCCACTGCTGCACTCTATCAATCATTGTAGCTACTTCTGCACTCAAGCAGTCACTTTATTCTCTGCGGCTCTTGTCAATCCTACAGTGTTTATGGAAGACCATACTCTTGCATTCTTCAACCATCAGATATTTGTGTTCTTCCTGGCCCTTCTTCCCCATACATTTTCCTCTTTAGTATTGAGTACATGATTAGTTCAACACTATTTATGTACAACCACATTCCAGTACTTCCATATCTCATTAAGGTTCCGGTAAACTTAATTTCACGTAGTAAAACTATCAGAAGTCTTACCTATATCCGTAGACGTAAGTAAATTGTGAACATCGCCCTGATTTTGATGAAACCTGATCTTCACCTTTCTTTGTTACTCGTTATGTCTAGTGATTGATCCCTCTGACAGTTTATTCCTCTGCTCAAGCTTTTGTACTCTTTCAACAGAGTACTTATTGCACCCTATTGGTCACTTATTGAGCTGCCCTCGTGGTGTGTGGCACCACCATACCATTACATTGGACTATTTATTCTATTTCTATTTTATGAATTTCAATGCCGCTTCCGAATCTATAAAACACCAAACTAATTAAAAATAGCTAAACCATTTTCTCAAAGTGTGGATTATACGATATAACAAAATTATAGTTTTAAAAATAATCACATTTTTTATTTTAACCAACAGTTCATCACAAAAAGTATTTTCTGACTTTCTAAAACCATTATGGATCCAAACATATACTTTTAAACTAGAGATTTATTACGCTGTATGTTTGGCGTAATACAACGATTTTCTAAAAAGAGAGGTTTACACTGATACTGGTGGTTTGTTTACAATAAAGCCAACCATCGTAGACAACAGTAAAGCGAAATAACAATATCAATTGCCCTAGTTTTACATATACAATGTCGATAAAACAGGGTGCTCTATTTAGATATTTAAATAGTTGAAGTCTAAATATTTTTGCGTTTGTAATTTAACTTCATTACACTGCTCTAGCTGCAATGTACATTGGTAACTCTTTATAAAAACTTTTGGGTAACCAAATCTACTGTGCATATCTACTTATATGTAGATCACTTCCCTGACGTTGAAATTGTTTAATTTCACTACGTGCTATATTCGTATAAACTCCTTTTACTTTAAATATAACTTTATTCAAGCTAAACATTTACACAACTTTAAATAATTAGGTTTTATAAAATATTTAATGTAAAACGTTTGAGTGAAATTGATAGTTTTAAATAATTAGAATTAAATTAAATGTTGACAACATTGACAGGAAAATGTATTCTTAAAATAATAATAACTTTAAACTAGATTCTAATAGTTTACTAAATTTTATATTCGTGCTCTATTTCATTCGTCCTAACAAACCTATATTTCTGCCTTTATTTAAACTACATAAAACTACGTTTATATGCAGTCAGCTATGAATAGTTATTTAACTGAATAAAAAACGAGCTAAATAAAATCACGTTGTAACCTCGTACACAATTTATTTATGTAGACAACTTGAGCAGGGAAAGGCTCAGTGAACAATAAACTTTACCTCCATAAATATGGATTTTAGATTTGAGAGCATTTCCTGTTTCTGGTAAAAGATTAGTTATTCTTAAAGTTTTTTCAATCCGTTGTGTTGAATCCTTTTTCTTCTACAATTCTACTTTCACTCTACCTCGATTCGATACACTCGTCAGCTGTTCATAGTTGTCTGATTTCATTTCTATCTTAACTTTTCCAAACCCAAATCATTGTTATTCCTACGCTCTTGCAACTTAGTAAAGCTTCTTTGATTTTACTCCTGCGAGGGGCTTCTACAGTTTATTCCCAACAATTTGCAATGTTTGTCGTCATTTTTCTCTGGTTTTACTAACATTTCAATATATTCAACATAAATGCTTGTACTATAAATGTATTTCATTTAAACATTTTCTATTTGAAAAATTTGTGTATATCAGCTTCTGAAGTTTCCATCCATGGAACGAAAACATATGAGCTAATACATAAGTAATGCGATATTGTAATTACAAGAAGAAGAGTGTGTCAACTTAACCTAAAAAAACTATTTTAAGAGGGGAGATCTTATCTCTAGTGGAGGAGTAGTTAAGTGTGGTTTGCTTAAGCAAGTCTTAAAATATAGTCAATGTGAAATCATGTTGCAATTTCGCTAATGAGTTGAGACAAAAAATGGTCCGACGGTGTCATGGTGTCTTGCGAGAAAATAGTCAAATAAAAATCTAAATAGTCGAACGAAAGGTTCAAGGTGACAGTTAGACCAAAACGAATCGAATGCTACTAACAAAACGACCTATACATACATTTGTATATACGAATAACATAAACGAATGCAGAAAATACATTGCAAGAAGAATAATGAATAAAGTAATGAATAGGAAATTACAATTAGAGTAATAAGGTAATTACAATTGGAGTAATTAGAGTAATAGTGTAAAAACATGGTTCAGGGAAAATATGATCCACGAGGTGTTGCATGATAAGAGGGAGGTTCAAGGTCACAATGTACCGTAATGGGCAGAAGAATTTATAGTTAATTGAGTGTCTACCAAAATGTTTCGAGCTTAGGTGTCAAAGGTCAAGATATAGGTTGTGTGCTTCTCTAAACCCCTATTTTGGGTCAAGCATTCCCTTTAAAGACTAGCTCCTTTAAAGACTAGCTGCAAAATTTAGCTCATTTAATGAACACTCAACTAAAAACATCATTGATGTAACCAGAGGTTTTGGAACTCAACTCTAAAGTGATTATAGAACAGTTAACAATGTGAATAAAGTCAAATGAATTTAATAGTTCAAATTTTAATTATGTTGGCAGAAACAGCTATGAAATTTATTTATGTGGAATGTAATTAAATTTTAATAAAGAAGTTGCTAAAAAAAGGCAATAATAATTTGATAATGAAGGCCGACCTTAATAGACTACTCAAACTTTAAACACGTGGTCTCACGATGGAACCTCAAGATAAGCTGTTTTCCTTGCTTATACCCTCAGCCTTCCCCTTCCCTCAAGCCTACTACTGCTTTACCTTGACCAATCAAACCATTAAACGAATAAAAAACATCACCAATTAGGCCTTATGTGTCGTACCACTGTCACGTGTCGAGACTTCATGTAGCCTGATCATATTCTGTGAATCATATTTCTCCGAAATATTTTTTTTTATAACACCTAAAACCAGTAAAGGTTAGGCTGATTACAATTTGCTGCTAAATGTAGTTATTATTTTGCTTGATAATTTAATTGATGTGGAGGCTATGTTTATAGGAAGAGGTTAGTTTTCATTGATCCGACAGTCACTGAGTTTTTATTCATTAGACACTCATTTGACAACGGACGACTCCTCGGCACCGTTTGAGTCTTTCTTTAAACTCTTTAAACGAACGGCACAACTAGATGCTATTCTTTACACTTAGAATTTGCGCTCCTTGTTTAAACCATCATGTAATATTAAGTAAGTTTTGTCTCGCGTTTAAAATAGGGAAAACAAGTATACATTATTTTAGTTTTGATTAAATATTTCCTAACATACGTTTTTTTGTTGAAATCCTAAAACAAAAAAAATACTTTTTAAAAAATAATTTAAAACTTTGACGAGTTATAAGCTTTGATGTACGTATGTAATGGGGGGGGGGGTTAGAGAAGAATAAAGAAAGAGAGAGAGAGAGAAAATGACAGGGCTAGAAATTTATATTAAAAAAAAAGTAGGCCTACTAAAAAAAAATATTTTACGCTACAAAATTAATACAAATTAACTGAGTGTTGCTTTGTTTCTTTAAATTTCAAGTTAGTTGTGTTGGTTTCGTAGCAGAATAGTGTTAGCAACACATTGTTACTATAATACTTATTCTTACTGACAGTCAGGTAGTACCACCTGAAAGAAAAACCACTATAGAGCGTGACAGTTTATTATTTCAGCGGTTTCTATAAAGTGTTATAATCGTACTAAGAAATTTCGTGGGATTGATGTTTTTAAATACTTTCACCATTTCATCAATGAAAAGCAATAAAAGCTAAAATAATCTAATATACAAACAAGATTTTTTGCCAAGATAATACAACCCAGTGTATTATCTATAAAAACCTCAAGATGTACAACACAAAAACAGCAAATATTAAAATAATCCGTTACAAGATAATCAATGACCATCTTAAAAACAAAAAATGCGTATTTGAGTGTTTTGTCATAGTGGAACTCAAAAGTTCTAAAATGTTTGTCGTGATGTCTAGACTTGTAGACCTTTTACAAATATATATATTGTAAGTATTTCTTGTTTTATTGTAATAATTATGAATGAATTCTTTAAAATGAATTTTTTTCAATAATAATTTCAATCAAGGTAGGTTAGTAACTTTTCTAATTTATTTTAAGATAAATAAATTTTCTAGAGCTTTTTTTTATAACAAGTTTAATGTATCATTTAAAAACACTTTCTTAACAATTATAAGTTTTATTAATAAATTACAATTTTTTTTCTTTTTTAAAGTTTTACAAATTTACTATATGTTTCCTCTTTTATTACAAGTCTTATTATTCTAAATTGTATTTCTCTTTTGGGCAGCAACAGTTTTTATTTAATTTAGCCTAAATTGATTTTAATTTTGTTTTAGCACAAGCTCTCTTAATCTCGGGTTACCTGGTGGGTTTTAAATTTTGAATACTGAAGTCTTATTTGGCACTCTAAAGTACAAGAACAAAAAAAATCTAATCTATAAATGTTATAAACTATGTTACAAATTAATTTATTTCTAAGTAAAATTGTTCCTTAATATTTTCTCTAAATGTTTTCTTTTATAGTTTAATTTTATAATAAATTCACTGGTTTCTTTTCTTTTATAAATGTCTGATTGCAAAATTTCAAAATGTAGTAATGGATCTAGCCTAGATACTTAAGTCTTTTAGATTGCAGATTCCACTTTTCAGCCTTTTATCAGAATATTGAATAATATCTTTTTAAGTAGATAGTTTTAATTTATTTTCTTGAAAGTATTTTGTAGTGTTGATTTAATTCGAGACTAACATTCCCGCACTAAGTTTTAATTCTTCAAATTTTATTGGCCAATTCTGAAACACGTCTGTCTTGCTTGAGTAGGTGTGAAGAACTGAAAACGACGCTAAGCCACGCTTTTAAAATGGCTAGAACAAACTATTTCCCTTTTTTAATTATTGTTACCGGCTTTACGGATGCTGTATTCACTGCCTTTTGTACATTTCATGTTCTTAATAACTAGATTTTAATTTCTTCGCAGGTGACTGCATTTAAATATTATTTCTTCCGACTCAGTTTATATTTATCAGCTGTTCTATTCACAATGCGCTAGTCTACCCGTCTTGGTCAACTTTTGTGCTTCTTAAATTGGTTTCACTTTTCTTAACACTTAAAGGCTTTTACTATTATTTACATTGTTTTAGTGTTCTTTTTAAACTGTTACACATTAAATTGTTTCTATTATATTGTTTGTTTTACAGGGGTTATTGTTCTAAACTTGTGATTAAATATTACGATTTTGCCAATTTAGGTTATGTTGAATTTTTTTTTTTTAATTTGTTATTTTATGGTTCATACTTACATATTTATATTATATTATATATAGTGCCTTTCTTACTTGCTATTCCAAAATGTTACAATATATATATATATATATATATATATGCTGATACGTATTCCTTCACGGATGGAAAAATATGATGAATTGTTACTATCTGGAGTACATCCGTTCATTCTGCAGTCCATAAATTCGCAGTTCCGACGTTTCGCTAGAATCTCATCCAGCATTGACGAGGTGAACCCAACAACAGTAAAAGAGCGAGTGAAGAGCGCAGTCAGTCAGTCAGTCAGAGAAGGAGGGGGTTTGGTGGCCCCCGAGGTTATGCAGCGTCTGTCACGCGACAATGGCTGCGGGTAGGAATGTGGGAACAGGGCTTTTTGGTTCGGGCTGGATCTGAGGAGAGGTTTCCGAGACAATAATTTTTTGCACATGCATTTACATGTGTGTAGAGAAGGTGTTGTGACATATAGTGTAGTAATGTGTAATATTTAACATAAAGAAGTTGAGTTAGGTGGAGGTGATAGAGCGTTTAGGATTGTTGTTATGGAGGGTCTAGAAGGATTCTGGGACGGGGGCGGAAGATGGGAGGGGGTCCAGACATATCGCTGATGTTCCGGATATGGGGGTAGCTGGAACTTTCGGCAGTGCCGAAGAGCTTTGAGGAGAGGGAACGGACGAAATCTGAAAGGGTGGGAGCGTGAAAGGAGTGACGGAGTGAAGAGCGCAGATAGCTCGGCTCCTATATATAGAGGAATGAAGCCACGCCCATTGACGCCAATACACACACTGACGTCAATCCACACACACCTGATCCAAACAATTACTCACATTCCTTTGCCTTTGTTCACCTTTCTGCCGATAAAATCTATCGACGACACACTTCCAAACTGCGGGCAAATTCAAAGTATCATCGCGTATGTTAAGAGTCCCTTGCTTCTCTATTTCGATAGCCTCACGAATAATTCTAGTCCTGTAGTCCTGTAGACATACTTACGCTTTGTGTTTGTTCAATGAACCCTTAAAACTTAGTAGTATAACTCATGGTGCAAGACGATAAACATGCACAATGGGTCACGTTTTGGAAGAGACAACCCAACGTAAAAACTAGAGGGATGTCATGTTGTTCTTTTGAAATTTTTGTAGTTGGATTAAATGCATTCATTTTATTTGATATTTAAATTACAAGTATTTTAAAAGTAAATACAGTAAAAATATAATTACATGTATTTAAAATATACGTTAAGGCTTAAAATTAGGTGTAATATAATATTTGCATTTACGTCACGTAATCCATGATATTATATTTGCATTTACGTCACGTAATACATGCCATTATATTTGCATTTACGTCACCTAATCCATGCCATTATATTTGCATTTACGTCACGTAATCCATGCCATTATATTTGCATTTACGTCACGTAATCCATGCCATTATATTTGCATTTACGTCACTTAATCCATGCCGTTATATTTGCATTTATGTCACTTAATCCATGGCGTTATATTTGCATTTACGTTACGAAATCCATGCCATTATATTTGCCAATATTTAAATTTTCCAAATAATTTCAGTTATTTACAGTTTAATTAAACTTTATTAGAACTAATAAAAACAGACTATACCGAGTCATTTCATAAAAGTTATTAAAATACATAGGTCGCGTAGTTTGTGCTCGCTGCGTTGTTTTTCACACTTATTTATTTCACATTAGCAGTTGGCAACATGTTCGCATTGAGAGGCCATTTACTTTTCCATCCTCATCTCGCTTCCAGTGTATTTCTTAAGTCCCTTTTGAGATAGCGTCTGTTTTTAAATGTTTCACACAACCAGATTCGTAAGTTCAAAAAAAATTAAATTTTTTTTTTGGAATTCATTTTTTTTAAATATATATAATATTAATGACAAAACGTTAATAAAACCACAAGGCAGGAGGTATATAAAAGAATAAAAGTGACCGGACAAGTGCAATTACTTGTTGGGTCCAGATTACCAAAAACGTGAGAAGGAGACAAATTGTTCCAAATAAATTTTCTTCCTGGTTAGAATACGTTAAAATGTTGCAGACTGTTTTCCTCTGCTTTTTTAAAAATTTAAAACCCATTTATATATTTTAGATTTTATTTATTATAAAATTCAATTATGGTCTGTAAATTGTCTCTATAACTGTATTTTTCAAAAATATATTTATAACGGCGTTTTCAAAAAAATGCATATCCATTTGATTTTTTTACCGCAAGTATAATGGATTTCAGACTTATAGAGATTTTAACGTTTTATTTATAGAAAGACTATCATAATATCCCAAACATATGTTGTATATAGCAATAATTATCTTTCACAACTAACATTTTATAGTTAGACTACATTCTCGTTTCACTTCATATTCCAACCTTCAATACCAATAAAGCTTTAAAATAAATAAATGAAACCTCCAAATCACAAATGATTTTTTCTAATTTAAAACCTTATGTACATTTCGATTGCATAGCAATCATTCTCAGACCTAATTTACAATACAAATACGAGTACGTATTTGTATTGTAAAAAACCTCTGAGGATGATTGCTATGCAATCGAAATGTACATAAGGTTTTAAATAAAAGCAAAAAACCATTTGTGGTTTAGAGGTTTCATTTATTTATGTTAAACATTACGCCACAGTTGTTTTATACAGTTACCAATAAAGCTAAAAAAAAACTGTGCGATACAAAGCAAATATTTCTAGTGGGGTGGATCCACGTAGTAACGAACAGCGCTATAAATGATTTTTTAAGTGGGAAGAGAAAAGCACAACGTAAAGCTCGACACTTCCATCATGAGTGATTAGTTACAGTTAAACGTATACAATACATATAGTGAATATATGGCTTATGCATTACTTTCAAAGGCTCACCTTATTTTCATTATTTTATTTTTAATTTTAGTATATGTTTATCCGAATAAATTGTCTAGTATTGTTTGGATTGGAATCTCTGAAAATGAATGGGAGAGAAGGCTTACTGCAATTGAAGGGGAAAACAAGGTTGTATTTTTAAAACGCATTTCCTTACTTGCGAATATAATAAATCCTGTTCAAAGGATATTTTCGGAACGGGCAGTAAAATGGACGGACAGGAAGTAATAAAGGTCCTTTTACAGTTATTGAGGACAGTCATGTTTTATAGGATGGAATAACATGAAATTCTAAACCTCGTGGGCGGGATTTCAAAATAGCCTAGAGGTAAAGTGCATTTTATTATATGCTTCGAACACAATTATCAAATCAATTCACACAAATGCAATATATATATCCATCCCCTATTGGTGTTGTAAGCAACACGTTAAATCTAAATACTTATGATTGTAATAGCGTGCATCATTCTTTACTTTTTATTGCATTATTTCCATTCTTCAGGATCTTTGTAAGGTTTTATACTTCAAATGATTCTATTGCATAGGATTTGTGTAGCTCGTTTAATTCGCTGGACCACATCTCCTACGAACTACATGTAACCTGGTTTGGAGATGACCTCACTCTTACATTAAGAAAGTTGTAATTACTTAATGTTAAAGAGGATATCTAGTCTTTACCTAAAGTAAACCCTCATCACTTTAAAAGTGGCTTAACCTTTATAACCTTTACTTGATTTATTTTTAACGTAACCTCACACTATCTTCTACTCATAAAACAATAATTATTTTAAAATACCATTCAAGATATGGATTGGATAAAGCTCCTAATAGGTTGTCCACAATAAAAAGCCTATTTTTCTATCGATGTATCGCCCAACAGTGAAACGTCTGGTAAATGAAGGGTTTCACAAACACAACATTCGTAAAGGTGACATGTCACAATAAATGAGAGAAGGAGGGGTAGTGACTCCGGAGGATAACAAAGGTAAATTACATTATATTTATAAATAATGTATAGCAGAAATGAAATAAAATTAAATATTTTATTTTAAACGCAATATTAAACGATTTTTCGGAGCAAATGTTAACTTGTATATAAATAAGTTCATTTTCATTTTTAGAGAAGTTTAAAGATACATTACAGTACATCTTAACAGGCAGAACATGGAAACTGTTTTCTTATGTGTCTTCCTATACCAAATACTCCACTATAGATGGATGTCTCAATAAAATTAACTCTGATATATAAACATTATTCAGTCACTTTCACTGCAGATGCAATATACTTGGCAATAGTCGCAAACAGTTCAAAGAGACGATTGAAGTTTAGTATTTAATAACGTTTTTTATCTTCAAACGGTATAACATTTTGTGAATACAGAATCCTAAGAAATTTTTTTCATAGGCTTTGAATTATTTTAAACATTTTATAAAGATTTAAAATGTTTAAATAAAATAATATTTTCATACACAGTTAGTTACAGCTTAGATAAGATAAATATTACATTATTCCTTTCATTGTTGAAAATAGTTTACCGTTCTCCATAAAGTATTTCAATTAGTATTTTAGTAGAAATTTTCAATTGATAGAACCGCCTGAACTACACAGTAATAGTCTATACTTCCACTCACTGTGTATTTTTTTTTGGGGGGGGGGAGGGTATTGCTTAGAACCATGGTATACACACACACACACACACTCACCCACACTCACACAGAGTGAATTGCAAGTATGTGGGTAACCACTGGATCTGCATAAAACTCTCTTCTGGTTGGTTTACCTACATGCACGTACAGAATACAAAATCAGTCAGACAACAATAATATTTGTTTAAATATGTTTATTTCTTAAATAAATAAATAAATAAATATATATATATATATATATATATATATATATATATATAACTGTAACATATTTTTGTTTCTTAAAATAAAATATTTTCTACTTTTAGTAATTTTATTTCTATTTAACGTTTTTCAGATTTATTTTCCATGGAAACAAGTTTAACAATTGCAAAGATAAATTTTAATTTAAAATATTTAATTAATATTTTCTTATTTACAGATTTTGTAAATTGAAAAACATAGCATACGTATAAGAAATAATGAACTCACTTTAATAAAGAAAAATATGTGAACGCTTTAATTCTTCACTTTATGAAATTGAAATAATAAAAGCTTTAATAAAGCTTGTTCCTTTAAAATTGACGAAAATCTGAATGGATTATATAAGTTATAAAATCAATTGTCATTTGAAGTTTTTAATGAGTTCCCATAATGTAATAGTATAATTTATTGTTCTTTTGAGAAATAAAATCCCACTTTTAACTACGTTATCAAAGTCAAACACACCCAAACTATGTATATATATATATATATATATATATATATATATATATATATATATATATATATATTTAAATAAATGAACTCGCGTTATTGCATTATTCATTCCAGATAATGTTAGTACCTACTGTTTGTTAAAATTAAGCTTTGAATAAAAAACAATTTGGCAGCATTAGGAGGTTGTGATTCGAACAATTTCTGCTAAAGTTTCTCTGCTAAACTTAGAACGGTCTTGCACACAAGTAAACTCTTTCTTTTCTGGAACGTTTTGGTGTAGCGAGTAAATAGGTCAAGCCAAACGCTGAACGATCAAAACTTCCGTTTCTTGTATCCTTTAGCAACGTGTGCTTCAAACTTAGCTTGTCGATACTTTGAGCTCAATATTTCTTCTGTAACTGTTTGTAGTGTAATGTATGAAAAATTATATTATAAAAGACCGTAAATTTGTGCTATTTGTTTCATGTATCTATTTTCAAAAACAAATTAAAATGCTTTACTTTTACCTATTTATTGATGCTATAAACAAATTATTTTTCATTTAAAAGGATAGAAATTCCCATTAACTTATATTTTTGTAGTTTAATCACTGATGAGGGCAACATTGCTGAAAACTGGATCTGATGAATAAAGTATGTGTGATGGGAAAAGTGTTTAAATGTGTGCATTCATTATACAAATGAAATAATTATAGAGAACTACTTATAATTGGAAATACTTGAAAACGCTATGAAAATACGTCTAATGAGCGCCATGTATAAAAAAACCATTACTAAAATGGGTATTACAATAATAATATAATCATTTATGACTAAACACTCTAAACTTATTGGTGTTTCAATGAAATTATTTTGTAGTACAAATACAAACTACTACTGATAAGTAACATACAGAGAAGTTAAAGACACAAATAGAAATAATCTTTGGTGTAATTAACGATACAGTTAACAAATCAGCGAGTTGACATAATATAACTAAATTTAGTTGCTTTTTGTTGTTGACATGTTTGCATACTTCATATTAGGAGCTGATGCGAAATATATATAGCATGTACAGTAGTTAATACTATTCAATTACTTCATCAAGTTTATCTTCTTTAAGCGTGACATACAAAAATAATTTACATCGGATTCGGTAATGTGACGTCATTACTTGGTAATTCCAAAGAGAATGCGTCGCAGTTCCCCCATCTACATGTGTATAGCATTTATAAGAGCAAGATGTTCTTCACCTTTATCATATTGTCCAGAGATTCACGAAAGCCAACCATGGAGACAGTTATCGCCAACAGCTGATTACGTGCTCACTTAGTGTTGTATTTTTATTAAACTTCCAAATATAATTTCATATTAGAACATTCAGAAATATCGTATTTTTTAATAACTTATACGATAACGTATGATTTCATGCAGACGCTATTTTTAAACTCGTATGTTATATTACTTTTTATATTGTACATTAGCACTAAGTAACATGTATTCTACTAACATGTTAACCCTAAACCTCATTTTCTAGTATATCAACTAGTTAATGAATTACACTTGATTCGTCAATTAGGTTATTTAGTTTGGTCCTAATATTAACATTTAGTCTTTTGTCAACAGTCAAAACCTATATCCTTTGTTTTATTTTTGGGGGGTGTAAAGTTATCAGGCCTCCTAGTGGTGCACCCTTTGTGACACCAAATCTGCTAACAGACTTTTTAGACTCAGTTAACCTCATCGCAGTTCCATCAGTTTTTAGATTCTTGTCTTGCGCAGGATGCATTAGCACTCCTAATCTGGCTATTGTTAATGCCAATGTCATTGCCAGGACGAACCTGAAACTGGCAGATACTTTGGATGGAGGCGGGCATCGCTGTATCCAACTAGATGTGTCCAGCAAACACCATATGCAGATGACGCAAAAGCTTCATGGCTGAAATTTAAAAAAAAGAATCCTGGGACAAACTTACCGAATTAACTGATGAGTTTACACAAGAGTTACTAATAAATGACAACCCCAACCAGGCAGGTGACGTATATAAACACTTTTTGAACGCTATACTAAACGAGCTTAACGCTTCGTCAGAAATGCATTTCGTTATGTAGCCGAAACTTCCAACCAAGCGGATGAATGCAGAAAACTTTAAAAAACGCAAGCACCACTTCATCGCTCAGTTATTGTTTTCAAGAGAGAAGCGTACATATGTTTTGTGTCCAAACTAGACTTTAGAAATACGGCCTGATAGCACACAGGTTTCTGTCCAGCCTAAATAATGGTGAAAGCACCCGCCACTGGGAGCCCATATCAGTCAACGGAAAGCTACTCACTACTCCCAAAATGGTAGCTACAGCCCTATGCACCCATTGCACATCTGTAAGCACTCTATTCGTCTCCTCAACCTCTCAACGTGCCCCACTGCTGGATAATTGACTTGTTTCTACGAACGCTTCACTATAGCAGAGCTGGATATCAGTCGATTAGGAGGTATGTAAGGGGTGGAAGAATTTCAGGATTTGCAACTGTTTTATAATCTTTGTTTAAAACTCACTGGGAGAATAATTACCCCGCCCGAGTCCTCAAGGGTTAAAATTGAATATTCTCTATTCTTCTTTTATAGAAAATAACCACAAACTTAGCCAAGATCTTGCAAAACGTTTTGTAGTCAACTTTCTAGTCCTTACAATAAAAAAATATTTACTACCGATGATCACGGTAATTTTTCACATAAACTTTCACTGTCTCAGACTGGGTAACAGGAGTATCATAATGAAACTGTTGACTGTGTTTTTCATCCATAAGAAGAAACATATTTACATTTCTTATCAATAAACGTCCAGGTTGGGCAAATTCCTATGTGAGCAATTTGAGATATCAGGTATTCTGGTTATTGAAATGGTCCAAAAAAACTACTGAAGACAGTGATGACGATAATAAATATGATGGTTGAAATGAGTCAGTACAAGAATAGAAATTAGTCACGTTGAAGGAACGACCCCCTTGGAAACTTCACTACGCTATATTGAACAACAGACAGACTCCACGCTAACAGATGTGCTTCTGCTAAGACGTCTAAATTATACGGTGGCACGAAAACAATTTGATTAACAAACGCAGAATACACGTAACAACCTGTCCCAAAATATGTAGCAACCGTGATGAACAATGTATTCCAAAGCAACATTGATTTATGTAAGTACTGTAATCAATGAAGTTTTACATACTTATATTCTATATTCTTAATTATAGTATTAGGGCTCATTATCCGAGGGGTCCGGTCTCATCTACATCGAAATATCGACGTTCTACTGTACTTGTTTCCGAACAAAAGATCACAGTACTTGAAACAGTTTTCAATGCAACTCTAAACTCAGTGACAATCCCATAGACGTTAGGGTTACTCTTGGGACTATAATATCGTAGCCTAAGATCAACGATGTTAGACGCACGATTCAAAAAAATAAAAAAAATATGTTTACCTGTCTTAGAGGTAGGCAGAGGCATCAGAACTTCTTTATTAACGGATAGTTGAAAAGTCATTCCGCTGTCCCCGGGAGTGGTGGCATTCTTTTTTAAAGAACAAATATAAATAACTCGAAAAGAGAAAAAACGGATAAAATGAATTACCTGAAGAATAATGTTTGGATACGTAAATATGGAAAGAAAATCAATGCTAATTAGGTTGACAAAACACAAATTTTTAAAATAAAAAAAAATTTCATTTTATGAAAATATCAAACTGGAGAAGACCGTTACTTTTTCAAGTAGAATCTTTAAGCCTATAGTCTACAAAATTCTTAATGTACATGGATGGGATACGTGAAACACTGCCCCAGGTCATAAAGATAAGGTTGACTGACATGAAACAATCGTGGTAGAATTGCTTTCGGAGTGTCGCCTGTTTGTATTTTCATATCAGAAAAATTTCTGTAAACAGATGTAGTAATACATCTGTTAAACACAAGGTCTGGAACTCGCATCTCTCTGTTGTTTATGCTGTATAGTTGTAAACGTGAAATTTTCCAGTAGAGCCACACCACTGTATCTCCGGTGACCTTCGGTGATGATATTGGAGCACCCTCGAAAACCTCCGAGCTGTAATTTCCCAATTTTTTCCTCCTGATATATTTACCCCTAATTATTTCTTTGGGACTCGTGTAAAGTCACATCCATCCATCCCCGGTGACATTCGATGACGACATTCAATTAAGCATCCTAAAAACCCCAGAATGGTTATTTTCCAAGGAATTTTTTGCACCCGACATTTCCAACCCCAATTGACTCCTTTGGTACGACCGTAGAACCAAACTAGTTCGGTGACCTTCGGTGACGGCATTGGATTCAGCATTCTCAGAATCCCCCGAGCGGTCTTTTTCCAATGATTCTTTGGCATCTGAAATTTTTACCACATTTCATCCCATTGGTTATATCGCTTAGCCTTACCAGTACATCCCCGGTGACATTCGATGACGGCATTGAATTCAGCATCCTCAAAAGCCCCGAGTGGTTATTTTTCATCGATTTATTGCCATCTGACATTTTTACCCCCTTTCATCCCTTTGCTAAACGCGTTAGACACTATAGTGCATCCCCGGTCACTTTCCATGACGGCATCGAATTCAACATCCTCAAAAAAACTCCCCAAGTGGTCATTTTCCAGCAATTATCTGACTCATTCAATTACATACATTACGTAATAAGATTGATATCAATGAGGGATACCAGCAATGTTGCCAAGTTTGTGGCTGTCATATTGTTAGGGAATTTTTGAATTATATATCAAACTTACATACAAGAGTCTATTATGCTGCCCCTGGCGGAAATGTTACGAACTTGTGATATACAAATCCCGTTCATTCTACTATCTATACGGGTACCGTATGGTTATTACAAATTAATTTTAAAAGATTCAGAGCAAGCATAGAGCTTCCGTATACAGTATTGCTCCTATAAAACACTTCTTTTTACACTTATTGACATGATTTTTATTTCTATTATTGGCAACGGGTGTTACATTAACATGAATTACTATGTGGGAGCCGTACGGCTGCCACAAGTATCCTGTGGCCAGTTTGACTGCAAAATAAACAATGCATGTCTCCGTATTGTTAGCAGGCTATGCAGGCTATATATATATATATTTATATATATATATATATATATATATATATATATATATATATATATTAAAACAACATAGGTTATTCAAATACAAGAATATTAT
>JBAIZL010000001.1:108642849-108945349 GCA_036971475.1 Prosapia bicincta | reverse complement strand
ATTTTTTTAATTTGTTTAATTTCATCCGGTAATTTAAATATTAGTATTTAAACTTTGCAATAAGTTTCCTAAGTTTAGTGTTTAGTCTAATTTATAGTAGTAGTGTAGCTTTAGGTATTAGCAATTAGATATTTAGATTTAGAGATAATATGTATATATAACATTTAATTAGTTAATATTTAGACTTATTTCACTTAGGTTATTATAACAATGTGTGGTTTTTTGACTGGATTATACGTAGATACTTGTTCCGTCACGGATGAAGAAATATAATGAATATTTACTATCCGTAGTACATCCATCAATTTTATAGACGATAAATCTGACATTTCGCCAGAATTTCATCTAGCATTGACGAGGTGAACCTAACAACAGTTGAAGCGTGAATCTACAAGTACTAGAAAACGGAATAATAGCGTACAGTGCTTTCCTACCTAACGTTGGATATTCGTTCACAATTCCACACTTCAAACAGAGATTAACATTGACATTTCGCCTTTAAAGATGAGTCCGTAGAAATGAGAATCGTTCAATTATGAGGTACAATGCCTCACAGAGTCTCAGGTAGTTGCGCTGAATTTAGGACCTCCGCTCACAGAAACAATCGCGCACACTATAAAATATGTGACAATCGCACAAATCAGCTCATTAGCCTGCTCTGATTGACACGTCTTGGGGCATTCCAACCCCTGCCTCCCCTCCTGGGGCAGCCTACCATTCTAGCTACTTCGTCAAAACTTTGCTTGATAATGAATAGTTCCCAATTTACATTCGGAACTGTCACAAAAGACGCATTGCACAACTAACGCTGTCTTAGGTCGGCACAATAGGATCAACAGCATACTTTGCAGGTCAAATCTGAAACTCAGAGACGTGTTAGTTTATTTGAAGAAGGAACCCGAGTGCTCAGCTCTCATGTATGAGAACTGATTTAAATCTTCCAGGAATGAGGAGAAAAACGAAATACTAGAAGTTGGACGATGTAATTGAAAAATAATATTAATAATTATTATAAAAAGAGAGTGGTGACATCAGGTCTTGTCTGCAGGCTTTGTCGTACATGCACAGATTTGAATAAATTTTTTCTTTAAGTAAACAAGTTATGGTTTGAATAAAAATTATTTAAATTATTTAAAAAGTAATAAAAATAAATAACTTGTAAATATTTACTACTAAGAAGCTTCTTTCCTGATTTCAAACACACCTAAATCACTGTAATGTTACAGCTGTTTAGCCAGTCCAAAGCCTGTATAAAGTGTGATACATTAGTGTGATGCGACTTCCAAGTAGTCGTAATATAATGGACTACATTTAATGTGTCAGCTGATCTTAGCAAGGTGTGCGCAATGACACAGTGCGACCAGCTGTTTCAACACTTTGGGAACCACTGTTTTATAATATATTTACAGTTTTTAAAATAAAATTGCAGCCTTTGCGAAACTGACCGATGCTTTCGTGGATTTAGTACCTATTGCTAGTATACAATATTACACACCACCGTAGAAGGGTTAGATATGTAAATTATTCCCTAAAATATAATTTAGAATGGCCCCTTTGAAAGTAATTTTCACAAAAAGATTTAAAAGATTTACCTTGTGCCGTGGTATTAATTGCATAAGGTTACGTTTAGATCGACGGCGTTAACTGAGGCGACGTCGGATCGGTCAGGAGAAAACCTCCGCAGTGACAAACTATACAGACTTTCCTTTCTTAGTACCTTTACGAAACACGTTCTATACGACTCTACGCATACCGACTTTACTTAACCTGATCTATATTTTAAGAAATCGGGTTCGTGACAATCAGCAGTTTTTCAACGGGGGTAATGCAGAGTGCGGCGATATTGAAGTTAGCAACTACTCTGCCTCATTTAATTTTATCGGCTGTTTGGCGGTAATACAAGAAAAAACCGTTGCAACACAACTCTGTAACCATCCTAATTTTGTGGGCTTCGAGTAATTGGTGCGGTTTTGTAGCTTTTTTGGTAGTAATAAAATGTCTTGGATTAATTGGGTAACATGTTTGAACATCATAACAACTTACTGAATGGTTTTATAAGTGTAACATGTTTCCACGTATTTATATACAATAGGTTAAGCGTAACTTCATAAATAATCCACTCAAGTCAATTCATCAATCGCAAGAAACCACATATAACAACACATTTTTCATTGACGTCAACACAATGGTTGTCTAGAGGCTTGACGATCAACGAGTAGCACAGTAATGGCATCACATCATTAAGATATTGTAGCAGAAACCTCATTTAGACGCTTCCCTCACACATGTATTATGGAAGCAGGTAATACTCGTAATAGATAGATGGTAATTATTATGTCTAGCAAAACGTTTATACAAATATCCTAGTCATTATTTAACTGGAACTAATGTCACCATTGTGTTTTTTTCGATTAGATTATTGCAACTAAACTCAGCTGTAGGCGTAGTTTAATATGCCTTTAATGTTTGTCTAACTGGAGTGTTGATTTCATTTGCAAACGTTTTTGAACGTTATTAATTTTTACCAAGAATATAATCTTTATGTAAATTATAAACTTTTGATTGTTTTTCACAAACAGATGAAAGTGAGAATTTCTCAGGTAAAGTAATCATAGCTTGCCCATTTGTTAACGAAAGTTAAAGAAGTAATTTCTTAATTTCTAAAAACACATTGTCTTCATAGCTTCTATGGAATCATATTTTCAATTTTAATAAGTTAACTTATTTATCATGTTTAAATGATTTAACCTGGGAAATAGATGTATGGAAATTATTAAACTGAATCGATAAAACCTTCAATCGCTATGGTGTGTTAAACGTAAGACTCCTTATTATTGATTACTGCACGTCAAATTCATTCCATCATTGAGATTAAGCTATTATTGTGTTTTGATGATTGTTTTATTAGTTTTAAATTATTGTTAATGTATATAGCTCGTCTATCTTTTCCATAAGCTTTAATCTAATAATCTTGGTACTTATAACAGGAAGGTAATCCTTAAGGTTAATGTAAGCATAGATATGGATACTCCCTGACTCTAGGGATGGCTAATACATCATAAATTTCTGACTCTTCAACACGTATGTTTGGCTACAGATAAAAGAAGAGGCATGGGGAAACATAGAGAAACCAAGAACAAACAAAAGTCTGAAAACAGAGAAAGGTTTTAGTGAGGAATGTGTAGATATCTTTAAGAATATTTAAAATATATTGGTAATTCACCTAATCTGCATGCACACACACACACACCTACACACACACACACACACACACACACACACACACACACACACACACACACACACACACACACACACACACACACACACAAACACACACATACACAAACTCACACATACACAGAAACACACACATACACAAAAACACACACAAACACACAACTCACACACATACACACACACACACACACACACACACACACACACACACACACACTGCAACGTCCCCCGCCCCTCTTTAACCGTCCCTACTACCGCTGCTCTACGTGGTTGCCGTGTTGTTTAAATCCTTTCTTGCAGAATACTAAAATTTAATTGTTTACAAGAAAACATATTTGTAAACAACCAAAAATCTGCCTATCACCCTGCTGGTAAAACCGTGCTAAACTCCCTGAGTTAAGAATATGTTTCCCGCTCGTAGGGCCAAGCCCACAACAAGCCTATTCCCGCTGACTACTATTTAAAATACGTATAAACACTCCTAAATTAGTTTATCAATTGTGTATGGTCTAAGTATAGTCACACATGTCAAATTAATAGTCAGCTGGAAAGAAACACATTTAGAATAATACACATAATAAACACAGAGTCTTACCACCTGATGATGATCTGCAGAGACAGCAAGGGAACGTGCAAAATATGATTGTGTTTAAAAATACCTATTTTAAAAGGCTCCTGTGTCCTCTTAAACACAATCTGCCAGTAGATAAATCTCTGGACTTTTACACAAAAAACCAACTAATCTTTAGACTAGCTCATGAAATTAGTAGAGAGAAACTCTTTAAAACATTAGGCTTTATCTATTACCATTTAATGAAATTTAATTAAATTTGTTTACTGATTTAATAATCATTTTTATATTAGTTGGAAAAAGCTAAACAGTTTTTATTGGTTATTTGACACAGGATGAATTGCAAATAATGTTGATTTTTATGACATTTTTAATTCTATTTATTTAAATAAAACAGAAAATTTATCCTTTTAAGTATTACACAACTATATTAACAAAACAATTCACTGAGTTACTTCTTGTTTCTTATGCTTTAAAAAATTATACTTTGCATATAGATTGGTTACATTGACATAAACATAAAATTATTTTCCAAATTACACATAATAATATTTTATCTCCTATATGGAATTGGTAAATTCATATTTTATGACCTTTAATTTTTAAATTTATAATATTCGAAAATTTCTCATTTCCTTTAAATAAACGGCATATGGCCAAAAACCTTTTGTAATTCTAATATTCATTATTTTAAATATTCTGAACACATAAATTCATTTACTTAGCATACAGTTTATTAAAATTTTATAAAGAGTGAAGTCATTGTTTTAAGCTTGCAGATTTGTTTGAATTTAATAAAATTAACTAACTAAATTTGACGTGACTGATATCGAATAAAGGAAATGACTTGCCAAAGATGTTCCTGCCGGTCCTTGGGGTCCCTCGTCTGGATTCCCTGGTCCTTGGACACCGGAAGTCGCCATCCCTGGTTCGTCGGTGGTGGTTTCCCTCTATTCGAATGTCCTGGAGGCTGAGTCTGGAGCCTTCATCCTTGGTGGTCCTGGATGTCGAAAGCGCTGAGGTTTTGGTCCATTTGGCCTTCTGACGGTCCTACTCGCGGTCCAGAATAGCGTCCCGCGGCACCTCGTGTTAAAAAATTATTACAGACTGTCTCCAAAAGCTTAGAGACCAAGTATATATAGCGGTGAATTTAACCTACCTCACCCCGCCTGCAAAGCTTGCTATCGCTCGATTTATTCCTTGTACAGGCAAGTCGGGCAACGAATCTGTTTTAGCTTGCAGAGTTTGATTATTAATTTTAGAACACTGAAAAATGTCTATTTTATTTAAACGGCTGTAACTTTTTTGTTTTTTAAGTTTTTTGAATTTTGTTTTCTCTAATGTTCATTGTAGCTTATTGTGGTTCTTTTAAAATGTCGATGAAAGTTCTACGTGGTTTGGTTCGTAATACAGCTTTTTTAGGCACTTAGAATTTTTTCGCCTCACTCCCGATGTTCAAATTTAGTTAGTTATTACAAATTTATTTTATAACATTTTTTAATTTAGCTTAACTATTCTATTTAAGGTTTTATTTAATTTTTCCCTCTTTATTAATTGTATAATTCCCTACTTGATTATTTTAAAAACAGCTTTATTTCTTAGAAACAGGAAATTACTTATTTCCCATTTGCCACGGTCTCCCAGACCGTTGCAACACACACACACACACACACATACTCTCTCTCACTCTCTCTCTCTCTCTCTCTCTCTCTCTCTCTCTCTCTCTCTCTTAGAAAGACCTAAATGATAGGTCATGAATTACTCTGAAATAGGCTATATTTGAATTACATATTTTTTGCGTATGTATACTGTATTCTAAAGTAATACACTTTAATAATCCCAAGGTACGCGAATTGATTTCTGTGGGCTTCTACAGCTGACCAACTCAGCTGTAAAAATTATTAGAGTTTACTCGGGAGTAGTATCCCCGGTTTACAATGGACAATTAAAGCTGAGTTCTGTGCATATTATTTTAATCTACCTCGTCACTTCAAGTTAAGTATAAAATGATGACAAATATTTTTATTAATTAATATAATATTATTCAAATTTGAGGATTTTAAGCTATAAAACATGATGGTTTGACATTCTTGCAACAACAACAATACAAGGTCCAATCTATGTTTTATGTGCTAAACTTCAGTTTACAATTATCCTTAAACTATTCTAACATTATTATTGTAAAAGTTATTTTCAATAGTTATAGAAATGAATGTCTATATTTTTTGAATGTTTATTTTAGGAAATATAATATAAACGAGTAGCATTTCTTCATGGATTAAAAAGTATTGATTTTAAACTCTGTGGTTAATTACGCGGTATAATTTCCATAAATATATTACTGTTCCAGTAACATATTACCTTTCAACAACAAGGGCATTAAATCAGAGAAAAAATGTAATAAGGAAGAATGATAATAATAAAATATCACCTGTTGCTAGTGATAGGTTTATGCGCGATAAATAAATCAAAGGATTTCAAAGTGTTTTGGAACCCACAAAGTTCCTCGTGGACGTGTAGAATATACTACGAGGGAAGTTCATCTCAAATTTAAACCTAAACAAAAAACAGACCGTACGAGAAAACATAAAAGCCTTACAGATTTAAAAACAAATGGATCTTATAAACGCTTTAGTAGAGTTTTATAGGTGTTAAAAAAAAGGAGAGCAAACGGGTTACACTATTCTGCCTCGTTTTGTTTTTATTGGCTAAATGGTTAAAAAATGTATATCAAATTACATTTTTTTTTAATTGCTTCTATTAGTTCAGACTCTCACTATGTATATGTGTATATGTATATATATATATATATATATATATATATATATATATATATATATATATATATATACATATAAATATAATCTTGAGCAAGCTAGTTATATCTTCCCCACATTCTGTAGCCCTCGCGTTGAAATCTCTTCCAACAAACATGTTCACGACTGTAGCCTGCACTCTGTCATCGAGCTGGTCCATCTTTTGACGGAAGTCTCCGATGGACGTATTGGGAGTTAGCTACACACTGGCGTATGTAACACTGTTGCTTTTAATCCATACATATCCGTTTCCAAAAACATGACTTTCAATGGCAAGGTTCCTGTCGGGTATCCAAATAGCTGCGGTTCCCAAGCTGTCCTAAAACCATGAAGGTGATGGCAAGTTCTTATACTGCTCACTTATTATTATAATGTCAGCCTTATTTTCTAACCAAAGTTGCGAAAGGAGATCATTAGCCACTCTCCGTCTGCCCAGATTTCCTTGGATAATACATTTAGCTACTCTTTTTTTAGTTTTTCGGCTTCCGAAACAGACCCGGAGACGTGTTTTATCTTGTCCATCATATCCGCCCGCAGCACACAGTTAGATTCCTGCTGACAGTATTTGACCTTATGTTCACTGCTGCTACATTTACACATAGACCTTGCCTATCAGGTCCATTGCATTTTCCAGTCTTATGCCCACAGCCGAGACACCTCCAGCAACGGGTTACCTCATTCCTCAACCTGATGCTCGAGCTGACATAGCCAATTTTAATCCTATCATTCTTTAAAAGAATGCCTGATTCCTGCCTCGCTTAAAACAACAATAGCAATCTTCTGTCCTATATTAGTTACTGCTGTTACACAAATCTTATGTTCGTCATTACTATTCTGTAAATTACGAACGAGAGCTTTCATTACGTCATTCTCTTCTATCATTGAGTCTAAGTCTCTAATATCTATTGTCGCCTTGGGGACTAGGTGTTGCATTTTTCCTACTTCCCCGATTGCAACTGTTATAGTTTTGATAAATTTATCAATATTTTCCGCCCTGCCAGACATCTCAAAGAGGACATCCCCTGCTCTCGTTTTCCTTATGGATTTTATGCCCGCATTTAAGTCCTCAAGCTTCATCTTGTCGTGGAAGACGCGTAAAACATCAGCAAAAGATTTCCCACTGACAGGCTTAATAAGTACTGCCTCTGAGCGTGGCTTATTTCTTTCTTTCTTCCTTTTTCTTTGACCTGCAGTCATTTTATTTGATTCAATGGTCAGTTCCCACTGATGTTGCCATCTAGCTGCTACTTGTTTGCGGGTTTGAACCACCGTCTACTGGCCGCCATTCTTATTCTTATAGTTCTGTTAAATGCTTCAATACTTCCCCCTACCAGACATTTCAAAGAAGACATCCCCTGCTCTTGATTGGATTTTATGGATCTAAGGATTTTATGCCTGCATTTAGGTTAAGTTAGACTTCACCTTATTGTGGAAGACGCGTAAAACATCCACAAAATATTTTCCACTGACAGGCTTAATAAGTACTGCTTCTGAATGTAGCTTACTATCTTCCTTTTTCTATGACCTGCTGTCATTTGACTTGATTCTATGGTCAGTTAACACTAATGCTGTCATCTGGCTGCTACCTGTTTGCGGGTTTGTACCACCGTCCACAGCCAGCCATTCTAATTCTCCTAGTGAGAAGAAGTTGTCTCTTTAGTAGCTCCTGGAATGGAAGTGGGCTCTGTATAGCTCTTAGGTCTTGTGCCATCTACTATCTAGGAGCCATCTTCCTGCCTGGATCCTTCTCTGTGTTTTGTTCCTAGGACCTGTTGAAGAGGACTCAAAACCACTCTTTCCTTCCCCTAAGTGTGAAGAACTAGCATTTTGTTCCTCTTCTTCGTTTGGGAAACTATTCAGCCCTCTCCCGTGATCTCTTCAAGTAGCTTAACCCATCTACTGGATCCTTATAATAATAATAATAATAATAACAACAATGACGATGATAATATTAGTAGTATTAATATCCTAATAATAATAATATAAACAATAACATCTATTTAGTTAATTAGGGATTAGCTAGTGAGAACAATTCATAATAGCATCTATATTTATATTATTAACAGTAATAACACAACAATAATGACATTAATAAAAATAGTAACCTTAATAACAATAAGATGAAAAGAAAGTGAAAAAAGAAAAATAGCAATAAAATCATCACCAGAACAAGAACAATAAAAATGTTAGTAGTAGTAATATTAGTATTAATATTAATTTGGTGAAAATAATAATGTTATTCAGTAAAATTGGTAATGTTTATATAGTGTTCTTATTGATTTATTATAAATTTAACACAGTTTTTTGCAAGTAATAAAACAATATTTACACGGGAATGTTTAATTTTACTTTAAAATTGAAGGATCTCTTTAGTGTTCAATTAGTGTATCTTTAATATATTTCAGTATTATAATGAGATAAGATTGGTGATTAATTTATATAACATAAATATTGTATACTAATATATGTTTTCAGTGTATTATATTTGTATCTATAATGTAACAACAATATAACAATCATTACTATAAAATAAAATAATAATAAGGTAAAATAATTAAAACTAAATTGGTTTTAGATTTATCACTTAATTTTCCATGTTTTGTTAGCTTATTTATTTATTAGCCTCAAACTCATGCATAGTTTCAGCATCCATACAGGCACAATATGGCAACACTTTGGTACAAGGATTAGCGAGGTTAAGCAACACTTAGCTCTGATGCAAATTCTTTCTAAGTAAACACAGGTGCGTAAAGTGAATCTTTTAATTAAAACTTTGCCCTAAACCCCGGCCTTTCAGTGCCCAATTAAAGCGCCGAAATTATGGGATTTGAGAGCTCAATATAAACTTTGTGAGGAAAATCTACCCTTGTAAGAGAGGTGTGTTGGTAGATTTACCCTCAACTTGTAATTTACGTATACTGCTGTAATTTATATTCATGAAATAAAAACTCTCAACTAGATAAATTATTTAAAAAACTATCTTTGGAAATATTATCTTTACAAAATATTTATGTTTTAAGTATCGGTAAATTTTATGTTTATATTTGCCATTACTACTCAATACAACACCAAAACTTGTATAATACAAGATTTACGTGTCTATTTTTCCTTGTCAAATATTTGTTTTCAATATCGGTATATTTCAAGTTTGTATTTTTCAGTATTGTATTGAAGTCCAACACCTGTATAATCAATTTTCGTATCTGAATAAAAATGAAAATTCATGTGTAGCTGGAAATAGTTATTAAAGTACACTTTCTTTGTATAAATAAAATACTTTGAATATCACTTATAGCTAGTTTTGCTGTAACATAGAGAGCGCCTCTGTTTTAGCAGTAATTTAACTCGGAATACAGCAAACGCTTTTCACAGATTTAAATTCTTAACTTGATTATCATCGAAGATGTACATTTTACAGTGAATTAATTTCATTAATAAAACAATGATGTAGTTTAAATATGATAAATAATAATATTTATAAAAAAATGACGATGAATTCAAATTAAATATGTTTATCCAAATTGATATTTTGTGTTTGTGGAAAAATGTTTTTGCGATATACAAGGAATATTAAACACCTAATACATTAAAGGCCTGAGTTAATGGTGATACAAAAAGAAAGGTCACTATATTGAGGTAAATTTACTGAAATCAAACAAGACGAGGGACTTTAAATAACTATTGTCACAGAAGAAAGCCAATTTGAATTACGATAGCCCTACAACATGCAAAGTAACCAACCAAATTGTTATATGACTAATGGTATATCTGCATTTAACAACCTGGTCCAGGTTGGTGGGAAAAATATTTCAAGTAACATGGATGTTTTAATTCCGGAATGATATAATGACCTTGAATCGATTCAATTCGTAACATTAATCGTGTTACAACTTGTATCATTATTAATAACATTATTTTGTGTTACAATTTGTATAAATTCATTGGAGTGTTAAATTTGTATTGAAATTTTGTGAATTTATTTGTGGTTTTATTTAGAAATATTCCGCTTGAAATTAAAAATGTTTTCTAAGGCCTAGACACTCTCAGTACAACATCTTCTTGAAATATTACCAAGACGGTAATGCATCACCGCCATCTTGCTCCTTCTGACAGAGTGCTGTCATCCTTCTCATTGAAATATTACGCTGCACAAAGTAATGCTAATGAAGTATTTGGCGTGAAAGTCACATTTAATGTAGTAAAACGTTTATCTAATATAACACTTTTTCAGCAACCCATTATCTGCCTATTACTTTATATTACGTAGAGATATCATATATTAATTATTGCAAGTGAATAGCGAGTTATTACATCCCAGTTATATTATAACACAGTCATGAATACTGGGGTTTGTCTAGTAAGTTCATTGCGTCGATGGTTACGGCTAGAACCCGACACTATGTTGTGCACTCGGATTCTATGCTCGTTGCAGACCCCATTGTTTAATTGTGGAGTGGTAACTCTGACGTAATCCTCGTGTGGGAGAACGTGATTGGCGATATTATGCTACATCTCAGTAGGACGGTAGTTTGTGCGTTCCGCGTATGAACGACTTTTTAATCCGACGTAAATGGTCGATTAAATGTTCTTTGACGTGTATCAGAGTTGAAATGTATTTAATAATACATTTCACCATCAAATGGATTGGTCCATCATTCTTTTATCACTCAAATATAATTATTAAATATTTTTATTAGTTTAAAAGTACATTGTCCTCATTCTATTGTTATAAGTACCAATGATACATAGGTTAATAAGTATTAGTAGTATAACAATTCGTATTATATGCTATAGATTAATGTTGTAGCCTGCACTTACTTATTTACAGTTTTAAATTCATAATATAATTAATTATTGATTCAGTTCTTCTTTCCCTTAAATCCATTTGTTGTTACGTTAGTTTAGTAATTCAAATGTTAACGGTTTAGAAATGTATAATTTTTTGTTAATTTCTACTTTAAGAATATATTTTCTGCATTTGTATTCCTGCGTTTTACCCAGCCTTTAAACTGATATGTTTTATATTAACAATTAAAAATGATAAATAATATTCGAGCTGGCTTGTGAGTGAAAGTTATAATTAAAGAATAAAAATAAGGTACAACTCACAAATATACAATTTTTTTTTATTTCATACGCGTTTCAACGACTAATTTGTTGTCATCCTCAGTAAAGATACACAAATCAAATTAACTAAAAAAAAAAGAAAAATTTTATATTTGTGAGTTGAACCATATTTTTATTCTTTAATTATAATTAAAAATGAGTATAAAAAAAGAACCTCGTTGAACTTACAGAACCTACAACATAGATTGAGAATTACATGTCTTAACTATAGGTGGCACCACAGGTGTTTACAGGTGGTGCAAATTGTGTTCTACAAAACAAAAACACTTTAGATAGATATGGGTAAAACAGCTTTGAAACTCTTAAAAAATATTAATACAATTTCTTTTTAATTCAGTATTTTTTCCAGTATTTATAAGCTAGTTATGTAGAAATCAGTTTTTTATTATAAAGAGAAAAGAATTGATTGTTAAAAAATAAATAACGATAGAAGCAAAATTAAAATTCTAAGTGTGTGTTGTTAAATTTATTTAATGTGAAAAAGAAATAACAGGTAACAGGAATGTAATAAGAACGAGCAAAATAATACACAGCTTTTAATTGATCTACGATCTTATGGTTATTTCGATTGTATTATTGTAGTACAGGTTCTACTACACTATAATGCCATTTGTATCCTTTAGTAATTTAAGTTTGTACTTAGTGTGGTAAAATCCCTTTACAGTGGCAAACGTTTAACCGAAGCATGTAGATACGATCGTAATTTGGTGTAAATATGTAGAATGTATTTTTTAGTAATTTCGAATTACTTTTTTATAACTATCTGACTTTTGGTAAATTGTAATTATAAATAAAAATAATGTATTTTATTATTAGTTCTTCAGCGCATAGAGAAGTCATGTTTAGCAGGTTTGATTCATTTAGTTTCTAAATTATTCAGCGGAATCATTTATGAAATTTTTTAAATCTACGAAAATAATTTTTAACCGCTGATAAACTCGTTACAAGTAAATACAATGTTTATGGAAATAACGTAATATCTAAATATAATGTTGTAACTTGCAAGCTATTTACCCCGATTCTATAATAACGGTAAAAAATCTTATTTCTCCCTGACAAAGGTGAATCCTGGAAATACATTGGTTTTGGCTCATTCTTTACACGATGGGAAGTAACTCATCTTTCAATGCTTCCAATAACACAGTAATCAGGAAAATGGACTCATTTCGTTTCATTAAAAAGTAAACACATTAAACACACTCGAGATGATGGATTTGGCAATAGATTTAGTCAAAGCCCATCAATTGATTACATATCTTATACGGCTCTTAATGTAGACACAGCGTCGTTTGCTTTTGAAATGAGTAATGCGCTTCTTCTCTGCAGTATCATAGAGACACTTAAATCTGAGATATATTTGTTATGTTTTGTTTGTTACAATGTGAATAAAAATATTACAGCTTCCATGAATTATTTATAGATTATTAAATAAATTTTATAAAATTCTACACAGACGACACCAACGACTCAGTGTGGTTTATAATTCATAAAATGTAAAAAATGTTGTCAGAATTAAAAAAAATATCACAAAATAATTAAAAATATAAGATTTTGTAATACGTGATATTAATATATTAATATGTTACCTACCCAATATTGAATTTCTAATTTTGTTTATGAAATATAATAATGATGATTGGAAAAAATTACAGCTTGTATGTTATTGTAAGATCAGTATCTAAGAGTAAAAAAGAACAGCTGTGAAGATACGAAAGGATTTGTTATAGCTATAAATATTGCGAGTTGTTTGATAGACTTTCTAGTTCCCAGTTTTCCTCTTGTGATAGTATTCTACGGTATAAGATCAATGTTCGGTTCCTAATAATATCTCTGAGATTCCCTATTTAACATATCACCTTACCAATAATGTTAACCTCAATTTTCGTTGCCGCCTTGTTCATTAATCCTTGGGTTATAAAGGTATTTAATAACATCGTACTTTATTGTTATTCTATTAGTGAAATAGTATGTCTTTATCTAAAATTATTCTTTTATGAATTCTTTTTGTTCTTATCTGTTACCGGGTGTTCGATATCTATATCCCTGACTGGTTTCGTGGAGAAATCTGATTTTAATAATTTTGTATGCCGCGAGATTATTCCGCTGACTCTTCCACTTTTAATCTTGCCTTGAGGGGCAAATTGAAGATCCCTTTTTCTCTGATCATGTCTCATGACGTGTTCATCGTACACTATTTTTCACTATTTCATTGTTCTTGTTGTTTATTATTATGTTCTCTTCTTCTGTAGAGCAACTTTCCTTGACGGTATCTGTCCAGGGATTCTACACAAACGTTTGTAAAGAGACTTTCCAAATCTTTCCCGTCTATGTAGTATGTTCCGTAGAGTCCGCCACATCCATAGTCACTAGGATCACGTACCAGCGAAGTGAGATCCACATTGTATTCAATTATACATTAAAACAATCCTGTAATATTTTTATCGCAGAGCATTAATTAAAAAAAGTTATTTTTCTAACATTAAATAATCACTATACAGAAAATCTTGGTAAATAAAGTTTGGTTGTTCCCCTTCTTAAGCGTATTGCTTGTTGGGAAAATTTGGCAAAATGATACATTGTTTAAAATTAATATAAAGTTATTACAAGTGACCAAACAAACAAAATGACAACCATGTTCTCATAGTTACAGGATTAAGAGTATAATAAAGAATAAAACACAAGATTTTGAAAACTATTTATAACCTATATCGTTGATATTAAATGTAACTAGAACATGTGACACTGAATAATCGGCAAAACATTACATCGGCGACTAACTATACAAATTATTTTGTAAACTCATATACGAAAATTACGTTTTTTCATGAGAAGCCTTATTATATGTAAAAACTTTAGCCAAGAGTGGGCGCCGCCTCCCACAGCCACAAAACAAATTACCACTGGGCTCTGCTTACACCAGGATTCACGCAGCAGCTAAGACGTACTTGAAAACATCACAAGAAAACCTGCCTGTTGGGAAGAGATGGCAGGAACTTTGCACCAACCCCATTCCAAAAAACCTGCCTCGACCTATCAGTGTTGCGCTGTTCCGTCTAACCACGGGACACGACTACCTTCAGGCGCACCTTCATCGTATTGGGCTGGTGGACACAGATCGGTGCCCCTCGTGCCAAACAGGAAAGATGGATGGAGACCACCTTCCTGCCTGCCCACAGCTCGAAGCAATAGCGACCCAAAAACCAGACTCTCCAAGCTCTACTGGTCCGCACGATGCAAAATGGTCGAGTTACCAAGGGCAGGCGTTGGATAAAGTGTATAATGTAAAAACTAAAACACTATAACATCATTCGAATTTAAGATTTATAACTTTACTTGGACTGATGAAAGCAAAGTTGAGAATAATGCATTAAACATTTCCAGCAGTGTACAATCTAGCTAATGGACATTTAAGTTTATTGGTACCCTCAGTTTATTGAGAGTTCTCAGCTCTGCTAGTAAACTTGCAGCTGAAAATAAAACTGAGTGACTTTTTATAGTTTAGCTTATGTTATGAACTAAATTTATGATGTACCTCTGAACTATCAATTCTATCTGAATGTTTATCATATACAAAGGGATATTAAAGAATAACGCAGATGACGTATAAGGATATATTCATACAAAGATAGAGTTGAATAATTTCTATAGTGGGTTACTGATAACGAAAGAATACGACCATATTTTAGCTTCTACCTTTAAAAATACCTCACATAACATTTGAGGTGTTAAAATGAATAATAGCCTATTTGACTAATGTTTTCATGTCAAAAACTTGTACAAATGGTAATTCCATTATTTTGTATTTTTTCCGATTAAATAACGGTTGATGGAAGTTTTTCAATGCCACAAATCTTTTGAAGATAACCAAAAGAGAGTATGTGTGAGAATGGATGGCAGAGACCAAAAGGGAAGCTGTAGAAAATAAAGCTTTGTATATGAGGGTCTGCAGAAAAGAGTGCTTTTTCCTAGAAGAATTCAAATAAAGTGTGATTCGGAATTACTTCAAAGAGAAAGCTTTTATAAAATACTAAAGCTAATTTTAAAATACCACTATCCAGTTACTGCCATAAAAGTAGAAAAAAATTGAAACATAACATACAATTTTAAACAGAGTTTTAAATAAATTTTAAATTTATAAAATGAAACAGAACATTGCCATAATTTGAGTAAAACCTTTAAAATTCTAAAAATTATCTACCTTTGAAACTTTTGAAAACAATAGTTTAATGAAACTGTCAAATTTAACATAAACCAGGTTTCTATATGTGTATATATATATATATATATATATATATATATATATATATATATATAATAAATTAAAAATATTTCAAAAACAAGAATACTTTTAATGAATATATTTATTCAAAGCTTTTCGCCGATAAAATAGTACCACCATCTTCAGGAAAATAATTATCAAATCTGGATTAGATAATTATTTTCCTGAAGATGCTGGTACTATTTTATCGGTGAAAAGCTTTGAATAAATATATTCAATAAAGTATTCTTGTTTTTGAAATATTTTTAATTTATTAACTATATTACAAGAAAACATATCACCATATTTAATATATTAATATATATATATATATATATATATATATATATATATATATATATATATACATATTTGTCTGTGTATTTATCTTGTGTACGTGGGAGTGTATGTTTTAATCAAGTACATTATGTATATAAATTACGACTTATTTTTATAAAGAAATAGAAAACTTTTAAAATCTGTTAATGTTTAATTTTTAAGTCACTCGCAGCTTAAAATTTTTAAAAAAATTGGTGAGTGCCGACAGAAGTGACTACTTCTTATCAGAAAAAATGAAAATTATATATATATATATATATATATATATATATATATATATATATATATATATATATATCGATATTTAAATAACCACCCCGTTACTTTCCGCTTTCAGGTGAACATTTTAAGAATTTAATATCACTCTTGCAGGATTATTATAACAATATTATTGTAAAAAAGAATAGGTTGAAATTTTTTTTCATTTCAAATACGACTTATTTGTAGAAAAATATTGAAAAATTCGAAAGTATGGTAATTGTTAATGGTTAAGTCTTTCGCATCTTAAAGTAAAAAAAATATTTGTGTGACAACTGGTGAGTGCCGACAGAAGTAACTACCAACGAAAAGATGAAAACTATCCTGTAAGTTAAAAAATGTTTGAATTTGTGTTATTACATAAAAGTAATTATTTTAGTTATATATATATATATATATATATATATGTATGTATGTATGTATGTATGTAATATATATATAAATATATGTATGTTTGTATGTAATATAAATATATATATATATATATATATATATATATATATATATCTTGATAAAATTCCATAAAATGTTTAGAAGAGAAAAACCAACCATAAAGACAAATTTCTAACGTCCGTTACGCTTCACAGAATTTCTTTACCGTGCAATACATTCGCTTATACCCCTCGGTGAGATGTATTCACTTCAAAAAATGTTTAAATAAAAGATATTTAGTACAAAGGCGAAGGAAATCGTTGCTACTTTGTAGAAACACGTTTTGGGAATAGCTTGTACACACAGGAACCTGGATAAAGCCAATCTCAGGTGTAAAGTGTAAATATATTAAAGCAATGTGATTACTAAGCTAAACAATGCAGATTTGTTTGTAACCATTTTCCTTTAACCAGTAGCAAAAATCCGTTTTTACCTTTGTTGTAATAAAATAGGTAAAGTTCTGAGGGAGTAAATAAACATACAAAAATTGCTTTAAACAATGTTTGGGTGAAACACGTTTACTTGTTCTTGACGTTAGAGCAACACATAAACTGATAAGTGATAGTAATTTGTGAAATTCTTCCTAACTATAAAAAAACACACTATGCATTTTATTAGCTGGTAACTGGAGCGAGCGCCTTTTATTATGAGCATTTTAGTTTTAAAATATTTATACTTGATACAATTTAAAGCAGATTTTTATTTTGTAATTTTAATAAGAAGAATAAATTTCGAAATTACCTATTTTTTTGAAAATATTATCCATTATTGACTAACAGGTTGTTTGCGACTCACTTTAAACAAAACATGCCATACATCACAATGTTAGCGTTTCTGCGGTTTTAGGCTGGGAACCCCATTTAGACTTGGCTGATGGTCTATTTGCTCCATTTTTCAATAGTCGAGTAAGCGCGTTGAAACATGTTTGAGCCTCTATCACACTCTCGTCATTATTGACGAGTACAGTGGTTGAAAGTGTTACAGTGCACCATTTGTAGCATATTGGTAATGTACGGGATTGTCTGCTGAATTTGTATTTTCCTTTACATTGCTATTTCATACGTTGGTTATTGAATTCTACTAAAATAACATAGTGGGTGAAACCAACCCGCGGGCATAAAGCACTCAACATTGGAATATGTGCGTTTATTTATCTTCTTATCCATAACCTAAGGTGTTTTAGAAAAAACACTTGAAGTAAGTTTTTTGGGGCAATATCAACCACTTGTAAGGGTTACAATGTATGGACTGAAGCCATGTGAGAGAGCGTTGGTCGACATCAATCCAGGAGGCGCTGCCGGATGGTGCCCGCGAGAATTATAACGCTGCCTTCCACTTGGGCCTCAGGTAATTTTGCGGGAAACCGTAAGACTCACCTCCCGCTTCATACTTCCAGTGTCTTTGTCTGGTTCAGTACATTTGTTTAAAGGAAGGTTGAAAATGCAAAGTCTTACCTTTTACCTTGCTGCTATTATTTCAAGGTCTTCAAAACTAACTCTTGAGTTTGATTTAGAAACCTAACTGAATAATCTAACTGCACTAACACTGTCTATGAGTGTTTGCAAGTTTAGAGTATAAAACTCTTGATTCGGAGAATTGCATGTTTAGGTATTTATTTTCATTTTCGTTGGGTCTTACCAAAATATTTCATATCTTGTAATCTACTGCTTTTGTTAGGAGAAAGGTTTGATGTGGTATAGTGCGTTTGTAAAGGCAGTCATTGTGCTGTGTGTTTGTAAATATTTGATACTTTGCTCCTTTGTTAGAAGCGATGCATTGTGATTTAGCCTTGTATCTAATTCTGTAATGTTTGTACTTCCTTACAGTTATAAGCAAACACGAAATCCAACTTTATTCTTTATCCATCATAAATACTCAAAAGTAAACACCTACAAAAATAACGGCAAATGTTCATGTACAAGATACACTCTTAGGGTTTAAGCTCAGTGGGCCGTTTGCGTCTCAAATCATAATTCGTGAACAATGGTTAGAAACATTCGTTTATAATTTTTTAGACATTATTAAGTGTAGTTGGAATAATATCAGAAATAAAAACCATAAAATTCATAAACAAAATTATAGTGCACGAATGGTTTATAATCTATGTACAAACTTCCAAGATCGACAAATTTTAAATATTTGGTTGAACATTTTGAGAAAACCAGTGACACTGTTTTTTTTTTTTTTAATAGGTTTATTCGTTTAAGAAATAACGAATTATATAAAAATAGTGTAGGCTTATGATAGAATCCTATTTCCTCTGTCCTTTGCTTTTGTTCCGTTTTTTTGTTTATAGTTTCCGACTCCCATATATGTGTATCCGTTCTTCTTTACCCCATTTTAAGGTTCCTTCCTTGATTGGTAAATAGTACCTTAGTTCATGTAAACTTCATGTAAACAGTAATACAAGCAGTAACGGTGACGGTATTATATTTTACGTTATTTTTATAATTTCATTCTTAGTTAAAAAAATAGTTTTACAAATAACAAGTATTTACAGGAACAACGAGACAGTCACAAGTCAGAAAACAAAGCAAACCTCTTCTTTAGTTGCGTAAAAGGCAACTCAACACCAACATTGTTGGTATTTAATAAACATTCAATGATTAGAGGAGGTGGTATAAAATTAGTCACAACAATGACGTAGAGGCAGTGGAAAGGCCACCTGCTGAAAACTCTTGTGTGAACAATGTGCATTTTCAGGATTAGAACATTAGTCTGTGAAACTACTGGAGAGCTATATATATATATATATATGAGTACAATTTTCTACCTTTACCAACATTATAATATTTTCCTGTGTTGACGCTTTCCGGAAATTCCATTTTCAAAACTTAAATCGTACTGTTCGCACAAACTTTTTGAGTTCGTCTTTATATACTGTTAGCCACGCCCCTCCACTTGTACACCTGGCATCCTATTGGTTGCGCTCCTGAAAAACACCGCTCCGTCAACACTGCAAAATATTGTAATGTTAGTAAGGGCAGAAAAATGTACTCAAATATATAGAAATATTCCTAAAAGAAATGGAGATAAGTATATTAGCAATTTCACTGGAGAGTTAATCTAATAACAGTTACCCAAGCAACCTACTGGTGTTCCGACTTTACCTGCATTTGTTACTCGAGAAAATCTCTCAAGAAACTCGACATTTGGGTGTCGATAATGGAAGATTTGTGTTAAATTTCATGCACATACTTTTCATATGTAATTGATGACAAATTTATTATGTTTTGTAAAAAAATTGGTGCTAAATAAAACTAGGTTTTATCCATTGTAATAATTATATAAGTTAAAAAAATGAGTTTATAGAAACTGAAAATAGTAAATTTTATTATTTGAAATGAGGAGACAGAAACAAGAAATTCTGTTCTTATTACAAACCGACCACTGAGTATATATGGTGATTAAGTTTATTTGATCTATATACCTACGAGTATCATATATATTTTCCATTTATTTAATTAAAAATATTTATTTCGATTAAATATAAACATATAAAATAATAATAATTGTTAATTTATAACAAATGTTTATATTAATATTACTTATAAATGTTCAATTGAATGTTGGGAATTAATATAGTAAGGTTGAGGCGTCTAAGTTCCCGTCTAAATATAATTATTGTTTAGTGTGCAAGTTTTTTTTTCAGAAGGCCCTATCTTCGATATGCCGCTTCTCAGAACTATGCATTTGCGTTTTAATATTGAAGAGATCGTCTGTTTTCAGCTGATTTTAAGACGTGTTGCAGCTGCAAATATGTTGCCGTGTTTTCCTTTTATAAATTATCTAAATTTTAGATGCACTAAAAGTACCTTCCATGGTCTGTATTGGACTTAGCTTTCTATAATTCTATAAATAAAATCTCTCACAGAGTGTTTGCTAGCGTACTATAAATAATGAATATTCCTAATGCACTCCAGATAAGAGTGACCTTGTATATAACATAGCACTAGCTAATTTAACACATTTTACTACGATATAAAGTGGATATCGTACGACGACAACTTTTAGGGTGGTGGAAGGATTCAGAGTGCTTAGGCTACATCGATTGGTTTTTTTCGTAAGGTTGTCTTCTGTCCATTCTGTTTTCTTCTCTCAACCTCCTAACTTACTATTTCTCTTCATTTTATTTTTGCTGCCCCACTCTACAAACATTATTTTTTTCTTTTCCATTTCTCCGTCAGTTTCTCCTACTTATCATTGCTTCAGATTTCCTATCAGCCTTCATGCTTTATTTCTGTTTAGCCATCCTACTTCTATTTGATGTCCTTGCATAGCCAGGCCACTTAAACTGTTTTCCTTCTGTACATAATACTACTTGATTATCTCTGTATTTGGTACATTCCTCTATAAAGGTCCATTCTTAAAGTTATTCTCTTTTTCTAGATTTTTTTATTCAGAGCTCTTCTATAATATGACATTATGCTATGAAGAATCGTGACAAATATTTTCTGTTTTTTCTCTAATAATAACAACAACTGTTTTACATAACTGAGTTCTATGTTGTTTGTGCTTGTCCTTCCCTGTTATTTATATCTTTGTCATCCTTATATTTACGTTTATAGGAACCATCAATCTCAGCGTCTTTGTCGTCATTAAGAGGTTTATGGGCCATTTTATGCAGTCTTATTTGGTTTTATACCAAGTCTATTTTTTTTTTTTTTTTTTGTTACGCGACTTGTATGTCTTCGAGAACGTGAGAGGATTTGCTGGCAGTGCTGAGTTCTGTTCATAGAGCCCCCAACTCGTTCGTTGCGAAACGAAATGCGTGGGCATTTCTCAGAATTTTATTACGATCATAGCATCGACAGCTCATTTACCCTCCAACACCTCTCATCAGCCCTTGACCACCTGGTACATATTATTTATTGTAATTAATAATAAATTAAAACAGAAAATGTATTTTATATTACAGTGTTTTGTATTTGTACACTGAGGATACTTAAACGCAGTGTGAGGACTAATGATGTCTCAAAGAAGAATAAAACTGCACCAAAACTAGATCTCTAACAGTACACTAACATAGAGATGCGAAGCGTAGCTTACCATAACAGAAGAAACGAAATTGCAATCAGAAGTCCAGCTAGAATATCAAAACTAGGAAACTACTAATGCTACGAATAGGCAACGCATGGATAGAGATAAGACAATTGATAAATAAGTTACTACTTTTACTTAAAAACTCTTACTGTATGGCCTTGCCCAAAATGTTCCCCAAAAATGATGAATTGGCTACCAAAAAAAAAATAAAAAATGGTAGTTCTATAAAAACATGGAGAGGATTGCTGAAGACTTGTCAGATAGATAGATAATAGACATGGCAAGTATAGAGAAACATGGAGCACTGATGCCGTAGAGTGGAAATAATACGCTGAAAAAAGAAAATATCAATAATTACATTCTTAAGAAGTTAATAGTAAACTTTTTTCAAATATTATGACCATTTAAAAAATAAAATTTTGTAATCAGTGCAACATAATGTAAATAAATTTATGAATACTTTGCTGGAAGAAATATTATTCAATTCCTTCTATTAGTTCCCACTCTCCGTGTAAATACATCTTGTTTAAATTTTCAATCGTTAATAAAATACTTTTTATTCATCCACTCAAGTACAAATATTTTTTTTAAAACTTGTAGCGCATTACACGTGATGTTAATAAAATTTTGTCAAATATCAATTCATTAATTAATTTAATGAATTAATTTTAGTTTTATAAGGGAAAGCACATAGAGGGGAGAAGTATTAAATATAGTTATTTTCTCCCATTTGGCCTAAAATAAGTGATAACATACGATTTTATAAAACAGCAGATTTTTTTTATAGTTTATGTTGTAGAACAGCTGTTTTAACGCATATGTTATTTTACTGTATTTATATTAATTGTAATTATTTAATTTAAATGGATTTAAGTAAAATGTTTCTTTGTTAAACTGTATAGGAATTAACTTTAAAAAGTGTTTGTTAATGTTACTTAATTTTATTTACTAATGCATTAGTAATGAATTAGAAATAAACATAAAATTACTTTGGTATTGAAACTTTTTCGTGGTAACAACTGATTCTCCTTTACCTACAAGATAACTTTTAATTCACTTGGTGTACATTTCGTTAACCGAGTTAAAATTATCAGACGTTTTACGCTCGTTGCTTCTGCATGCATGGTAAATATTACGGCGCAAGTTTAAGTGAATTATAAAGTCATTTTGTTGCGAAAGTTGTTTGCATTATTTTTGTCTCTGCATGTCTCGCTTAGTTATTGCTGAAAACATTTATGTATTTAATTTTGCAACACATAGGGTGAGGAGAAAATTAATTGAGCTTGTACTTAAAGTTTGTAATGTTATAAAGGTATTGAATAAAACACGTTTTATATATATTGAAAAGTTTGTTAATGAATTCATTTCAAATGTGAAATTTTTATTACTTGGTAAGGTAAATAAATATTTATTGTAAATAAATACGCGCAAAGCTCATATAATGATGTGGAAGTACTGGAGAATCAAAGTAAAATAAAAATATATCTGAGAATTATAAAAAGATAAAACGATGTAAAAATGAAATGAACCGATGTAATTTATTTCGTTCGTTCATGAGTTATATAAATAAAGAATCAGTCCAATAAAAACTGCTTTGTATAATTTGGCCGTCAGGACAGGGCTGGCGGAGTATTTATTAGAATTTGTAATCCGTAAAAATACTTGAAAAGAGAAATCATGAAGAGGAATATTCCTGTGTGTGAATGTTAGCATTGAAAGTAATCCTATTTTATGATATCAGGTCTTTAGGAATGAAAAAAAGGGGGAATTTGTTAGAAATAAACCAACTTTTCTATACTATAAGTATTCAATATTGCTGGAGTCTTAATGTTTGAGTTTTCAGTAAAATGTACTGTTAAAGTAAAACCTTTTTCATCCGATCAGGTCATTCATTCCCTGCTTTTAGTATTTATTAATTCAGTTGTAAAAGACTTGTTTATTTTGGTCCATTATTTTAATAAAATTAACAGTAAATATTATATCTCTGTTAGATTCATTGAGGTATACCTTATTTAAAAATTAATTCCTAATAGAACCCAATTATTCTAACTATTTTGTCAATTTAAAGAGGTTTTAATAAATTCACCACTATTAGAAGTCTTATAACACACATACAATTTGACAAAAATAAAAAATACCTCTGCTGTACAACAGTTTAACCTATTTACCCTAGATTCATTTGAATTAGTCTTCGAGACATCTGTTTGATGAAACTTCAGTTTGTAATTATTGCATTTACCATCCGAGACTTCGATTTTCGTCTAACTCTCGATCACATTGTCCTTATAGTATTGTTGAGTTGTTTTTTCGAGTAATACATGCGCTATTGGTTATTGTGGTCATTGGTTTTCTCGGTCTTGCGTGAGATGGAACCTTGCGAACAGTCTGTTTGCGTGTCTGAGCTGATAATAATTTTAGGGCCTATTTGAATTGAGGGGTTCTAATTTCTTAAAAGATACTGTAAAATATTTTACATAAACCAACAAATTTTTAAAACATATATGTGCTGTAAATAGTTTTATTTCAACTGTCAACGTTTAAGAGGCAGTTTATGCAATGATTTGCATTCGAAAAAAATTTACGGGTTCTTACATGATCAATAAAAATACTTTCATAAAATGGTTTTGTTTCAAAACTTTACAAGAAATGATAAACGAATGACTCATGCTTTCATGGTTGCAAGACATATTTTGAATGCCAAATTTACAGTATATTTTAAGCTGAAAATTGAGGACAAACTTGATGAACAGGTTCAAGGTGGCCAAAAAGAGCCTCAAAGAGCATTGCATGGGAAGATTTGTCCACCCTGTCTTTAAAAAAAGCGGGGAATAACACGCCTTATGTACTTCAAGTGTCAAGGGTTTCTGCTTCTGGAGCATCAGGGAAAAGTATGATCAACTGTTTCTAAAGTGACTTGACCAAGGAAACAACATACGAGCATCTACTTAGAGTCATATTTCTATGCTTTAATTTGTTTAAAAAATTTCGTTAAAATTTAGAGTTTTTTTTGTTATGTCTTAATCTAAAGTAGTCTGAGAGATGAATGGTTATAAATAATATACGAAAATAATACAAAGTATACAATAAAAAGAGCACATTGGTATAATATATTACAATGAAAATATTGGAAAGAACCCGAATACTACAAAAATAATAAATAATACAAGTTACTTAAGATTAAACCCTTATGTACATTTCTACGACCTTGACTTCATCATCAGAGGGTCCTATTACAAAATACAATCTAGCAAACAAGACGTAACAAACCAGAGAGACCCTCTGATGAAGATGATATGGTCATCGAAATGTATGTAAGGGTATAGTCTTACGTAACTAGTGTTAATTTTTATTTTTGATTATTTTTGAGGTATTTCGGTGCTTTCCAATATTTTCATTGTAATTATGAATCGAGGGTTTTAAGAAAATTTATACTTTTTTGTAAATTAGTTGCTTAATAATATTACATGAAAAACATGTTTATGGATTTAGGGTTAGCTAGTAATGTGAGTAAAACTCTTTACAGAGAATCCTATGTGTACGAAGCATTAGATTTTACATTGGAGGCCAGAACTATGCTTTTCTGGTCACCCTGAGTATTACACACTGCTTCAGGCCATCCATATTGTCAATTTGTCCATAAGTTCAATATATATATATTATCAGCTTTCAAAACGTTTTTTGACGTTTTCCGGTACCCATTCTTCAGTTTTCCCTGCCCATCCACTCATCTTTCCATACCTCTCTCTTCCATCTCGTCGTTAATTCCTTCTACCTAGCTTCTTCTTTTACCACGTGGTTTTCGTTTTCCCAGTGGTTTCCATCGCAATATTTTTTTTACAGGCGTTATTCACTCATTCGCTGTATATGATTGTACCATTTTAAATGTTTAGTTTTATCTCATCGGTCATCGTGTCTGGAGCCTCCATAATAATTTCTTTTATTCTCTCCTTTTCTTTCAAGCATTGACTTTCTTGCAGATCTGCGCCAAACGTTAATCTCCGTCATATTTAGTAATTTTTCCGCTCGATCTATAATTTGCCATACTTCACTTCCGTAAGTTACAATACTTTAATAATGGTACTATGTATTGTTTTTTTTTGTTTTGTTATCTTTTGAGATATTCCTATCCCACATAATGCTATTTAATGTGAGAATGACTATCCTTCCTTGTATAATTATATCCATTATTACTTCATCAAGTGTGTGATTTGTAGTTTTTTACCAAAATAAGAGTATTCTGAACATTATTTAATTTGAGTTCCATATTGAAGAATTAAGTCATGCTGTTGACCATTATACACATACAGACCTACTTTGTTTTACTGAACTTGATCTCTAATCCCCTCTGTATATTCTTCCATTAATTGTTTTGTCACATATTCTAATTCTTCATAATCTTGGGCTATAATTACTTGAACGTCTGCGTAAAAGCCATAGGTTCAAACCATTTCCAAATATCAGTTAGGTTTATCTATGTATTAAAGTACATCTTAACAATGTGATATAATACAAGTGATCCAAGTTAGCTAGCACTATTTTGCCTACCGCGATATCAGTCTAATTGCGTTTCTCCTTTTCCCGCACTCTCCCTCTGCTGCTTCCAAAGAAGTCTTTGAAGATGGCGTCTAAACTATATTTTCTCTTTAAAAGGAATAAAAACACAGTGTACGTAGCTAAACTCTGTTATAAGCCCTTGAAGAAATAAAGAAATTTTGGTCGTGTACAAACTTAAATTAAAACAAACTAATTTCTCATTAGTACTTAAATAGCTCACGTTGATTTACAAAACGTAAAACTCTAAAGTTACGTGCGCCAAACAATTTGTTTCTCAGTACATAATTCTTAATTTTCTATTTGTCGCAGTTCTGAACTCAAAATGTTCCAATGTTTATGTTTTTTTTAATTTCATGTCATAAGGTGGAAAATATAATTTAAATATAGTTTATTTACACTTACGTTTAACCGTAACTAGCTATATCGTATTTAATATGTAATGCAAAGTAGTTGATGTAGTTTAGTGGCTTTGTGGAAGTATAGTGTTAGGTAATAATAATAGGTAACAATATATTTATGGGATTAGTTTTATATGTATGTTTTAGAGAGGGTAATAAATCCTATTTGAATCGGGGCGTTTAAAACCTTTTGTTAGGCTTTGTGTTGTGGAAAGTTATTGACAATTTAGTAAGATTGTAATAAATAATAACTTTAGTTTTGCTTGATTTTTTTATAGTCGAAACAAAACGTTACTCGAGTAGAAACAGGTCAAAACATTACGTTATTCGATTTAGAAAAAAAAATAATTATAATAATTCGACAATAAAACAAAATTTATAACGACAAAACACTTACAATTTAATTTCTTTATTACATACGCCAAACAATTATCTCACTTAAATAAAAAGATGAAACATCTCACTTTTTAAACCTCCGTTACACTGTTTTCAAAATTCTGAATGTTAAGTACAATAGCGAATAGTTGACTTGAGGACGTCGATCAAAGCTACCATAAATACATATCACTTTACTTTTGTATACGTCATTCTTGAAACGAAATTGATAAATTAATGTATTGCAAAAGTGACACCTGTTGCTGGCTTCAGAAAAATGCACTCTCAAATCGCTGATCTTGGCACCGTATTTATAATACGTATTATAATAATAATTAGGTTATAGAGGTTGTATGTCTTAAATACACCTGAGTTATTTAATATAGATTAAATATAATTCGCTAGTATCGAAATTTATTCCTAAAGTATTGTTTTATTAATGTATAAAACGAGTTTTATGAGAGAATTTCCTTTCCCGACATTAACTGTTCTGTTTTAGTAAATATCGGGACCTGCTGACGTTAAATAGTTTATGTTGACATTAAAGTTACCAAACTCTTGTCGTAGAATGTCGATATCCTTAGTTTACTAACATCCTCTATAGAATATTGATTTCAAATATAAATTAAATAATAAAATATTGCAACAAAAATATTATTTTGATTTTGCTACTATTATAATGAAAATAGCATTAAAATAAAATGATGTGAAAATAACATTCGCGTTAAAACCGGTTACATCATATTGCTAACATAACAGCATTATTTCTCACATCTCGCCAGACCAAAGTTAAAACGCCATTAACATCAATTGATAAGATAAATAACCTATCTTAATAACAATCCTAATAAGATAAACATAAACAAAATAATACAAGAATGATTTGGAGCTAAAGTATTATCAGAGCGATGGAAAGTTAGTATAAAGTAGGAAAAATATGGTGACATTGGAAAATTTTCTTTTTTTGAATTCGGTCAGTTTAGGATTAAAAGTAGTTTCGGCTGCAAGTAAGCGTGGTTCGATGTTGAACAAATTTTTAAGTGATAAAAGATTAGTGAAAAAAAGATTAGAAGATTAAAGAAGATAAGATAAACTGAAAGATTTAAAGAATTGTGGCTGTCTATGCAAATACCAAGGAAAATCAGGCGATCAGCAGTATGATATCAAGTCCCCCGTGTCACTCGAGGGGAGTAAAACCCAAAGGAGGCTGTGGGGCAGTCGATGGCCCGGGGACTAATCAAGGATATATAGGTTGGACTTCTGTTAGGGGTCTCGTCCATACCACAAGGTCGTGAGGACCCACCATAGCCAATCCGGGGGGGGGGGGGGGGTAGTGGATCTTCTAGGTAGTAGGTGGTTCACTTCCACATTATGTGTGTGGAGTCGGTTGAGAATCAAAATGTTCCGGAGCAACTGACTCCTTCAAGTTGCTAGATAGCAAATATAAATCTATCTTGGTTATGCATAAATATTCTTCTCTTGATATATATATATATATATATATATATATATATATATATATATATAAAAGCTATCTTGTGGCATGCCTTTCTTAACCCGTATATCTTCTTATCTAGGATAAATTAATATTTTTTTCTTTGCAAGACAAGATTATTTTATTTAACAAAAATCAATGTAGTAACTTTTGTGTCGTAATTTCACTTGTCTCCTACAACTTGTATTAAACACATGTTAATGAATTGTTATGTATAATTTCTCAATTCCCAAAACCCATATGTTATTTTTCAAAAGATTTAAATTTAGAAAAACTGGGCCAGAGTCTCTTTTTAAAGTTTGATTATTTAAATGATAATATCATTAGATACAATTATATAATTTACAACCCAGTAGAACATGCAGGGTTTATGTAATAAACTGGAAAACAATAACTGCAAACAAAAACAAGAAAACAGTTGTAACATAATTTTGTGAAAGTTTTAATGAATTCTTACACATTATAATGAGAAATAAAATTAAGGTGTAGTAGAAGAAAGAAATTTCATTTCCTTCTTCTTATTAAAGTTCAAATAATTTTTTTTATTCTTCTAATAACCAACAGGAAAAGCCATTTCCGGTTCCTGCAAATTCTCCACTTAAGTAAAACTTAATTGCAGTTCATAAAAACGGAAGGAAGGCTTAAAAAAGATTTAAACAAAGTGAGATAACAAATGAGAGTTCTTTGTGAAGGTTTAATTACTTCCCGTAAAGTTTTGTCTGGGGAAATGAAAGTACACATTTTTTAAATTACTTGCGCGACACCTGTTCTACCCCAGTGATCATTGATTATATTTAATATTATAATTATTACCAGTGAGTTTCTTTACTTACCATAAAATGTAGGGGATATTGTACCACAAACATTTCTGTGGCACATTTATATGTTTGGATGACACATTTCAACGTGGATTATTCGCTCATAATAGGAGTTGTTATACTGATGAAAATCTGAATATATTACATAGTCTTTAATATTTCTTACTTTCCCATGTAAAAGGGAAAGAGTTTAAAACTACTTTTTATCTTAAATCTGAAATATCAGTAATTATTTATGTTCATATTCGTAAAGCAATATAAGTTGAAAAACGAGTGCATGAAAACGGAATTGAAAAAAAAGTACTTTTAGTTATTCCGAACAGTAAATACAGTATAATATAATTTCATAATTTTTGGTAACCAAAATTTTGTAATGAGTTACAAAGAAATGGTTTTATTTTACAAAAACCGATATGTTTAACGATCTAAATTTTTTATAAAATTAAAATGCCAGTAGTTTTTACTTCTGGCTTATTTTACTTGATGTTTAGGAGATAAGGTTCTAGCCATTTAATAATGTTAAAATAAATAATATAAACTTCCACGATTTTGCAATATTTTTAAAACCAATTCCTATTTTTAAAACAAGAAAAATTAAAACATATGTTGAATTTCTAAATTTTATATCATGAGGATTTTGTATTGCTAAACATTTCAAATTTATTTCAATTTGTGTCTCTTTCCACTGTAACCATACATCATGAAAAACGGCAAAAAATGAAATAATATTTTAAGCAGGATAGACGTGAACATAAGTAAAATAAATTAGTTAATTTTTATTTAATTTTCACCAGTAATATACTTTCTTTTAGAATTGTAAAGTTTATATCGGTCTAATAATAGAATCCCTAGTCCCTTTTGGACTTAACTTTGTGTTAACTATGCGTGTAACTATCGTATAGTACTTTGAACATCTTTTATCCCTCATTATCTCTTACACATACATATATGCATACGCGCACACACGCGCGAGCGCGCGAGCGCACACACACACACCCACGCACATATCCACCCACCCACCCACACACACACACACACACACACACACACACACACACACACACACACACACACACACACACACACACACACACACACACACACACACACACACACACACTTAATTGAACACCCTTAAGTATCATTTTCAAAATCTTTCTCAATATTTATTTTCTTTGTACTCTTATTATATGTATTTTGTTCGTTAAATTTATCTAATTTTTTAAATTGTTAAAAAAATAATTAAAAAAACGTAATTAGTTTTTTTTTTTTTTTAAATTTACTGACTATCTAATTTCCATTTATTGTAGTACGTGAAAAAAACTATTTATATAACAATATATATTTTAACATAAATAAATATAAATAAAAGAATATATATAAAAACCCTCAAAACTACAAAAAACAATATAATCTTCCCCTATGTCTACTATATTTATGAGTTATAGGACCAGTTTTTTTTTCTAAATTGCTCCACACTGCTTTGCCTAGATCTTACTAGACCTATGAAAAAATGTCAACCATTAATTTGAAATACTCGGGCGAGAATGAGGGTCAGCAGATATCTCAGGTAGAAGGGTTGGGGTTGATAGCAATAAATCTGTTTAAAATGCGGGCGAAGCGAAGTTCCGTTCCAAGATACACTCGGGTGATTCACAGCCGGCAGAACATATGAGGCCGGCGTAATCCTTAACTTTATCTTTTTAAATCTTTTGTAATGACATCCGGTTGCACGTTTTATTATAGGGGATTCGCATATTTGTTCACGTCTACACATACGACCAGAGTCGTTTTAATAAAGCAAGGCGCATAAATATATTAAATGTGTTTGTATAACTTCAAGACAAATACGTATTACATAACATTCCAAAAAATAACTGGCTCATACAAATATAAGAAACCTTTCAGTTACATGTGCCTAGTACAAACCAATTAATTACAAATTGTTATTAACGGCACTACAGTATATGCCGAAAGCTGGACAACTCAAAAGTGATTTTTATTTGTGCTCTCGTAGAAACTGAAGATAGTGCAGCCGAGTTGCAGGACATATTCAATGCAGAATTATGAAATAATAAGTAATTTTTAAAAAAATTGATAGTTTCCGAGCGAACCTATTGCTCATATACGAGCTCGTACTTAATTTTTTTTTTCAACTTCACCCACCATCAATGCCAGAGGCCCTTCATACTCCAGGGTAACAATTCTCATGATTTTATTGTAACAATTATACAGTCATTGTGAAGTTTCACTTTTTTCCAAAAGTCACAATTAGTCACTGTTTCACTGGACATTATAAACATATATCAGTAATTGTACTCAAATTTAGTAAAATGATGATTACTAATATTGAAAAATAATTAAATTCCTATATATCTAGAGTATGAAATTACTTACACAGTTTTAACCCGTAGCCTACATCACGTAGGCTGACTAATGATGTGCTACTATTAAGTAGGCACTATTAAAACATTAAAAACAAACAGATTTCAGTAAAAAAAACAAATATAGGTGTTGGGAAGCGACAGTTTTGTATGACTAATGAAGGTAGGTTTTATGTGAAATACTGGTAGTAGTGATAGACTGCCATTCGAAAACATTAAAATTAATTATAAAATTAAAATTAATTGATAAAAATATGAGAAAAATCGTAGCAAATCGTTTGAACTTTAAAAAAGAAACATCTTACAAATTCGATCAATAAACGTAAAATAACTGACGCGACGTTTCGTTTTTTTTATATTATGAGCTTTTTCTATTCAAGTTGTTTTATAAAAAAAATAGATTGAACTCAGAAAATATCAAATTTTTTGATACATTACAAGGGATATTACAAATTAAAATAAAAATTGCATTTTAAATGTGGGTCAAATAAAGTAAGTCTTATTATTTTAAATGTTGTTCCAGTATGTAAATATTCGGTAAAGAACAATTGTAGATGTGTTTTTGTATAAAATATCCACAGAAATTGGTTTCAACAGTTCACATCAGCATTTTCAATTTATTCATTTCTAGATTATTTTTTGGTTTCAGCAGAAAAGTCCTTTTCCTCGGATCTATTAATATAGAAGCTGGGAAAAAAATAAATACGATTAGGGGTTATTATAAAGATTGACACACGCCGCAGTAGGAGGATTAATTAACGAGATTATTACTTTCCAAAATAGAATTTAGAACATCCCTCCTTTATGAGGATTTTTACCAAGGAATCCTCCTCAGGCAGTGGACGGTGTGCGTAATTAAAATGTATATAAAAATATACCAGAATAAAGTATTTACATGTTGTGGGTAGTGCTTATATCCATGTTACCTCTGGTGTTCACTGGTTTCCTTGGGAAGAGGCATGACGATCGGAAATCTTCCCAGCAGTCACCCGCTAAACCTTAAAGACCCTTTTGTCCGACTCTCGCTATACAACTACTACACTTCCTAACTTAATTCTTTTAATATAAAAAGGGACCGGAAATTTCATGCTTTTCACAATCAGCTGTTTACAATCGGTTCGCTGCTGAGTGTGAGTTTCTTCACATATCTTTTGCCAACCTACAAAGTAAAATTACTTTATAAAATGTTTTAATGGAATACATTATCTTAAAGGTTATAATCCAATTAAGTAATCAAGTAATTAAGAATGCTTTCGCCTTGCGAAAACGGTGTTCATGAAATGAAATTATCTTTCTGTAAATGTGATTACTTTAGGAGGAGCCGTTACAGAAACATAAATGCAACGTCAGATGCTAAAAGCAGGAGTAAAACTTAAATAGATCGCACAGATATTGCATACATAAAAACTAATGTGTCTTAATGGATATCACTTGTAACCAAAAGACCAAAGTTCTTTTGAATGGATACTGAAAACAATATTTACATACGGTAAATAGAAGTGAATCAAATATGAAGTTACGTTTTCATTAAACTATGAATTAAATAACTTATTAAAACGTTTAATTTTTAGTTTCTAAGTATTTTTTTCAAACCCGCCTTTAGTAATTCTGAATGCATTTTTTATAATTAAAAAAAAGTTATTTAGTTACTCCAACATATCTAAACCGAAACCTTTTTAGATATTACTTTGTTATAGGGGTCAATTATTAGTAAGGTAATTTTTTGTTAAATAACTAATTAATCGACGCAGTTCCATAACTACTGTTATTTACACTCGTAACATTTATAAAAGCGTCCGAATAGTGTTTTAATTTGGTGTAATAATAAATACTGAGTTCGCCAATAGTCTATATTCACTTAACACGCGCTGTCACTGCCTGCACTAAAGCTTTTACTCTCTTCGCTATATAATCCCTACTTCCCGCTTAACAAGTCTTTTATATAATATATAATCTGGCGCTTCCAGTAATTTCTAGCCTCTTCACTTTTATAAGGAACAAAGCTTTAGGAGAAAAAGACGGCTCTTGCTTCCGGTCAGACGTAAAGGATTTTCAAACTTGTCAAAGCATGTGCCATTATTCACGGGAAGTTGCATTGCTGGTTATAATATTAAAAGCAATTTTTATGTCTGAAATCTGTTAAATTAGGTCTAAATTAGATGATTTAATTAGCATCTTGGTAATTCAATTTTCGAAACCCTACTAAGGAGCTCACTCCTTACAGGTGTTATTCTATTTTATAATTTGTATGCTTACATTTACTGGAACACTTTTACTAATATTACTTTCATTTTACTCCTAACACCTTTCATACTATTTTTACTTCTACATATTGATTCCTCAAATCTTCCTCTTGTCTCAGTTCTCCTAACACTTCTTTTCATCCCATTATTTAATAATAATTTTATTTTTGGCCGCACATTGTAACAATGTAAGAGGGAATCTGTTATAAAAGCATATTCTGTAACTTTCAATTCGTACCTTACAATACTAAATTTTCACGTACGATAAAAAAACAAATATCTTCTATTTGCTCCAATTAGCAAAATATTCGTAAAGTTTTCTGTGTGTGTTCAATAGTAGCGATTATTTTATTAAGGAAGCTGTGTAAATATGTCTATAAAACTTATTAATCTGTAATTGAAAAATAATTTTTTTAGTTGTAACTTTTTCCCTACGCATATTTTAAAACTACCGGGGATTCCTTCCCTATGTGCTTTAAAAGCCTCTATACAAAGTTGACTGACAACACTTAACTTGATATATAGTTTGTAACTTAACTGAAACCATTAATTATACACTATTTCAAATATATAGTAATTAAAAAGTGTATATACTATAAAACCATATATTAATGATATTTCACATATAATTTACTTTTTATGATTTTTAAATCGGAATCAAAATATGTAAATAGTATATTACATGCAACATTTGTGTTTCATGAACCACACATTTGAAAAATAGTTTAACAACTATTTACGTATCTATATACGTATTCATATCTATATACGTATTCGTAGCTATATATGTATATTTTCAATAAAAATAGTTTTACGATCATTGGGTGATTACTCTAAATACGCATTTGTCTGTTTCTGACAAATTAATGCAATTATTCATAAAAGTAAATGTTATTGAAACTTCGTAAACTAATTTCAGTATTACATTATATAAATTACGTAGAGTGAGGTTGTTGTATATTATGTATTTTTACACACACACACACACACACACACACACACACATATATATATATATATATATATATATATATATATATATATATATATATATATATGTAGAATATCAAATATGTTTTCCTGTTAGAATTATTTTTAAGATTAAATAATATACACTAATTACAGGCATAATTTATTGAATAATACATTCAAACCTTTTCGTTGGTTGACATTACCAACATCCTCAGGAATTACAATACTAAGAAGTAATTAGTATTGTAATCCCTGAGGATGTTGGTAATGTCAACCAACGAAAAGCTTTGAATGTATTATTCAATAAATTATTCCTGTAATTAGTGTATATTATTTAATCTTATATATATATATATATATATATATATATATATATATATATATATATATATATATATATATATATATATATAATACGTTTTCTTGTTTATTAATTTAAAACAACATAGGTTATTCAAATACAAGAATATTTATTAATTTATATTCAGAGCTTTTCGTTGGTAAACAGTACCAACATTATCAGAAATGAAAATTACAATAATTGTAATTTTCATTCCTGATGATGTTGGTACTGTTTACCAAAGAAAAGCTCTGAATATAAATTAATAAATATTCTTGTATTGGAATAACCTATGTTGTATTAATATATATATATATATATATATATATATATATATATAAAATAATAAATAATACATAAATAACGAAAAGTAAATAGATTGCCTTGATAGAACGGTGTTGTTTTTTGTTTACCTTCAATTTAAGTCTTAAAATGTGTTTTATTGATTTGTAAATGTCTAACAGGTAAACATTTTCTTGGAAGTTAGAAAGTTTTGTGAAATGTATGTTTAATTTACCTTTCGATTCTGCCAGAGAAATTGACGACTACACAGCGACCCACTACACTGCACAGGAATTATAAAGTTTTCTGTCCAATGACTTTCCATTTTCACAGAGTATATTTACAACACAAGTTTTTGTAATATGTTTTGTTTGGTAAATTCAACTAATTTTGTGTATGTCATCTTTCGTTGTCTTATTGTAATCCATCTCAACCACGTGACATCTCGGCAGGTAGTGTTTAAATTTGGGATTACACTAGGTATGTTGGGAAAATCCCATAAAGATATTTTACTCACACGGTATCTTTACCCAATCAACACTACCTTCATGTATCTGCAAAACTCAGTGAAATATATGGTTTCACTTTCTGAGAATTACTTATTAGTTACAACAAGATATATTTATACTTTTTAGCTCGACAGAGAGTATTCTAAGAGAATGTATTACACCAAGGAATTCGAGTGTTTGTTAAATGCCATTAAATTTCTTAAATTGTCGTCTGCAAATACAATAAAAATACATGATACAAAGTCGTGAGTGGTTTCTTCAGCTGAGTTATATATTAAACTTTTTTTATTCCATAATAAATATAATAATTATTTCAGATTTAAACATTTTAAATACTTGAACACATCATGTGTTTACATTCTTGAAAATATCTAATTTGTAATTGTCAGACCACTCTGTAAAACATTTACACATACATTCAAATAGCATCTGCTTGGAACTGTAAGTCTTTGAATAATAATCTTTAGTTCAAATTATAGTTCATATAGTTCAAATTATAAAGCGTTTCTTCATTACGAAATAAGTGTGGACGAAAGTGTGTCACCACAATTCAAAATTCAATAGCTGCTACTGTAAATGTCAGCAGGATTTTCTAAACAATTTCAGACAAAGGTGTCGATACACGTTAACACAGGCAAACTTTTCCAAGAATGTAGGACAACTAGAAGCAATTTAACTTTTTAAGTGTTTAACTCTCCCAACTTACTCCTGACGTCAGCTACGTAAACTGACGTTTAAGGGTTCGCAGCAGCGTGCAGGAATTTATAATTACAAGGTACAAAGTGTTGTGTACTCTAACAAATACACTTGTATAAAGTTGCGTATTCCTTACAAAGGCTTAAGTTTATATTATTGAAATTATCGGTTTAGTCGTGAAAGTAACGACCGGAGAGTAGTTCATAATTTGTATTATATAGATTCAAAACGTCATGGGTTTGATTAGAAGTATTCATAACTAGGTTTAAATGAAATAATTGTTTATTTATTAAAATATAAATTTAACGATATCAGTTTGTAACATTATTTTTAACCTTATATTTTAAACATCTTAGCATGTACAGCTAGATCAAAAAAAAAATAATTGGAATAATTTTTCAGTAAAATCCATGCGAACATGTTTTGATATTTCCCCGTCTTTTTGAAGACGTTCCTTTTCTTTATTACTTTACCCATGCTTCCATCTGGAGAATGTGACTAGTGTCAAGTTGTAAAAACAACGATATTTTATTTCCTGTTTATAACAATGAAAATGCCATTAAATTAGATTTGTGTCACTTAGTTTGTAAAATTCCACAATTTTGCCACAATAGGATACCCCTCCTTCTTATATTAACTGAGAGACGTCACCCTTTCGAATTATGTGTTTATGAAATCCTCCACCTCATCTAACGTGTCTCCGCAGGAAGATACATCGATATGAAAATAAGAGGTTTAATACGGCCAACGTGTTTTGAACTTTAGCCAATCCATATCGTGAATGCTATTCTGAAATAGTTATAGTTTTTTGAAGGGAAGAGATTTAAGTTAAAAATTTCAAGTATAGACTATAAAGTTAAACCCCATTTACACAGATAAGCTGTCAAGTCAGAGATACTAGATATTCTCTTCATTTCATTTATAGCTTTCCTAATGTAATACTGAGGACATCTCCAAAAAGTAACATGTAGTTGATAGGAAAGGTGTTCGAGCGAAGTAAACGAACTACACAAAGCAGCAATAAAATAATTTCTGATAAAAAGCCTTGAAATGCCTTTTAGAATGGAAATAATGAAATGGAAATTCATTGTACGCCTATTACATCCATAGGAATTTAGGTTTACGTGATGTTTATAATATCAATAGAGGAAAGAAAAATATGTGAAAAAATTTGTGTTTTAAAGCTTATAATGAAATGAACTTTGGGTACGTGTGACATTTTGAAAACACGCCCACTAGGATTGGAAATTTTTTGTTATTCCATCCTATAAAAGCATAACTGTCTTCAATAACTGCAGAAGGACCTTTATTACTTCCTGCATTTTATTGCGCGTCCCAAAAATATCTTTTAAAAAGGATTTATTTTATTCGCAAGTAAGGAAATACATTTTAAGAAATAGGTCTTTCCCTTCTATTGCAGTAAGTTTAATTGATATTATATTCACTATATACACATTCGCTTTGTTTTGTGTACGTTCAATTGTAACTAGTCATTCATGATTGATATCTCAAATATTTCATTGCGTTTTTTTTACACTCAGCAATGGATTCATAGGGCGTTTTGTTACTAGGCATATGCAATTCACTAGAAATGTTTCCTTTGTGTCGCACTGTATTTTTGCTAGGCATGATAGTATTGTAGTTTGCTATATAAAGTTAAACACGGTTGAAATCCCAATTTGAAATTTTTATGGTGAAAGTTCTTACAAATATTGCTAGATAACAAGTCATATAATAAGTTTCAAGTCAATTCTTACTGAAATCAACAAAGACATTTTTATTTCATTTACGTTTTATTTTATAATTACAATTCTTATAAATATGTATATACATATGTCAGAATAACAATATTAAGTGACACAAAAACGAATTTCCTTGCAATTTCCCATTTTCCTTCCAGTACAGTACATACGTAATGTTGGACTATTACTTTTGTTAGCTCCTATTTATTCGCATTTTTCGTTTTATATTTATCAAGCTGATGATGGCGTATAATTTCTCATTCAATCCATTTCTTGTATTACTTCATTATTGCAAGTAACCCTTCTCCTATAGTTTTATATACATCTTTAATTTATAAATTTATAGTAATGGTAAAATTGCTCAATCCCAAAGTGCTGGATTTTAAATATGTAGTCATTCATTTTAAATCCGACCGAGACATCTGTCTTTTAAAAGTTAATAATTGGATGAATATTTGAAAAAACTGTATTTCTATTAATTATCTTCCACTACAAGTTAAAAAAATGCTTTGAATTTGATTGGATGAATAAAAACACATTTTGTTAACGATTGGAAATGTGTACAAGATATATATATATATATATATATATATATATATATATATATATATATATATATATATATATAATATAACATAAAGTATGAGGCTTTAGAAAAATTTCAGTTAGTTGCTAAAATAATTTTCTGTAGGAAAAAGCCAGGAAAGACACAAATAGTGCCTACAAAACAGGTACCATGTCATTATCCTTTTCCAGGAAAGCTATAAGTTGATTGCAGCAATCATAGACAATAGAGAAGGGTACAGCTTGTTAAGACGGCAAAATACAGCGATCGATATAGCCTGGGAAAATAACTGTGTACCGTTAGATGGCTAATTGTGGAAACGATGGGACCTTACAAAAAACACATTGGTAGTGGGAGAGATTAGGGATTTCCATAAAAACTAGATGATCGGGAGAGGTGAGAATGTTTTTAAAGGGAAGTCGGAAAGAAGGCAGACGGATTGGTGGGGACAAGGATGGGAGTGTTGTAAAAAAGAATAAATTGTTAAATGAAGTAAAGAGTTTTTTATAAGTAAATTTTAAAAAGTGCGAAGTAAAATTTTTTTTACAAATATAAAAGTAAGTTTTTTTGTGCGTCAAGTGTAAGTGCAGAAGATAACTAAGGCTAAGATTCCAGGGACTCTTTAGAACAATAAGTATTATTTGAAATAAGTGTAGCCTACAGACATCTATATTTTAGTTTAGAAAGAATTTAATTTAATTACCATTTATAAAATTTAATCTAGTTTCACCATTTCTAATTTAAGAAGCAAAGTTCCCGTATAAGCGCCCCGAGAGCAAGAATAAAATTTTAATACTGGTTTTTTTTTTGTTATGTTATTTTATTAGAAACCTAAAGCCTCAGAAGTCCACCTTTTATCATTGTTATATTAGTTAATATATCAATCCTGTCACTGCAAAATATTAATATAAATTTGAAATAATGTGTAGAGTTAATTGAAGAGAATAAATGCAAGTGATGTTTAAAAATTTATAAGATTGTTAAATCTTTATAAAGCTGAAGGTGGGACATTAAATAGGTAAGGTAAATAAATAACATTAAAATATAAATTTAGTTATAACAAAAGTTAAGTTATAATATATATATATATATATATATATATATATACATACATATTGGCAGAGTGTAAGCTAATAGAAGAAATTGAAAAACAATTTATTTTCGAAGTGACATTCTATTCTCTCTTATGATAAAACAATAAAAACTCCAAAGCTCTAAAAGCCATGATACTGCACGGTAACATAATTCAATGTATATTTTTTATAACATTGAAATAAATAAAGATATAAAAACAAATAATTATACTACAATTGAATTTTATAATAAATGTGACTTAAAATATACAGTCGTATTTGAAATTGATGGATTAATAAAATGAAACCAGATGTAAACATTCTTTAACTATTAAACTTACTCTAACTAGAGAGATCGTTTCCGAACAATTTTTCATCCTTTCATTTTTTCGGTAATCTGGACCCAGCAAGTTTTAGCACTTGCTACACTTCGAGTTCTTTCAATTCTCTTATCAAACTCCTGATTTTTTTCTTAACGTTTTCTCACTAACATTACACCTAGAAATAACTACACCTAGAACATAACTATTTTTTTTTAAATTGTAAAATAATAAAAAAAAAAATTAAAGTCACAGAACTGGTAGTGCGAAACATTTACAAACCCGCTAGTTCAAATGGAACTTAGTAAATACACTGAAAGCGAACTGTGAAATAAAATATAAATGGTTCTCAATGGTGAACATGTTGCCAACTGCTAATGGAAAAAAAATACGTGTAAAACACAATGCAGCGATCACAAAATACTGCGACTAATGTATTTTAATATTCTTTATGATTGACTCTGTACAGTATGTTACTAGTTTTATATTATATATAGGATCTAACTGTAAACAACAGGAATTAATTAGGAAATTTTAAAAATTTGCAAATATAATAGTACGTGACTGCAAATGGAGAAATTTTGTTATACTTTTTTACATGTATTTGAAATATATCTTTAATGCCTCTATTTATAATTGTACAGTATTTACTTATAAAATAATTTAATAGAATAATTGCTCCTAGTAGAACTGAATTTCAAAGAGATGATTTGACTCTTGTTCTTATGTCGGGTTGTGTCTTCCAAAACGTGACCCATTGTGCGTGTTTATCATCTTGCACCATGAGTTATACTACTAAGTATTAAGGTCCATTGAACAAACACAAAGCGTAAGTATGTCTACGACGTGACAGATGTGCCAAAACTTGCCAAAGTTACAATCTGTTTGCACTAACTTGACGTCTGGGCTTGGCCCGGGGATACGCCCTTATTCAAACAGATCGGAGGTAATTTCAAAAACAAGTTTAATAGTACATTTTGACTACTCAACCATCGCGAATGTAGTATATAATTTTGTTTAAGCTTACAATTCCAAATGATCTAGTACATATTTGCAAGGGGAAAAATTAAAAAATAACCAATTATAGTAATCCAACTAAACGAATCATTTGGAATCAGACACCATTCGGACGGTGAAATTTGTTTTAAAAAAGTCATTTTTAATGTTAAAAATGGAAAAAACTGTATTTTTTAATAGTTCTGTACCTTTCTGCTTCTGAGCTAAGATCGTAGCTTTTTCCCAAAGAATCGAACCCGAAATGGGGTTTGCCATAAACGTTATTACAAACACGACTTGAAACGACATCTTCTAATTATTTATTCTTTGCTGCATTCATTGATTTCCTTAAAGAGCTTTCATCTTTATTTCCATGCACTGACACGAAGTTTAAAAGCGTAGGTTTGTAGGCATTGCTCCTTTCAATGCCTGAAATCGTTGATTGTCCAATGCCGTAGATTTCAGTCAGCTTTTTACTTCTAACCTATTTATCAGTTTAACCTGTAAGAAATTACTAACGATAGTACAACTAGTATTATTTTAGAAGTCCTGGGGAACAATGAAACCAGCTCACAAGCTTCAACGATGCTCTAGCATCAAAGAAGCAAGTGTATTGATTGACTAATCAAAACAGAGCTACAACATTGTTTTGTTTATACAGAAAACGTTATGTTGTTTTCAGGTTGAAAATTCTATATCCAACACTTCACCTTCCAACAATATTTGAATATCATTAACCAAATATGTTTTGTAAGTAATTAGAATGATAGGTGTGCATGAAGGAAAGCTATAACTGATATTTCTTTAAATGTATTACGTAAAGGAATGTATTATCTAGAGTGTGTACAAGTTGCGCTGACTTCAAACCTTTACGTGGGTAACTCTGCCAAAAATGTTTGCCACAGGTAGAACGAATTCACGTCAAGTGCTAAACCCTTTCCTCCTTGGTGTGGCACCCAAATTCCGCCCTGAGAGTAGCGGGGGTGGATGTCTAGCGTTTTCGTGCAATAAATGGTAAACGTTGATTAAACCTTTGGGAAGTATCGACAGTAGATTTGTAAAATACATAATAAATTTGTCGCTTATACTATCATTTTCGAATAAGTTATTTACAAGATACATTAACATCTAACCTACAATATTGAGGTGAAACAGACATTAAATGTTAAAGAGAATTTATATTCTCGCTAAAGTGCATATTGTAAAATTTCTTGTTAACAAGCCGTATAAGCATTTAAATGGATAAAAACATTTTGGAAGTAGCACATCTAAAAATAAATGAATAATAATGCATAGATATTAAAATTCTGTAAGGTTAAACAATTAGAAAAACTCGTGGTGAAAAACATAAACTGACAGGTTTCCAGTATTTTACGAGAGATCTAGAAATTTAGTCATTACGATGAAATTTTTTGGACTTTTGAGAATCAATTGGACAAAACATTCAATTACTCATATTTTGCTTTAGGACGTCCATTGTTTATTTGTAACAGATTGTTTCAGCATTTAGTGTTTTTTTAGTAATGAAATGGTTTAAGTATTCAAAGAAATCATTTTCACCTAATTTCTTAACATATGATTGGATAACGCTCAATAGAAACCGCTTAAATAATTATTGCCATGCTCTTTAGTGGTTTTGCTCCTTTACTACCTGACTGGTACAACACCCCTTTACAACCTTTACTACCTACAGTTACAACACTCCTTTACAACCTTTACTATATGGCTGTTACAACACTCCTTTACTACCTGACTGTTACAACACTCCTTTCAACCTTTACTACCTGATTGTTACAACACCCCTTTACTACCTGACTGTTACAACTATCTTTTACAACCTTTACTATCTGACTGTTACAACTATCCTTACAACTTTTACTACCTGACTGTTACAACACTCCTTTACTACTTGATTGTTACAACACTCCTTTATAACCTTTACTACCTGTCTGTTACAACACTCCTTTACAACCTTTACTACCTGTCTGTTACAACACTCCTTTACTACCTTTACTACCTGATTAATACAACACTCCTTTACTACCTGACTGTTACAAAACTCCTTTACAACCTGTACTACCTGATTAATACAACACTCCTTTACTACCTGACTGTTACAAAACTCCTTTACAACCTGTACTACCAGACTGTTAATCTGGAAATACGTTTCGTTGAATGTTATTGGTAACGATGTGTTTCTAAACTTTATTCTGCAGCGAAAACAACACACCTATCTTTAACATAATTATATTCAATATTTTACACGGGAGACAAATTTCTAAATGTTACATTAAATTTCAAACACGCAGCGTAAAATCTAAGTGTATAGTACAGCGACTTATTACAAGGTCCGTTGGAAGAATCGAAAGAAAGATTCACACGTGTAGAGTCGTTATGGGTAAATAGTCAATTGAGCGTCTAAAGCATACAAACTCGGTGACTGTAGGACCAATCAAAACTAATCTCATCCTAGAATCGTAACTGATACATCGATTAAATAACCAAGAAAAATAGTAAAAATAATTAAATAACAGCAAATTGTAATCAGATGAACCGATAATGGGTTGTAAGTCTTACAAACAACAAGGTTCGGTGTCAGTATGATCCAAGCAGTGTAACAGGCTACATTTGGGCAGGACGTGTATCAGACCATATATTTTATGATATTTTTATATTTAATTGTTTGATTGAACAAGATAAAGCAGTTGTAGACTGCTGGATGAGGAAAGCTGAGGGGATAAGAGAGGAAATGCAGCTTAGCTCGAGGTACCACCGTGAGACCAGGTGTTTAAAAAAATAGGTATGGAAAATATAAGGAGCAAGGTGACATTCGTGGCGTGTAAGCACGCTTCCTCTTCCTGAGGTCCTCTCTGACTTTACTGCAACCAATCGAAAATACTGCAGAATATCAGGTATGGCGCGATGTTTCGTACTACTGTTACGTCAAGCCTTTCTTTTACTCTGACACACTTCGTGGATCATATTTTTCCTGGCTATGTTTTTACACTTTTTTCTCTGTTTGCAATTTCCTAATAATTAATTTATTTATTATGGTTTTTACAATGTATTTTATGAATTCTTTAATTTAATTCGTATATATTCTACAAATGTATATGTAGGCCATTGTGTTATTTAGGCATTCATTTTGGTTTAGTGTAACTGTAACCTTGGATATTTCACTTGAATATTTACACTTTCATTTGACTATTTGCTCACAAGACACTACGACACCGGGGAGACCATTTGTTATTACTAATTACTAGCGAAATTTGCATCATGATATTATGTTGACGATATTTTTGAAATATTGAATCAGGACTAACTACTTGCTTAACAAACCACATTTAGCATCTCCTCCTACTTTTCATCCTCCCTGTTAGTAGAGATATTTTAGTTTAGGTCAACACACTCTTCTTCATTAATTCATATTACAATATCGGATAACTTACCTATCAGCTCATATGTTGTCGTTCTATTGATGAAAACTTCAAACAGAAACTGATATAAACAAAAATTTTACATTTTCAAATGAGATACATTTAGAGTACATTTATTCATGGTAAATGTACTTAAGTGTTAGTAAGATCAAAGGCAAATAACGACAAACATTGCAGAACATTCAGAATAAACTGTTGAAGCCCCTCGCAGGAGTAGCATCAATGCAGCTTTACTAAGTCCCAAGAGAATCGGAACAACAATGATTTGGTTTTTGGAAACGTAAAGGTGGAAATGAAATCAGACAGCTATAAACAGCTGACGAGTGTATCGAAACGAAAGCTTGGAGCTGAAGTAGCCTTCTAGCAGAAAAAAGATTCGAAATAACGGATTGGGAAAATCTTTTAGAAAAGCTTACCTTTTACCAAAAACACGAAAAACACTCAAATGCAAAATCCATATTTATGGAGGTAAAGCTTATTGTTGACTGAGTATTTCCCTGCTCAAGTAGATTACATGAATAAAATAGTGCACATAGTTACAACGTGATTTTATTTAACTCAATTTTTATTCACATAATTAACTATTCATAGCTGACTGCATATAAACGTAACTTCATTTAGTTCAGATAAAGAGAAATATTGGTTTGTTAGGGTGATTGAAATAGGACACGAATATATAAACAACTTCTTTTAAAAAATATTAGAGTATTTTCTAATATATTAGAATCTAGTTTAAAGTATTACTTTTTAGATTTAATTTTGTAAAATAGTTTTGTGTTGCTGTCTTTTAAGGTTTTATCAATTTAAAATTGTTATTTTACTAAAACATTATTTAAATTTATAAACTGTAACTATTTGAAGTTGAGTAAATGAGGTGTTATATAACAGAAGCTATATTTAAAATTATATTAATTTTTTCGACTATAGTGCTTACTGAAATTAAACAATCCCAAATTCAGAGAAATAATACACTTACAAATAGGTTAATATAGCAGATTTGGGTATCCATTAAGTTATTTTATAAACAATTACCAATGTAATTTGCAGCTACAGCAGTAAAATGAAGTTATACTACAAACGTCAAGGTTTTTAGACTCCAAACTATTTAAATATCGAAATAGAGCGCTATGTGTCATGGACATTATAGATGCAAAACTAGGGTAACTGATATTGTTATTTCGCTTTACTGTTGTACTCTAATGGTTGGCTTTATTGTAAACACAACCACCAGTATCAGTGTTAACCTCTCTTTTAAAAAAATCGTTTTATTACGAAAAACTTATAGCTAAAAGGAATCTATAGTTTAAAAGTATTAAAATGTTTATATGGGTCCATAATGTTTTATAAAATCATTTGTTATTGAAAAACTGTTTGCTGAATTAATGATATTGATTTATTTCAAAAATTATAATATTGTTAGATTGTATAATTTGCAATTTAAGAAAATGATTTAATTATTTATAACTATGTTGGTGATTTATGCATTTGTAAGCGATCTTGATGTACTGGAAATGGATATAGAAGAAATAGTCTAGTGTAACGTAGATTTGGAATCGCTATCAATATTATCAATTCATAGTATGGTTTCCTACCAAGAGGGCAGTTCAATAAATAACCAATGGGATCAATCACCAGAAATATAACTCGTAAAGAAATGTTCGGTCCGGATTTCATCAAAATCAAGACGATGTTTACAATTTGCTAATACGGATATGAAGCCTTGGTAATACAGGTTTACCGGAAGCCAAGTTGATAATGGGAGATAATTAGAGGCACTCGGAATATGGTTCTGCATAAATAATGTTAAACTAATCATGTACCCAAAAGCCAAGTAACTGGTTTAGAGTACTAAGTAATTAGATAGCTTTAAAAGGAGGAGGATAAAGTCCTTTACATGCTTTTTGCGGAAAGTACTTAGATATTGATTGAACCAGTTTATACCAATTGGGAAAATATATAGGGAAGGAAGAGCGGGGAGGAAATGCCGCATGGTTGAAGAGCTCAAGAGTATGACCTTCCAACCTACTGTAGGATTGTTCAACGCAGAAATCAATAAGGTGATTAGTAAAGTGCAGCAGTTACTAAAGCGATTGCTAACATCCACTAATGGATTTATAGGAGAAGAGGAAACGTGACTAGCTGTGCAACCTTATACGGTGAACAAGGACAATTTAACATCATTATTCTATCAATAGAATTTCCTTTTTGCAAGTAGAGATAATATGTCCTAAAATATTATTGGCTTAGGAATACGTGTGTGGTCAATATAGTTAAGATAGAGTAGCTTAAAATGTGTTTCTTTCATCGAAATGGAATTGGTTTATAGAGGCTCATTGCGAACTAAATTACTTGTGACCCCAGCGAATTATTTCCTTGAATCAATTGAAGTGTATTTCCCTATGGAAATACTGTGTAAATTATTTACCAGTAAGTTAATTATAAATATTAATAAATAATATTAACAAACATAAATAAATATATATATATTTGTATTTCTTAACCTTAACTAAGTTAGGTGATATAGCTACCTGCAGCAAAAGTGCGAGTGCATTTTATGATAGATATATATATATATATATATATATATATATATATATATATATATATGCTGATACGTATTCCTTCACGGATGGAAAAATATGATGAATAGTTATTATCTGGAGTACATCCGTTCATTCTGCAGTGCATACAATAGCAGTTTCGACGTTTCGCTAGAATCTCATCTAGCATTGACGAAGTAAACCCAACAACAGTCTCGCTCTTCAACTATTGTTGGGTTCACCTCGTCAATCCTAGATGAGATTCTAGCGAAGCGTCGGAACTGCGATTATATACACTCCAGAATGAACGGATGTACTCCAGATAATAATTATTCATATATATATTAAATATGGTGATATGTTTTCTTGTAATATAGTTAATAAATTAAAAATAATTCAAAAAAATATATTCAATAAATATATTTATTCAAAGATTTTCTTCGGGAAAATAGTACCAGCATCTTCAGGAAAATAATTATCTAATAAAAATCTAATTATCTAAAAGATTTTTATTAGATAATTATTTTCCTGAAGATGCTGGTACTATTTTATCGGCGAAAAGCTATGAATAAATATATTCATTAAAAGTATTCTTGTTTTTGAAATATTTTTAATTTATTAATTATATATATATATATGTATATATATATATATATATATATATATTTATATATGTATATATATATATATATATATATATATATATATATGTGTGTGTGTGTGTGTTTGTGTTTGTGTGTGTGCGCGTGCGTGTGATTTTTTTTTATAAAAGTAGATGGATAAAAGTTCAAGACCTCCTAACTAAGAACATTGTTTGTAAACAGTGTAATAAAATAAAAAGGTTTACCAAGAAAAAATGTTATGTGAAAGGACTAACCATAAGTAAGGTTTCTACATAAGCACACAATTATGCATTGCACAATGTGAAAAGACTAACCATCAGCAAGGTTTCTACGTAAGCACAGAATTATGCATTGCACAATGTGAAAAGACTAACCATCAGCAAGGTTTCTACGTAAGCACAGAACTATGCATTGCACATTGTGAAAGGACTAACCATCAGTAAAGTTTCTACATAAGCACAGAATTATGCATTGCACAATGTGAAAAGACTAACCATCAGCAAGGTTTCTACGTAAGCACAGAACTATGCATTGCACATTGTGAAAGAACTAACCATCAGTAAAGTTTCTACATAAGCACAGAATTATGCATTGCACATTGTGAAAGGACTAAACATCAGTAATGTTTCTACATAAGCACAGAATTATGCATTGCACTATGTGAAAGGACTTACCATCAGTAAAGTTTCTACATAAGCGCAGAATTATGCTTTGCACAATGTGAAAAGACTAACCATCAGCAAGATTTCTACGTAAGAACAGATAATTCTATTGCACAATGTGAAAGGACTAACCATCAGTAAGCTTTCTACGTAAGCACATAATAATCCATTGCACAATGTGAGAGGTCTACCCATCAGTAAGGTTTCTACTTAAGAAGAGAATAATCCTTTGCACAATGTGGAAGTTCTGACCATCAGTAAGGTTTCTACGTAAGCAAATATTAAGCCATTGCACAATATGAAAGGACTAACCATCAGTAAGGTTCCTACGTAAGCAAAGATTAAGCCATTGCACAATATGAAAGGACTAACCATCAGTAAGCTTTCTATGTAAGCACATAATAATCCATTGCACAATGTGAGAGGTCTACCCATCAGTAAGGTTTATACTTAAGAAGAGAATAATCCTTTGCACAATGTGGAAGTTCTGACCATCAGTAAGGTTTCTACGTAAGCAAATATTAAGCCATTGCACAATATGAAAGGACTAACCATCAGTAAGGTTCCTACGTAAGCAAAGATTAAGCCATTGCACAATATGAAAGGACTAACCATCAGTAAGGTTTTTACGTAAGCAAAGATTAATCCATTGCACAATATGAAAGGTTTGACCATCATTAGGCTTTCTACAAAGCTCAGAATAATCCTTTGATCAAAGTAGAATGACTAGAAATCAGTATGCTTTTAACAGCCGTTTACGCAGATATTTACTAATTATAATATGTATATTTCTTATCTAAAGTAGAAGACGATAAAGATTTTTACACATCAGCGGATGATTTCTTCAGGATGGACCATTTTAAAGCATTTTATACAACTTAAACCATTCGTCTTGACTAATGCATTTCTGATGTTTTTTGTTGATACAAAAAGGTTGAAATATCTGACAGAATTAAATGGTATTTTGTGAGCACTATAAGAAAATATCCAAAAAAATATATTTTGGAAATATATATTTCAATAACTGTGGAATTCACTTTACTTTTATTTTCGTCTAAATGAATCTAAACAAGTGGTAATCGTATGATAAAGATGTAGTATATTAAGAACTAATTTAGAGCATATAATTACACTTCTAAAACTTATATTGGCAGTGATTTCGATTTATGATACACAAAATATTATAAAATTATAAAAAATTATTAATTTGTTATTTAAATAAATTTATTTTTGGGCGCCAAATGTATATTTTGAAAATAATTAAAGTAATAGAAGATTAACAAGAAACAGAATAACAATAAAAGAATAACAACAAAAACTCACTGATTACTGGACTTTAACTTACTAGAAACATTTAACTACAATTTACATTCTGAAATCATGAAAACTAACAAACTGCCAGCATGTCTCAGTAGTAGACAAACACAACAAAATTTTTGTAATTGAACAGTAGTAAGTCTTAAATCGAATACTATGTTACATTAATTTATATAATCTCTAGGTATGAGGTTACTACTGTAACAGTTGAGCCTTTTTTCCTGGGGTAAGTATTTATCAGGGCTTTATTAAAAATGTGTGTTAATTACTAATTAACAAATTAATTAACCTTACTTACCAGGGGCTCCTAGTTCTCCGTTTCAGTCAGGCATAATAATGTCTTTCTGTAAACGATCTTCTGATATGATCGGAAGGCAGAACTAGGTTACTTGGGAAATGAAAATATAAAGTTTGTACCGTTCTAGGTTACTTGTGAAATAAGAATTTAAATTTTTTAAATACAAAGTCATACAATTTATTAATCAGTGACAAATTACAAAAGAGTAAATGACACCAATGTGTCGAGTAATTTACTTTTAATTACTGCTAATTATTCCATACTTTTTAATTACTTATTAACCTTTAAAATTTATATATATCGAGAAGGTAGTAACTTAGAATTTCCAATTAAATTTTTAGAAATGAATATTTAAAGGACAATTTCTACCGTTCATGGGTTAACCGTTTATCAATTAAAATTCAACTTAGTTAACATTAAAATACATTTACTTTATTATTATCTAAAACGTACCTGGTTGTGCACATTACTTATAAAACACTTAAACACATATTGCCCATTGCTTTTGGGATCACTATTCACTGCACATCGCTCCTGGAATCACAGCGCTCTTATACAAAATGATATAAACTTTTACTTATTTGGAATACATAAATAATCGCTTCTGACTTCTTCTTTAGTTACGTTAATAAAATTTGGTACCGGCCTTGACATCTTAAATTTTGAATACTGGAGGCTTACGAATTTTTAAATTATGTCCGAAAATGCCATTACGTCTGTTCTGTTCAAGAACCTATGGAGGAGTGGGCCTTCTGCAAGGGCACGCCAACGGAATTTCCCACCCTTGGTTATTATTTTGAATTTTTTGATTGGTCCATCAGATCAGGCGATATCAGACCATGCTTACGTCACATGGGGTGATGTCAGTTTTTTTTTTAACTTGAGCTACCAACTCGTACGATATTTTACATTTTTACCCGCTAAGGGCGCTACGAAACTTACCCTAGAATTACAATTGTACAAAGAAAACAAAAATTTTCTTTTATATTCGGACGATACAATTATTAAATAAAAATTAAATATATAAATGAATTTATATGTAACACCTTATTTTTAAGAGTGTTACACTACGTAAAGACTTATTATTTAAAACTTCGGTCAATGTGCACGTTTTCTGAACTTTCTTGTTATCATTTAATTTAATTTTACAAAAATTAAGTTTTTAATAAGAATTCAAGTATCTGGGCCGGTATTCTGCGTTCCAGTGCGTTAGCGTCAAGATATTTCTGTCCAAGGATGACGGAAGAACTTCGGTAATATCCTTTTATATTCACCTTCCAGGAATGGATTCTCTCCTCGATCTGCTGCCCACTCCGGCTTCCCGAACGTCCCTCCTCGACTCCCAACACTCAACTAACCCTCTCTTCCGCAACTCCTTGATCGCTCCTCCTTCGTCGCTTCCCCTACTGCTATCCTACCTAATAATCATTTTCCCTTTTCTCATTTTATATAACCATGCACTGTATTCAATTTTTTCCCCTAGGTCGTCTAAATAACTTTGACAGTCTTTGTACCTGCCTTATTTCGGATATTACGACTTTCACCGGCATAGAATTTACTTTGATAACTAAGAGCTCATGGGTGTGTCCCTCATAAATCTACCTGTCTGTCAGTTTATTGTCCCAGTTTTATTGTTTCACTTTGACTGCTTTTTATCTTTTAAACTTATGGTATACAGAACCCTAGAGATTATAGATTGTTTGATAGTCCTATTTTCTCTAGGTCTACATAGTAGGTAGACAAAGTACCTAGGTACTTGTTAAAACAAGTAGGTTTTAACAAAGGTTATTTTTTACCAGTTACGAACATACATCGATGCATCTTTTCAAGTGTCTTCCATATGGTAGAATAAATAGTTGGGAATTGATAGGTTATAACGTATGCAAGAAAGAGTATTAAAAATATAATTTCGTTATTAAACTGTAGTAAAAGAATGTCGTTACAAGTAAATGTAATTAAAATTACGTCTCTATAATTATAGTTTTGAGAAACGAGAGCGTTATTATCATTTTTTAGTAAAAAAGTTTTTCATTAACAAATTGAAACGTTACGTGATTTAGAAAATTAATTATTTTCAGGAAAAATAAATGATAGAATTTAATTAATTTTTTATAAAGTATACATCCATCTATATTTACCTAAGTTGATGTGTTTGATGATTTGTTTTTAGGTTTTAAAATTTCTTTACTTTTAAAACTACAAGAGTACAAATAAGAAAAAAAATTATAATTAGTCGGTTACTACAAAATATTGTTCAGAAATAGTTCATTATATAATGAAAATTTAATGAAACATGTTAAAATTTAGAATTATTTTTTGCAATTTTAATGACTCAAATTTCACTAAATTACTTTATTAAAATACGTATTTGTATACTAATTGAAAAATAAGTATTTAGCATTATAGGAAATAAAGTTTTATTAATAAGCCGATAACTTTGTACAAAATATTGTTAACAATGAAAAGCCTCATATAAAGACCAAGGTTACCATTCACTTCTAAAAACCATAGGATGTTTAAGCTTAGGGGGTTTAACCGTAGGATGGTCATATAAAATTATACTAACTAGTAAGTTTAATTTATCTCTGCCACCAACATTTCGATTTGAGTTGTCGATTTGTGTTTTTTATCTCTTTCTAAAATCTTCTCATTATTTAATTCAGATGTTTCCTGAAACTCTTTACGTTTTGGGTTTTCTATATAATTGAGTCACGTTCTAAGATATCTATTCTCGTGATCGTCATTTTGAGTCAGTTCTTTTTCAGTAAAGGAAATTAAATTCTCGCATTCATTTTAGGCAAGTAACTAAAGATTAACTTGATAATTTACTCTCAACCCATCCGTGATATTTGGTGATAAGTAGCAATGTTTACTTTACAATCTAATACAAACTTTGTATATATAGCCTATATATATATATATATATATATATATATATATATATATATATATATATATATAAATTACGCAATATGTATTCTTGTGAATTAATAAACAACTAAGTCAAAATACAAATACAAGAATTATAATTGAATTTACAATTCAAAGCTTTTCATTGGCTAACAGTACCAACATCATCAGGAATGTTAAACAATTAAAATTAACATATGTGCTGTTAGTCAACGAAAAGCTTTGAATTGTAAATTCAATTATAATTCTTGTATTTGTATTTTGACTTAGTTCTTTATATATATATATATATATATAAATATATATATATATATATATATATATATATATAAATTCGTACATTGACTGAGGCTACTGTAAAAATAACACATCTACCTTTAAAAAAATTTAAAAAATCAATAACTACTACAATTTAAAAATAATTATTAAGTTTAAAATGTAGAGCAAATATGATTTAGGAAAAAACTAAATATTAAATAGTAGCCTATCTACAACTCTTCTTGAATATAGCATTTTATACAGCTTCTAAGTGGAATACATATTTGCAGAGCTTATAGTTTGACGAAACACTAGTTTCTAAAATTTTTGCCTATCGTGAAACCTGTAAACTAAACTTTGTCATGAAATTTGCAATTGTTGTCTGGCAACAGTAAATTTTGATGGAATGTATAAATTTCTACATTGTTGATTTTATCATTCTCATAAACAGCCAAGTATAAATGTTTTAATCAAGCAACCTCGGGATTGTAGCCTTTTCGAGGTCAAGCGCTGTTCAGTATCAGGATAACAATACTCGTATATAAAAAAAAGAGTAGCAAACGTAAAATATATGAATATACAATATTTTTACTTATGTTTTGTATTTGTATACGATATAAAAAACGGTTTTTTCACCCCTTATTGAAATAAAACTAATAATACAGATTATCTAATATTAAAAAACAATTTTTAAATAATTTACTTTAGTTCTTATTATACGAGTAAGGATATTAGTTGTTTACAAGAGTGAAGATAGTAAGTAGACTAACGGAACTGGCCTGGGGCTAAAAGTAGAATGATGGGCATTGATGAAAGTAGAGTTGAGTAACATAGATTGTAGAAGTAAATAATAAATCAACAGTAGAGAAGCTGAATAAAATAGAGATCGAAATGAAGTAAAGGATAAATTAACAATAGAAACTATGATTAGGGTAAATATGATGAAAACAAAATATTTAGTATAGTGGCGAGTATTATTTAAACATTTTTTCGTTTCATAAAGAATAAATATCATCTGATAAATTCAATGCTATTAAATGATGTTTCAGATACAGTTTATTCTCAGTACCTTTGATTAAATATCTTGATATTATGGTTTTCCGATTACAATGTATGAAGCCCTGCTTATCGTACTCTGGGATGAGCCATATAGCATCAAGTGGTAGACACTATATTAGGGATGGTTTTTAGGCCCTCACTCGCCCTGTTTGTAGTTAGCTTGGTCTTGGGATTTGTGTCGTTTTACATAGATTGAAGAATACATAAGAAATAATATATTAGCAATGGCAAATACAGTATATATTGCTGACGCCTAAAACAGATAAAATTATATGTAAATAGAATACCAAACTTTCCCATTGATTTATTCGGTAAAAATGAATTTTAAATCATTTTAGAGCTATATTTTAAAAGAAATTTTCTAATTTTCATTGCAAACAGCAAATAGTATTCCAACAACGCTTCTAAACAATTCGTTTCAAATAGACATTGTTTATTGATAGTTGCCATGGTTACTGTTCCCACAACGTTTAGTCAAACGCAGTAGAATTTCTCTCCTTTTTTAACCTTCGGTATTGGTATCAACCAATTATTTAGAAATTACCGATATTCCTAATTGTGGCTTACCTAGGGATGTAGATAGTGCCAGGAGCACAGAAATAATAATAAAATATAGGGCTTTCAGAAAGATGTATAAACAGCGAAAATAACTTTTTTTTACAACACACAAACACATACACACACACGCGCGCGTGATTTACAGTTATAATTACATAGAATCAAACTACAATTTATAGTGATATATCTTATAACGAAATCTTGAATTTCTTACGTTTATTTTGTTTTGTAGTTTGAGGTTATATGTTTTAAAATTAATTTTTGGAGATTTTTATTATTTCCTAAGTGCCACATAATAATTGTTTTTGTTATGTAATTGACGTTTGAACAATCAGTTAATACTTTCGTTTCTGATTCAGCGGGTCTTGGACATTTTCTATAAACACAATGGCCTACAACTTTTGGTTTTAATCGAAAATTACACCAGAATTTTAAATTAAAATGGTTCGTCTAATTTTATTTTCAAACTCTATAACTTCATCCCCATTTCATGGCCAGCTAGCGTAACTGATTTCCGTAAGAAATCCACTATGGGACATCGTTTAAGCCTCTGCTAAAAATTAATTTAAAGTTTTTAGGTAATTTAACGGCTTGTTATTTTGAAGTAAAATGATTTTTTCTCGCATCAAGTGTGACGTTTTCAATTAAATTGTCCTAAATTGTTAAGTTGGAATATGAGAGGGGGTATTATTTCTTCATTTTTACAACAATATTTTTAATTACAGTTATCAATATTCCAAGTTTTGAAACTAAGTTCTAAAGTTTTTTAACGTTAAAAGGAGTTTTAGAATCACCGTTAAGACAGTTAATAATAACTATGGGGGAAAACAGATGTTTATCTAAGAAAACTGAATTCTTCAAACAGTGGGTGCGATACTTGCAGTCTCTATTGTGCAAGTGTGTAACAGTTAAAGTGAGGGGTTAGGTGCTCTTTGTATTCTGTTAAAATAAATGTTTCGACAACTTTTCATGAACAATGGTCATTTTTATCTACGTAAAGTTAAAAATCGATAAGAAACTATTGCAAAAATATTTCCAATAAAGAGCGAGTAAATACCTTAACACTTGCAACGAGTCAGCTGACCTGAGTCACAGAAGCGAGCAAGATTAAATACGTGACCAGACAGCTAACGTGTTATCTGTGACTCTGGTGGCATCACGAGATTACCGTATTTATCGATTGTTATAAAAAAGATAGCTTTTGTATTAACAAAAGTTTAACATTTAATAGATATATTTATTTAGAAATTTCATTACTGGAATTCTTAGGAAAATAGCGGAAATTATTCAAAAAATAAATTCGTTTATAATACATTTATATGTTTAAATTATTATTTTTGTAAAAATCGCTAACACCTATAAAACGTCATTCATTTTATATCTCCATATTACTAAACAATCTATAACTTTTCCGTCATTCCGTTGAATTTAAAACAATCATAAAAATGTGATAAAGATGTTTCATTTATTAATATGTTTTGTAAATTTCTTATAAAAAAGGTAATATAATAATGTTCTATGAAGTTTATTGGAATTAAAAATAATTCCATGGCATTAACAAAATGGCAACTAAACAATTTAGTCCGATTGTCACACCCCTACCTTTTTATGGTTTTGTTGTACATTGTAGTTATACTGTAGGATTACCTGTTTTCGGTGATTAAATAAGAATAATTTTTATTTAAATGTTAACATGTTACTTTCGGATACAAATAGCTTCCTTACTAACCTATAAATATACTATTTACTGGTATATAATTAGCTTTAGAAAGAAGTGGATCATTTCTAGACAGTATAGTCTACAAGATGATTATCATCAGGTACATATAATGTTTTCAATAAAAGGTTTGTAACTTCCTGCCTATTTTGAGTAGGGAGATATTGAAACATAATAAATTTCAAAATGTCAAGCTATTTGCCCGTAGAAATATTTACTTTACTAATGAAATACTTGCTTTACTTTAAAGAGCCTGTAATCACATACAAGAGAATGTTTCTGTCTCAACAAAGAGTCCAAACGAGATCTTTGTTTAGATTTACCTTTACTTGACTTTGAAAGTCCTTATATAAACAATTGAAAGGAAATATAATGGAAAATTGTACATCTGCGCCGAATACCTTTGGTAGAGAGGATAAGATAAAGTCAAAGCAATGAATGTTTCTTTGTTGATACATTTTAATAAGATCTTGCGAAATAGAAATCCAAGAACGACAGGAGATATTAATAACTTCAAAGCAAGAAAAGCCCTTCTCGTTCTGAACTGAGGGACAATTTTGAAGCTGTGACCCGAGACAAGTTTGTTTTTTACATAACTTTACAATTTAACTCTTTAAAAATATTTAACTTAAGCTTATTTATAAATAAATTTTTAATGATAATTTTATCAATTCATATTTAGGAGAAAAGTATAATATATATATATTAATAGAGTCAAAATAGGATTTAGTGTTTTAATAATATCCAATATAAGAAGTTATTTACGCCATTCATATACTTACTAATAATCTTCACCACGTAATTTAATACTATATAGCTGTATTGGTAGCCCAATGATAATGAAGTGTACCAAATTAATGAAAGTACTTTTGGGTAGGAAGTTGCTCTGACGTAGACAGATAAAAGGATAAAGCAAAAAAGGCATAGTTACGTTCTGCCGATAATAGACTCGAAGCAGGATATGGGACTGTTGAGAAGGATTTCTTCCGCAATCATTATGCCAAAGTTGATCCTTGTTTCGATCATCATACCGTCCGAGTTCCATCGGATACTAGAAGACACGTAGCAGGTGACATAAACTATTTGAAGACGGACTAAAGAATAATCTCATATTTATACCGTAATAGGATTTGGAAGTTTTAAAATATTCATTCCTTAAAGAAAGGATCGAGTGGAAAGTCTGTTAATTTGGTCACCGATGACTCTAAGATGAAAGAAGAGCTGTGAGTTAGCATTAGTGGAAGTAGATCAAGACAGTTTCTAACTATTTCTGGAGAGCTTCAATTCCATTTTCCAGGCGAAAGTGCTCTCGATACGTTAAGCGCCGAAAAAGTAATAACAGCTGGTTGGAGGAGCACAAATACTCGAATCTGCTCTTAAGGATAAGCTGCTGGCGTTGGCTGTAGATACTTTATCTGCGATGAGTGAATAAAAACCAATTCGATCTAATCTAGAAGTCAGGACAGAGGGACTGGAAAATTAATGAGAAAACGGATGTACGAGTATGGCGTTTCAAGACTGACCCATGGGGATTGGGCACACACTGACCTACTTTGCAAGGACAAATTAAATACGTAGTGGGCCTACTGCACATAGTGGGAAATACGTCGTGGAGATATTTGGGACAAAGCACGCAGTAGGCTACAACCCAAACTATAGCCAAGTATTCAGCGTAATTTGGTTACTACTGCAAAAGTTGTAATTTTGAGTAGGGGGTTTAATTAGATCTTAAATTATTTAAAATAATTTGATTTAAAAATAATAAAACCATGACAGGATTAAAGAAAGAATAATATCACAAGAGAGCCGTCATCGATATATCTTCATCACCCACCTTTTCTATACTTTTACCTCTATAATTGTTTAAAAACAAAATACTTTTATGGTATAACACAAAATTACCTATAATTTGTGTTTCGTAAATTTATAAGATTATTGTGTTGTATATCTTTAAATATCTTTTTAAATCTCCACAGTATCTCGGAACCAAAGAGAAGGTTTAGAGTTTGAGATTAATTACATTGCAGCAAAGAAGATTTATTTTACTCCTTTGCGTAAAACCCAACTTCCATTAATATGCGCTGCTCTTAATTCCATTCTCTACAGAGTTAAGAATAAAATCAATGTTTATCATCTTTTGATATAACATTTTTTCAAATGACTAATGAGTTTTTAATCCACATTTCAAATACAACCCTAATATGCTTTTGTTCAAAAAATACTAAAAATATGTTTCCGAATTAAATTGAAATAAATCCATTAAAATAAAAATCTGTTTACAAATTATTGATAAATTCTTGTATTTCTGTTAATAAATTCTTATGGCCATAAACATTTTACAATAAAAATGGTACTATATGAAATAATTTATTTATTTCGAGTTATTTTGTCTCGAAATAATTGTATGACTCATAATATTTTGTCTAAAAGCGACTGCAGTAAAATAACTCTTTCAATCTGTCCTGAATTGTTGAAATGCATTTTCTCATTATGAAACAGAAATACCAAAAGCTATTAGATGAAGGTTTCGTAGCTGAGAGTACATTAGTGGAATAAAGTGTGAAATAATATGTATTATATATTTTATTCTTATTACATAATTATACAACAAAAATTATAAAATCCAGAAAGTCATTAACTACGTCACAGTTATTACATATACTAAAAACTTATTCATCACAAATTAATGAAAATTTTTCAGCGTAGAAAGTTGCTCTGACGTAGAAGCGTAGAAGGGTAAAGCAAAAATACCATAGCTACGTATTGGCAATGGAGAGCAGAAATAGGCTCGAAGCAGGATATGGAACTGATGAGATGGATTTGTTCCGCAATCTATGTGCCGAGGTTGATCCTTGTCTCGATCATCATACCTTCCGAGTTGCTTCGGTTACTAGAAAACAAGTAGCAAGAGACATAAAACATTTGAAGATGGACTAAAGAAGAATCTCAGGTTAAAATAATTCCTCTCGTTTTGGCAGTTTTAAGATATTCATTCCGTAAAGGAGGCATTGAGCGGAAAATTTGTGAATTTGGTCACCGATGAGTAAGATGAAAGAGGAAGTGTGAGTTAGCATTAGCGGAAGTAGACCAAGACAGTTTCCATTTCCTTCTGAAGGACTTAAATTCTGTTTCCAGGCTCTCGATCAATTGAACGCCGAAGAAATAATATGAGCTCTTCGGAGGGGTAAACCAATTCGGATCTGCTCTTACGACTAAGCTACTGGAGGTGGCTGTACACGCTTTATGGTGGCTGTGTGAATGAAATCCATCTGACCTAACCTAGATTTCAGAAAACTAGAGCTTTTAAAACTTTGAGAGAGAGATTCTGAAAGAGAGAGGGTTTGCAGAGGTTAGGAGTTTGATCCATGATGATTGGGTACATACTGGCATATTTTACGAGAAAAAGAATTACGTCTTAGAACTACTGCAAGAAATAGGAATTACGTCGTGGAGATATTTGGGACAAAGCAAGCAGTAGCTATAACCCTAACTATAGCGAAGTATTCAACGTAATTTGGTTACTACTCCAACGGTTGTAATTTAGAATACGGGGTTTAATCAGGTCTTAAAATATAATAATAGTATTTTGGTTCAATAAAAAAACTAAGACAGGAGTAAAGAGAAAATAACATCACAAGTAAGCAATCATCGATGTATTCTTAACGCCCACCTTATCTATACAATTACATTATAATTGTTAATATAAAACTATCCTATGGCGTAACACAAATTACCTATAATTTTTATTTCGAAAATTTAAAAGATTATTTCTTATTAAATCTTTAAATACCTTTTTAAATCTCCACGGTATCTCGGAGCCACTGAGAAGGTTTAGCGTTGGTGATTAATTACATTGCCGCAAAGAAGATTTATTTTACTTCTTTGCGTAAAACCCAACTTCCATTAATGTACTCTGCTGTTAATTCCATTCTCTACAGAATTAAAAAGAAAATCAATATTTATCTTCTTTTGATATAACATTTTTTCAAATGATTAATGAGTTTTTAATCCACATGATGATTCCAAACACAACACTACCCTGATTTTGTTAAAATAATATCAAAAATATGTTTCCAATTAAAATTAAAATAAATCCATTGAACTAAAAATTCGTTTACAAATTACCTATAAATTCTTGTAAATAAAGGTTTTGCTATATATGGTTTTGTTACTATATATATATATATTAAATATTGTGATATGTTTTCTTGTAATATAGTTATTAGAAATTATTGCTTGAATAATATATGCAATAAAAGTATTCTTGTTTTTGAAATTTTTTAAATTTTATATATATATATGTGTGTGTGTGTATATATATATATAAATAGTAACATATATATATATAAATATAGCATTTATTTTTAGTCCCTTTCTCTCGAATAAATTGTATGTCCCATAATATTTTTTCCAAATGCGACTGGATAAAAATAATTCTTTCAGTCTGTCCTGACAAATTATTTAAATGCATTTCCCCAGTATAGAATAAAAATACTAAAAGCTATTAGAAGAATTTCGTAACTGATAATAGGCTTTATGGAATAAAGTGTGTAATATGTAATAAATGTTTTACTATTATTACATAAACAACAAAAGTTATAAAATCCTGAGAGTTATTAACTACTTCAAAATTACTATACCAAAAAGTGTAATAAAATTTTCCATTCAATCTTCAAGTAAGAAACTTATTCTAATGAATTATAGTAAGTTATTTGGAAAAAGTTACATATTAAGATCGTGTTTGTGGAATTAGATAATGTTATCTATTTTTACAAATTCAATTTCGAACGTTATCTTTATTGCACTTCTAAGAAGTTAATTTTGAGCTCATATAATTGCCGTCTACTCATATATTGTTATATTTGTACCAGATTGAAGTAATTGTTAATATATTTATAACAATTGGAAATATCGTATGACAAATAATATTAATTTGTGTAATTTTACTCAGGTTAAATCTGGATTGCACTTTACTCCTTTCTCATTAGTCTTTATACAAAAGTTTTAGTCCATACGGTCAGGGGATTGTGAAACCGCCTCAAGTAACACTAAACAGTATCACAACTTTGTCAAAGTGTCGTTACATTATTGTTTAAATCTTGAAGTGACACGGTATAAAATACCACAGTTAATAACCTAATGAATTTCGAAGTTGTAGTTACACAAACATTACGCAAACTGTTTAACTGTGTGTTACATAACTCATAAACACAATAACTATCACTCACACAAGTTTGGTAATTTTAAATTTATTACAAATATAATTTATTGACGTTATTTCTTCTGTCACCGTATTTTTATTACAGCAGTAAACATGGTGGCATTATTTGTGTCGCAACGTTATTAGCGTTGCTTCTTCTTTGCATGAACAATTTGGCGGCTGTTAATTGATGTTTAATTATTGTTTTTATTTCTGATTTTCTTTACTTCGTTATATTAGGTAAATATTTAATTTTTATGTCCTCCTCATGCTGTCCTGTTATACTTACTTTAATATTTTTTTCAAATGTGTGTCCTGTGTGTCAAAGAATACACTGATATTTGTGTATACAATATCAAAGTTTAAAAAAATTATTTTACGACCTATTTTAAATATTAATGTCATTTAATTATTTTGTAATCTATTTAGTTTTACACTGTGCACATAGTGTGGGTCTAATCCATATATTATTTGTTTATTTATTTTTTGTTTACTTATTGTTTTCGTTTATTTCAGCCATTTTCTACATTTTACTTCGGTAATATTTCCTTTCTCCGTAAATAAACGATTCATATCATTATGAATAGTTTTTATTTATACTGATATTTTTTTTAATACGAACCTTTATTGTTTATATAGAAATTGTAAGCAAACATAGTGAATTCGAATGGTATGGATGGTTAATTGGTTGTGATTTTATGGCTTTATTAAGTTAGTGTGTTATTAGTGTTTTCCTCGATTCACAAATTTTAAGTGTGATTTTGTGATACTTTTTCTAAATTTATCTAAGTGTTAAATTAAATTATTTTTGTATTAGTTTAGGGATTTATTAATGTTTATTATTACGGTTTTACATTTGCATTAAAATGTTATTGATTTTTTATTCTTTTAGTTTTTTAATACTCTTTGTTAAAAATTATAATTTTATTTTGAATTATTTGCTTGTTTCATGTGGTTTTTGTTTTGTCTATTGTAATAATAATCGCAAAAAAGGAAAATGGACATTTAATTTCGTGTCTTGAATAAATTTGTTTACATCAAATCAATTCTATTTTGTTTTTCTTTTATACTTGTTGTGGATTATGTATTCTAATTTCTTTTTTTAACTATAATTCTCTTTAGCATTTTCTATGGTCATTCAATTTTGTTTCTATTTAATAATGAGTTTTTTCTTCCCTTTTGTTTATTATTAGCAATTACTTTGTTATTATTTTCATATATCCCTAGAATTCGTTAGGAAGTATCTAAGTAGCATTTACTGTAGCCTATTCATGCATTCATTCATGTGTTTCAGTATTATAGGTTTATTACTGAGTTAATACAACAACGGTAAATTTTAAAATAGTTCACTCAAATATCGCTACACGCTAGTTTCATAATACATACTGACATACAACTATTCTTTGAGCTTAGCTTGTGAGGTTATGATGAAACAAATAATAGACATACACAATACTCACAAATTAATCATTTATTTACTCATACACGTTTCAATGACAAAGGCATCCTCATTATTGAGTGTTGCTACTACAAACTCTAACTTACAACTCGGTAGAGATTGTAGTAACAACAATCACGGATGATGATGACTTTGTCATTGAAACAAGTATGAGTAAATAAATGATTAATTTGTGAGTCTTGTGTATGTCTTTTACTTGTTTTAACATACAGACTAGTTTCACGAAGATGATTCCTTCATCAGTATTTGTAGCAGTAATAGTAGTGATAACCAACCACTGATAAATGTAACATCGACATCGAGGCTAGTCTGCATCTGTTGTTTTCATTTGCCTATTTCTTAGCCGGTACCTATAATTCCTTTTGTGTATTATACAAGTATTCCATTTTGATTATTATAAATATTGTAATTAATATAATTTTATAATTTTATTTAATAATTAAACTAAAATATATTTTTATTATATGTATAAACGTTATTAAATTAAGTGTTATTTTTAATTTACACTGTCAAAATACTTTTTAACTGATTAAACCATTAATTTCCATTATTGGTATAGTTTTCATATAAAAGAATTTTATTAAAAAATGTTATCGTAAATAATAATTGTAACTTCTCAATAAGTCAATAACTATCTACGTATAATCACATGATTCTAAGATTCTATAAGATACAGCTGTGGTCACATGTTAAGGAATGTACTGTATGAATTCTTCAAGCGTTTAGAAACAAGCTACAAATATTATGATAAATACAAATAATAAATCTAACGTTAACCCTACCAGTAATATAAGACAAGGTACTTCTAACTGTCGAATTTTTTTTTAAAGCTTGGAAGGAATTACGAAGAAATAAGCTTCGTAGTTTCATTGTTTTCCGAATAAAACAATGTGAAATGAAACTCATAGATTATTTTTGAAGTGATAACTTCTTTACGAGCGGTGAACAAAACATGAGATTACATCATTGCTTTTGCGTCACGCTATTTCTGAAACGCTTACGTTACAGCATATATTTCCTTCAGGTTACTTATGAGTAACGTCAAAGTGAATTAAATGATAACATATGATTTCATGTAACGCCTGATTTTGTGTTATAGGTTATGTTGTAGAACAGCCGTTTCACACGTAAATTATTATTAAATAGTTTGGATCAGCTAATAAATACATCATTTTTTTTTATTTTGATATATCTCAATATAAATAATGCAGTATAATAATAAGTTATGTATTTTATTCCAATTTTTTAATGAAAAACATGTTTAGGCAAATCTTATACTTTTTGAAGAACTGAATAAATACTTAAATAAGTTGTAATAATTTAATAAAAATTTATACCATCATATTTTCAACGATTTACAATGAAAAGTTTGCGAAACTATTAGTTATATTTTTTTGATTACATCTGTCGGGACTTCATCGAGTGCAGGAACCAAATTATTTTTACGATTTCATTACTGTCTATTTGCCTATGCAATTTGATCACAAAAAGGTGAAAATAGCATATGATAATACATAGTAAAGTAATATAATTGAAATAATGATTTAAACACTTTCGGGTTGAGTGCATGAATTTTTATTGAATTTTTTTTAAAACTTGAAACACTTTAGACGTGAAATTGATTTAGTTTAAATGGATTTAGCTAAATGCGTTATATTTAAAAGTTTGTTTTAAATCTTTTACATAAAATCTTTACGGAAAAAGCTTCTATTAGAGGTTATTTAAAAACTTTTATGATCATCAAATAACAATATTTATTGATCAAAACTAATCAAGTTTGGAGGTAAAAATAATGTTTTTGGTAGCTACCAGTACATTCACCTTGTGAAGGTAGAATGTTCTCAGGTATACGGAATAAAACTTGGTGCCTAAGCCTCAGAATTAAAAATTTTGTAAATAAAACATCTATATCAATGTAATAGAAAATTTTATAAATTAAAAGTTTTCTTTCAAACTAGAACAAGTAATACATTTAGCTTCGTTAGTACAACTACAAAGTACCCGGTTATGGCTGATATTTTTACTCCATTATTATATTACTAATACTCGGGGATATTTTGTATTTATAAATGAATCCAAGCTAACTGAATACCTTCTAGTTTTATAGGGTGGTTCAAAAAGGGAGATTTTTAAAAGGCTGCCACGCTGCCTGCGAAATAATTATGTTGCTCCGTGAACTGTTGCAGGATCGCGTTATTTCTCGTAAATCCGACCACCAACGGCCACCAAGGTCGTGTGACTTGAAGCTTTGTGGCTTTCATCTGTGGGGTCATGTGATGTCATTGGTATATTCCAATTTACTAGGAAACATAAATGACTTCAAGAAGGAAATTCGTCGAGTTATCGGCGAATTAAAAGTAGAAACTTTTCGTGCAGTAAAAGTTAATTTCATGGAGAAAGTTGTTGCTTACCAGAGCTGTAGAGGAGGACAAATGCATGACATCATCTTTCATACCTGAAATCGAAAGGTTAGAAGAACATTTTATTGTATTTAGTTTTAGTTTTTCATTAAAATACGTCGCGTAATTTGATATATCAATCCAGGCGCTATTACTGAATCACCCTTTACATTGTAATAATATCATACATATTATTGTAATGTAATATACCGTAGTTTTATAAAGAAACTATGAATGCTGTAAAATAACTCTTCTGTCTGGTAAATAGGCCTGTATCTTTTTTAGTTTTTCAATATTTTTTTTACATTAGCACTGTTTTATATGCATCTGTGATAAGGCTCTAAGACCAAAATTATAAATTATGTGCAATAGCGTATCACCTAAATAGCTTATAATTAACATGTAATTTCTATTAAAAAAATGTGTGTACTGTTAGGTTCAGCTAACACATATGGTCTAGGATTTTATGCATATTCGGGTTTGACTAGATATTGAAAACTTAGAAATTAGAATGTTTCTGGAGATTTAACCTCCATGGTGCAGCACATCTAGGAATTTTGCATGGGAATAAATCGGTATAACGTTTTGTGATGACTTGGGAATTCACACGAAAGATTGTAACAATACAGACGTAAAAGAGATTAATCTCAAAGATTTATGAATGCTAAACAGGGCGGTTAATGTTCAACTCTTTTCATCTTCACTCAGAGATTGTTTAGAGAATGTTTAGACAACATTTAAAAATGTTTTAATTTAAAATGAAATATTTTATATATTTAGAAATATTGTATTGTTGATTTTACTACGTAATAACAGACAATTTTATCGAACAGGCTTCTAGTATCACCCGACAATCATTTTCCTTTCTGTAAATATTCTTTATTAGTAGTAAGTTTGATCATATAACTGGTAAAGTATCCAAAGTAAACAAAGCAATAACATATGATTTCATATAACAGCTGATTTTATGATATAGGTTATGTTATAGAGGAACTGATTTAATACTTAGTTTTGTATACTATATTTATTGTAAGTAATCAAATTATAATTAAATATCTTTCTAACAGTTACTAATTACATTAATTTATTTCTATTTCAATAAATCTTTTTTTATGAAATTGTTTGACTTAATTTTGGTTTTTAGAAAATGCATCCAATAACCAAATCTTTCGTCCACACTATCCAGCTAAATGTTACCTATTACCCATTTAATAACATTCTAAACATTATTTTCAGAGGTATACTGTATGAAAATTGTATTGCACTAAACATGAACTGCTTTGAATAGACATAAAGAATATAGTCAGCTTCAAGGGGTAATGTACACCATAAGTAAAATAATATTGAATTTAACCTCAATGTTTTCTAAATATTTATGGTATTCATGTATGAGCAAGAACATGGCAATTGCATTATCAGCCACTCGTTCATACAGTGTTGCAGACTCAGCTCAATGTATACCATAAGGTCTATTCTCAAGAAGTTTACTTAATTTAGTGTGATAAAACCTATTTTCTATTATCTACCTCAGAGACCAATTTCTTTTCATTCTGAAAACCTTATTTGTTCCTTTATTTCCAAACAATGCAAAATATTATGTCTAGTCTTAACTTATAGTTAATCTTATCTCCGATAAACCTCCTGCTATTATCATACTCATGCCAAACTTTATCTATATGCTAAGGTGAGGAAGAAAAGATGTCAAATAATTTCGCATGATAGTCGCCATTATTAGCCTGGTGGAAAACAACTTCACTGAAAAATATAAACTGTTTTTTTGTATAAATATAATTTTTTGTTCATATTGACTTTTAAGTAGGCCTATTAATTTCCCATATTGTCTTATACAAAACTTCCATTGTTATCGTAACCATTGAATTTCATTGTAACAGATACATATGACATGTTGAACACCTATGTATACTAATTCATTTATGAAGTTTCGTAACCTATCAAAACTATCTAGTAGGAAATATATATTTTAACAACACGTAAACTATATATAAGAATAGAACTATATTTATATATTCATACTATCATTATGTAATTTTTATGTGTTTGTAAGAAAATGGGTAATGTAATTGGTTTTCATTATTAGATTTTGCAACCACACTAAATTATAATTTTTATTAATTAAAAACTAAAATTTTTCTTAACACTAAACTGAAATGTAATATTCACAGAATACGTTTCTATGGATACAACACGTTGAAGGTAGTTGAAATGTTTTTTATAATCATTGTTATAATTAATCGTGGAATTTAATTAATAAATTATTATGAATGTCTGTTTTATACTGCTACATCATATATTTGTAAATAAATCTATAAACAAAAATTAGTTACAGGCAATTATAAAAAATATCATATTTTTTGTATCAAAACATATGAATAGATACGAATATCTATACAAATATAGATTTATGAACACAAAAATAATTTACGAAAGATTTTATGTTTTTATAAATTTAAAATTATTTTATTATTTAAAATTAAAAAATAGGTTTATGAACAACCTTTCTGAAAAAAGAAACTGCAGTAAAAAATAGTTATATTTTCCTGCTTCACAAACAAAGGGCGCTTTTGAATTTCTGTGAAGATTAAATAACACAATGCTTTAAATGTTAGCAACATGTGGATAAATATGTTTACAATAAATTGGAACGTTTTGGGGATGATTGTTTCATAAATAAAATGTATATGATGAGTTAGAAGAACTGTAAAGACGTTATAAATTGTTTAATTGGTTTAAAAGTCACTTGAATGAAAACTTACTAAACGTTACTCTCACCTCTCTCTCTCTCCCTTTCTATACACCAACCCCCTCTCCACACACACACATGTAGATACTTATTTCACCTGCTAGAAATACGTAGATCATACATTGTTCATTTTGAGTTCAAGCTGAGATCCTAACTCGTATATATTTATATGGCTGCCACATACCCATCCATATTATGACACTCGTTGACAAAAATCATGTCAATAAGTTTAAATAAAGTGTTTTATTCGAGTTATACTTCATTTGGAACTTCTATGGTCGTTATGAATTTTTAAAACTCATTTTGCAATACACAACCGGTAGTTTTATTGCTAGCAGAAGTGACAGAAATTATATATTACAAGTTCGTGTCATTTCCGCTAGGAGCGACCTAGTCGGATCCTATATATTATAATTTCCTTGTATATTATTACCACGTCATCCCGTCCTTCTTTATCCAGCTCCTGTTTAGTGGCCTCTTTGATCCAACACGTCTCGGGTATCTCTTGATTCTTTCCAATCCTCTTCCCTCAGACTTCTCTCCAACCCTCCTTGGTTCCTGTCAAATGTCCCCACCGCAACTCCCTTCCACTCTCCCTCAGTTGCTTTTTTGTCCACCCCTTCAGCAAAGCTCTTCGGTAGAGCCGAGGGCTCATATTACCCGCATCTTAGGGATCTGGCAAACTCAGATGGACACCTCCTACTTTCTGTCCTCGTCCCAAAGTCCTTCTCGATTGCCCATAACACCTTTGTAACTAGCACTTCCTCTCCCAGTCGTCTACCTCTCGGCTCATAGAATAAGCTTGATTTAATTTTATTCATAGGACGCTTTAACAATATACATAAGTTCTTAAGTTAACAATGATTGTAAATGTAACCTGTCTTTGTTTATATGAATTTATCGCATGTATTAAGTCTTTCCTAGTATCATGTATCTTGTGAAGTTGCATCATGTATCTTGTGAAGTTGTATCATGTATCTTGTGAAGTTGTATCATGTATCTTGTGAAGTTGTATCATGTATCTTGTGAAGTTGTATCATGTATCTTGTGAAGTTGTATCATGTATCTTGTGAAGTTGTATCATGTATCTTGTGAAGTTGTATCATGTATCTTGTGAAGTTGCATCATGTATCTTGTGAAGTTGCATCATGTATCTTGTGAAGTTGCATCATGTATCTTGTGAAGTTGTATCATGTATCTTGTGAAGTTGTATCATGTATCTTGTGAAGTTGTATCATGTATCTTGTGAAGTTGTATCATGTATCTTGTGAAGTTGCATCATGTATCTTGTGAAGTTGTATCATGTATCTTGTGAAGTTGTATCATGTATCTTGTGAAGTTGTATCATGTATCTTGTGAAGTTGTATCATGTATCTTGTGAAGTTGTATCATGTATCTTGTGAAGTTGTATCATGTATCTTGTGAAGTTGTATCATGTATCTTGTGAAGTTGTATCATGTATCTTGTGAAGTTGCATCATGTATCTTGTGAAGTTGTATCATGTATCTTGTGAAGTTGTATCATGTATCTTGTGAAGTTGTATCATGTACACAATTAAGTTAGATAAGTTATGTTTAGTCTTAAGCTCTTCCCTCTGAAACTATAAATTCAATCTAGCCTTCAAGTAATATTTCCATATACATTCATACACTGTTATGTCACTTTACAACCGTGCTACATACTGTACGTGTATTTATACAAGTAAACAGACAAAATCTAACTCAAAATGGAGAGAGTCAGTCAGGCAGCCCTCATGTTTAAAATGTATGTAGTCACACAACATAAAATCCTTATTACTGTTCCACCCAGAAAAACGTCCTGCCTTGCAAATACCTCTACTACATCCAGCCCCTTACTAAAGCCCTGATCCTATATTCCTCTTGCCGGTGACCGACGCTGCATATCCTCCAGTGCCACCAAACCCTCTCCTTCTTTGACTGGCTACTACTGTATTACCATTACGAGTGCATTAACGAACGTGGCAACATTGCTGGTATTCTTTTGAGAATAATATATCTTCAATATATTTTAGAAATAATATTTCAAGAAACAGAATAATAGAAATTTAAGATAACTAGGGTAATATTTATTACGGAAATATTTTTTGTTACATTAACATTTTAAAGGTAACATCAAGAGAGAAAGATATTATTGTACAAAATATTGAATAAATTATAAACTAGAAACGTGGGAAAATTATTTGAAAACAATAAATATATATACATATATATATATATATAGTATTTTGATGTTTACTAGTTGTTATGAGTATACAAACTTTCAGAAAGCATTACAATTGTAAAGAAGACGATTATGTTATACTTTATTAAATTTTGAAGTCATAATATAAATAATGCAAATAAATAAAGCCCTATTGCGACACCATAAGAACTTATTCTTGGGAATAAATAAATCAATGCATATTTAGCTAGCTAAGAGGTAGTTCGTTTGTAACCAGGGACGAGTCCAGGTTGAGTTCTACTAGCAGATTCTACTTAAAAATAACACAGGAGCCAGCAAAAGGCAAATTAAGCTCGATCATATTTTTCACAACCAAACTAGAACTACATCAGCAAAATGGTGAATAGTAAGATAGTATATGTGTTCCAGTTTTCACTGCAATATGTATGCTTTCAATCATAAATAATAGCATATATATGAATATAGAAAATACCATTTTAGCCATACCCGATAAGAAGTTGACAATAGATTGGTTCTGGTTAATAAATAGGTCATCATGTTATGCCGGTGGAGTAAGGGGGGTATCTCGTTGCCTGACACATGTAACGAATAACCTTTAGTTACTAACGTTCTTGATGACGACACATGCTATAAAGGCTCTTTATACACAAATTATTAGCTACCATATCACTTTGTCATTGAAACTATGCTGAACTATGCCATCTGCTCGGGTGTTCTACATTATCTGTCGGCAAGGCATCGTTTAAATTCAATCTTACACCTAAATATAAAGGCAGTCCTGTGTTGTTAGAAATAATTAGATATTTCCAAACTGAATCTACTTTACGTCAGCTTAGAACACAAGAATTTTGTTGAGATTATATTTATATTGAAACGCTTTGCGTACATTTCAAGCAGATGACTTTCAACAAAAGATTATTGACTTTTTTTGAGTTGAAAGATAAGCATAGTATTTTAATAATAATATTTTCAGACTAGACCTTTAAAAACGATAATAATCTATTCATATCCATTGTAAAGATATTATTATTGGTGTAAACAGAAACTTTCGTTGAAATAAAAATGTACAGCATTCTGATTTCAATAGTAAGGGTATATTCTAAAGCAATGATATTCTTCATAAAAGCCTCAGCCTGCAGAATAGTAAGCATTCTTAGCTTCTGCGATATCTATAAGATTAAGAGGCTCCTGGTAGGTAGTACCGCACGACATATAAAAGCACTAACGCAGAAACAATCAACGTTTTTGTTAAAAAAAAAACGAACACGTCTGATTCGAAGCGATGGCTTCTTCACTGTGGTCAAATATTGTTTCTAAATTGAAAAAAGAGAGTATTCCAAGTAACTTTCCTAAATGTTATAAAAAAATGTCAGTATCGAAAAACCTATTCTGTATTTATTTCTAATGTAAATTGCCCATCCATCAGAGATTGCACTCAGAGTCCATTCCAATTTCAGTATTGAACTCAGCACCCACAAAGTCCCCGAATGAATGTTTTTAGGCGATTGTTTCACTACTGGTATCACCCCCTCGGATCCCTATGTATCTCCGACATAGATTATATAAATATACAAAATACCATTTTAGCCAAACTTGATAAGTTCACAGTAGATGGGCTTTGGTTAATATATAGGTAATCATATCACGTCATCGCGGTAAGGGAGGCTGGTTGCAGGACACATGCATCGCCTAACCTTAGGTACTAACATTCTTGATCATGTCACATATAAAGGCTCTTTATACATAATTTATTAGCTATCCTACCACTGTCATTGGAAATATGCTGAAATCCTCGTGCTTCAGAGTTGTAAACTATCCGTCGCAAGGGATCGTTTAAAAATATTATTATTCCTAATTATAAAGGAAATAATTTACTGTTAGGGATAATTAGACATTTTTAATCTGAATCTATTTTACGTCAGCTAAGAACAAAAGAAGTGTATTGAAAAAGATCTATATTTATTTTAAAACGAGTTACGTATGCTTCCATCGAAAAACCACTCGACTTGTTTTGAGTTAATTGAAGTTGGGGGATATCCACGGTGAAATTGCAGTATAGTAAGAAATAACTTAGCTTTAGCTAATGTTCTTCATCGACTCTTTAGCTATCCAGCATTGGGTTTAGTCGTAGAGAAATACATTGGCGTTGGTTGTTTCCAGGCAGACACAGTATTACTTACCGGAGCCTACCTGGCAACTTCCTACTCTGAAACTCAAAACATAGTAGTTTGCGGTTCGCAGCAGAGGCTCTAACAAACACTTTATTTCAAGTTATTTATTTTTATTATACATAAATAATATAATACATAAATAACAATAACTCTTGCTACAAATATTTAAACACCCTTGATGTACATTTCGCCAACACAGTTAGCATCATCAGAAGGTTACAAACATACTGGGACTAAAAAGAAATAGTACACCTAATTCGCGATGGGCTACTCCCACTCCTCCGCCCAGCAACCAGTTTGTTGACCTGTAACAGCGCTGCACGTGGAGCAAGACCACACCCACCACTGACTTGTGACAATTCTAAATTAAAACTAATTACAAACTAATATAAACTAAAATTATAAAAGAAATATAAACAATAATAAATTATCATATCAACTTGAACTAAACTATAAATATAGTTAAAAATCATGTATTTGGTCGTAACAAAGAGAATAAACTAGAACCAGGTATTGGGCCTTTATCTATGTTCATCAACAAATTGCCCCTAGTTTTAGCAATGAATATACTTTCATAACTATTCAGCAACCTGTTGGAGAACACCGTTTTACCCTCTTTAACACTATTTATATCCAATTCATGACCATTATTAAGGATATGTTCAGCCACGCTGGACTTATCCTGACTCCCATGTTTAATATGGGCTAGATGTCTTTAAATCTAGTTATAGTCTTTCTCCTTGTCTGACCAATATACATTTTGTCACAAATTTTACAAGTAATGGTGTAGATTCCAGACCTATCCAACATCAGAAGTTTATCCTTGGGATTTCCTAATAAATCGGTTAACCTATTAGGATTTTTATATGCAATTCTTAAATTAAAATTTTTGAAAAAATTGTCTAAACCATTGGTAATAATATTGTCAAATGGTAAGGTTATAAATTGTTTAGGGTTATCTTCCGGTTGGGAGGTGGTGGAATCTCTCCTTAATTTTCTAAATTTACATTTTCTCACAATATTATTTACAATTATAGGATCAAGCCCATTAAATTGAGCTACAGATTTGACATATTCTATTTCTTTAACGAGACACTGAGGCGAAAGGGGAATCCTCAGCGCTCTATCAATCATACCTACCAAGGTATCTATTTGATATGTCAAATCTATAGCTCAATTTAATGGGCTTGATCCTAATATTGTACGAAAATGTAAATTTAGAAAATTAAGGAGAGACTCCACCATCTTCCAACCGGAAGGTAACCCTAAAAAATTTATAACCTTACTATTTGACAATATTATTACCAATGGTTTAGACAAACGTTTTAGTCCCAGTATGTTTGTAACCTTCTGATGATGCTAACTGTGTTGGCGAAATGTACATCAAGGGTGTTTAAATATTTGTAGCAAGGGTTATTGTTATTTATTTATCATAACTACGCTACAGTGCTCTGATAAAATTTCATAAATAATATACATTTATAATTATATATTTATCAACAAAATTATTACCTTCATTACTTGTATGTATATACATATATAATATGTTTTCTTGTTTAATAATTCAAAACAACATAGGTTATTCATATACAAGAATATTATTTATTTATATGGTATTATTCATTCCCGATGATGTTGGTACTGTTTACCAACGAAAAGCTTTGAATATAAATAAATAATATTCTTGTATTTGAATAGCCTATGTTGTTTTAATATATATATATATATATATATATATATATATATATACAACCTATGTACAAACAAGATTAGAAATGGATGTGCGAAAAAGTTCCCGAAGATATTCTGAAGTGAAGAATATGTGGAATTACAGAATCAGAGAAATTTTGAACGTCACCCTTACCATTGTAGGCGACATAAACTAAAACGACGCTGAGGAAGAAGAGGTCAACTCAGGAAGAGGTAGACACGGAAATAAACGAAAGAAGAATCGAAGATCTTTGTAGAAGGACAGATATAAATGTAGAACGGGATTAGAAAGACGAAAATGTTTTAAACCGAGAAAGTTTTATATCTTTTTAATCAGTAGTAAACAGTTTAATTGCCACTGTGTAGTGTTAACCTTCTTCTAAATGGCGAAATTGGAAAGTGACAGTAATGACTAACTAACGAGTAAATCAAAACAAATCTTTTGAATGAAATATTAAGTGATGTTAGAGAACTTATGAATTGTCAATGAAACTTGTTATGTAGCTTGTTTTCATTCTGTATGTTATACATTCGGTATTAAAATGTTTTCTTTAAATTTGCCTTTACGTTTATGGCGTATGAATAGAATTACATTCTGTTTATGTTAATAAGTTTGAGTTATCTAATTAATAATCAATCTTACTTTTGTTTCTGTTATTTTGTATATAGACTACGTAAATTTTGTTTTCGATATCTACACCTCGTGCATATTTTACGTTGAATAACGATTATATATGTTTTTTATAATGTTTGCATTAAGTAATTTTGGTTATGATATTATTATTCTATTATCCACTAGAGTTGTGAATGTAAGTATATTAATGTCTTTCCATAATTTTAATGTTTGTTTATTTCCATAATATGCAAACAAAATCATTTTAGCAAACTCAATTAGATACATACATAAATTCATTTGTGCCTGCTTTTAATAAAATAATACTAAAATATTCAAACATAGATTATTTGACTGATTGATAATATATATCCACATATTATGTAAAATTTAAAATTCCACATTTAACAATAGGTAAAAGACACAGCAATGAACCCAAAAATTCATTGTTGGTAAGTGGTAAAAGTGATATTAATTTAGCTCTTTATTGTAGGTTTAATTATATTTCCGTAATTTTGAGAGAAGCTTCTACCCTTCCCCGACGAGGTGTGATATTTCAGAGAAAAGGCGTTGTTGACAGGAGAAAGGGCTTTGCTAGTAATATAACGTTATGAGTGATAAATATGTAAAGCATGATTTAAGAATCTTTTCGTTATAAACATATTTGTAGAATAATTAGAAATACTAGTAAAGACTAATGGTAAAGAAGGCACTGTATTTAGCACCAAAATACTGTAAAAAAATCTTCTATGATTATATATAGCCTACGTTATGCTCCATTTGTACATCATCCTATACATACACAGTCTATATTGTTTCAACTGGTATATTTACACTGAGATGGAATGAAATAGTTGCCCTACTAGAAAAAAACGAAATATTTATTTTAACTTATAATTGAATACTTTTGAGATCAATGTTTCTTATGGTTTATTATTTCTCATAAAGCTGTGTCACGAAATTTGCCTTTGCTGTTTAAGATTCAGATTCGTTTATTAAAATGTGAATTTAAATATTTTCAACTCATCAAACCTAATGTACATTGAAAGTTTGAATTTGAATTAGTGGAATTATATCAAGAATTCTATAAATACCGGTTGATACAAACTAGAAAAAAACAAACTATTCATCATATTTTCCCGTCCCTAATGAAATACTTATCACCATACATGTATATATAAATATATATATATATACACACACACATATATACACAAATACCAGATAAAATTTGTTTTGAGAACTAATTTAATGATTTCAGTTAAATAATCTCTAGGTTTTTGCTATAACCTTTATAAAGGTAATGTAATTATCCGTGGTTTTCCACAGCAGTCGCCAAGACCTCCTTCTCTAACTGAGAAACGTCACCCTTACGAATGTTGCATCTATAAAATCCTGCATCTGTCAGCCGGGTCACTTTTGGGAAATACATCGATAGGGAAATAAGGTTATTGATAATATCAACACATTTGGAACTTTAGCCAATCCATATCGTGAGTGGTATTATAAACGCTATTGCTTTATGAGGGAAAAACAGTGTGAGGTTACGTTAAAAAACGTAAAATAACAAATATAAAATTTAGGCCACATTTAAACTTATGAGTGGTTAAATCAAGTACAGATGCTGGATATTCTCCTTATGACATATGTAAATATAACTTTCTTAATATAATACTGAGGAAATCTCCAAACGAGGTCACATGTAGTGGATAGGAGGAGGTCGAGCGAATTAAACGAGCTACACAAATCCTAGGCAATAGAATCATTTGAAGTATAAAACCTTACAAAGGTCCCGAAGAATGGAAATAATAGAACAGAAAGCAAAGAATGATGCAAGCTATTACGACCATGAGTATTTAGTTTTAACATGATGTTTGCGAAACCAATAGAGTGAAAAATATTGCACTCGTATGAATTTATTTGATAATTGTGTTTAAAGCATATAATAAAATACACCTAGTTACATTGTTATTTTGAAAACACGCCCACTAAAGCTAGAATTTTATGTTATTCCATCCTATGAAGCATGACTGTCTTCAATAACTGTAAAAGGACCTTTATTACCTCCTGCATTTTACTGCCCGATCCGAAAATATCCTTTGAACAGGATTTCTTTTATTCGCAAGTAAGGAAAGTCATTCTAAAACATTACCGTGTTATTACCTTCCATTGCAGTAAAACGTATTGGCTTATGTCTTCATTTTCACAGATTCCAATCAATACACTACTATTTGGGAAAAAAATATACTAAAATTAAAATCGAAATAAATAAAATAAAGTGAGATTATGGAAATAACGTGCTCACGATAGTATATTCGCTATACACAAATTGCCGTTCTATTGTGTACTGTAACTGTTACTAGTCACTCATGATGTAAATGTCGAGCATTTCTTTCTAAAAATAAGACATTAAAATTTCTAATGCTCTAATACCCATTACATTGCAGAATAAAGCTATAATAAAACAAATTTACCATACTTTGATTGAGTGTTATAATAAATGAGACTTATGATATACAAATGGACTTTAAATAAATATGTTATGAAAAGAAACCAGACCGTCAAGAGACCGTCCTTAATGGCTTATTCCAAGCCTTATTCTAAATAGCGGGAATGTTGATCGTAACAGATACTTCTAAGGCTACTGCCACTTGGCACGTTTTAGAGGAAATGGTTCTTACTGCTTAGACCAGATTTTCACAATAAAACCGAAATTATATTTTTTTGATCTTGGCAAGTTATATTCCTACTCTTCAATTGTTCATCCTTACACGTTTTTGGAAATCTGGATCCAGCAAGTGATTGCACTAGTTACATGTCCTCTTACTTCTATTCCTTTCTCTAAGTCTCGCCTTATACTATTTCTTAAGGTTTTAAAAATATTGTTTTTAAGAACAATAAACGTACAAATACAATTAAAATTATACAAAAAAATTAAAGAAAACATTTTGAATTTACAGAACTGGTTGTTTGACAAATTTAAAAACAAACTCTATTTCAAAAGGAACTTAAGAAATACACTGGAAGCAAGATGACGAGGGAAAAATGAAAAACCTCTCAATGCGAACTGCTAATGGGATATAAATAAATGAGAACACTATCCAGTGACTACAAAACACTGCGACTTATGAATTTGAATAGTCTGTATGAAATGACTCAGTATAGTTTCTTCATACTAGTTTCAATAAAATTTGATTGTATTGTAAATTAAGGAGATGTATTTTCTAAATATAACTAACCCAAAATTAAACACTACGAGAAACTAATTCTGACAAGTGTAAGTATGAATATTAAGAGTTTATTACTGGTTGAAATTTAAAACGGGTAGTTTGACAGGAGAAAGGTTGTATAGATGGTAATCGTGAAACACACACACACACACACACACACACACACACACACACACACACACACACGCACACACACACACCACACATACACGTACACACACACACACACCACACAAACCCCCCCCCCCTACACACGCACACACATACAACACACACACAAACATACACACACACCACACACACAAACACACACACACACACACACACACACACACACACACACACATACACACACACAAATACACACACACAAACACACACACACACACACACACACACACACACACACACACACACACACACACACATACACACACACACACACACACACACACATACACACACACATACACACACACACACACACACACACACACACAAATATATATAAAACACAGGTTACTTTCTCGACCTATTGGCATCAGCATATATCAAAGGAAGTGCTACGTCCGGCCTTTTTTGGACAAACTCGTAGTATAAGATCATGATATTTAAAATATTGTTCACTGTGGTTTTATTACATTCTATTATGTTTAATTAAGAAACGCAATACATTTCTGTTCAAAAGCCTTTTACTAAATGATTGTGGTCACCAAGGTTAATTATTAATATTCATAATGTATTGTTGAAATTATCAATTGTTTGTTTTATTTAATAAAAATAAAATTAGACAGATTAAATTACGTACATAATTAGATGTCTACTTTGAAACATTTTGTTCTTACTAAATGATCGTCTTTTAAGTTTAATTTTCAGAGAAATGCTCTTTGATTTGTACGTTTTCCAACTTTTTGGCCTAGAAATAATTAGTGTAATTCTAAAATTTGTTTTAAATAAATATTCATTCATTTGTAAGATATACGTATTTTTAGAACTTTCTTTGTGCTGAAGTGTACCTTCAGTTCTTTTTAGAGGGTTCAAGGAATTGTTAAAAATCATTTTCAATTACACCGTATGCAATTACATCATTTTCCGTTATAGTAAATTAAGTAATAATGTTTACAAGTATATACGTTTATCTGATACACCAAACCTAGAGATAAACTCACGTAGGAAATAAAAATTGAGTTTGTAGTAGTTTAGCTGAAAAAAACAATTTATAAAAAAAAATAAAAACCAATTTAAACGTGTAAAACACATACAAAAAATTATACTTTAAAAATAAATACATATTACTAACATTACAAGACGGAAAATTACATTAAATATTGGAAAATTACATTAAATGTTGGAAAATTACATTAAATGTTGGAAAATTATATTAAATGTTGGAAAAATACATTAAATGTTGAAAAATTACATTAAATGTTGGAAAATTACATTAAATGTTGGGAAATTACATTAAATGTTGGAAAATTACATTCAATGTTGGAAAATTACATTAAATGTTGGAAAAATACATTAAATGTTGGAAAATTGCATTGAATGTTGAAAATTACATTAAATGTTGGAAAATTACATTAAATGTTGGAAAAATACATTAAATGTTGGAAAATTACATTAAATGTTGGAAAATATGTTCAGTACCAAACAAAACCAATAAAAATGAGATAAAAAGGAAACACATATTTAGAACTAGATACAATACAGGTGTAGAATTGTTTAAACTAGAAAGATTTGCTGCATAGTCGTATTAGTCATAGTAACCTTTAAGCTCTTCTTTAAAAAATAATTTAAAACGTTAGAACTAACTTGTAAAGCAAAGAAAATCAGATGAAATACATTTATTACAACGTTTTACAAAGCAATATTTAGATTTTATTACCATTTGAAGGAGTTCTGACACAGGTTTACTTGCAGTTACGTTTTTGTAACTTTGTTTACTTATAATCGCGGATATGATGAGGTTCATTGAGAATTTAAGGCATATATATTAGACATTCAGAGGAGTCCGTAACCAATAACAGTCATTTTACTGACAGGGCTATAATCTGAGAGTAGTTAGTAAGTGTAACCCTACTATATACATCCCTAAAACTGCTAAAATTTGTTAATTTCTTGTTTATTTAAACGTGTGAAATAAGTTTAAACTAGTAGTCCTACACGTATAAAATTTTAAGAAACACAAATATCATAATGACAAGATGATATTATATTTTTGAGCATAATTGTGAGACTTGGGGTTCTAATGTTTTGTAAGAGTAGCTCCTAAATTTTATTGTTCTTTGATTTGAGTATTGTGGCTTGTTTCTAAAATAATTACTTTCCTGAGCTACTTTGGAATATGCATTAACTATTCACATCATTACAATACTCAATATCAACAATCTAATTAGTTTATTTATTAAAACACTCATCCACGTTTCAGCTACAAGATAACTATCTTCAAAAAGACTCAGTACTTAGTGTACTTCTGAAGATGAATTCTTATAACTGAAAAGTTCACGATTTGCTTAACCTCCGCAAATTCGGTTTTCAACACTTACATACTTTATACCGAACACCAATTAAACTAAAGCCCAATGTTATTGAACTGTCAAGCCATCCTGAGATGCTCCTAAAGTATTCATTGGAAATGAGTTTTAATCAACGGCAAAATTGATACCTAACCGACGTACAAAAATAAATTACTCAAACAGTTATTATTAACTTGACCTCATATTAAATAGGATGAAGATTGTTTGTATAGGTTATAATTTACCTAATCCTCATCCACCCCCTCTTGGCTTGTTAGTCGGAGCTGTCTTTTATCATTCAAATGTACATAAATTTAAATGTACATAACCATCACAAACCACTTCGTTTGTTGGTGCTGAGAAATTATATAATTTTGACTGTTGGTAGGACAGATTTGGTTTGGCTTATATTTTTTTGAGGAGTGACTTTTAGGTGTTCGACTTTTATGGGGGCTTGTAGACAAAAGTAGGAAGTGGCTTACCATAGCACAGCCACCCCTAACTCGGCCGCTACGTAACCTAGGACTATAGGGGTAGTTTTGGATGATGCTGAAGGTCATCGCGACCTTGACCCTAGACCAAGGGGTGGTTTCGACCACATTCAGAGGGGTGGGGGGTAGTTTTTCGAAAAAAAAACTCGGCCGCTACGTAACCTAGGACTATAGAGGTAGTTTCGGATGATGTGGGCGGACGTCGCGACCTTGACCGTAGCCATAGGGGTGGTTTTGACCACGTTTAGAGGGGTGGGGGGTAGTTTTTCAAAAAAAAATAAATTCCAGCCAACTAACCTAAGCTAGCCAAAATGGATCAAACCTAACCTAACCTACGTGTTGGGGGTGACCTCGGCCACGTTCAGGACCATCTCCGGGGGTAGCTCCGGGGGTGCATTGGGGGTGGGGGGTAGTTTTCGAAAAAATTTTGGAAAATCGTGTCTTGACTGATAGGGTGAGTCTAGAGTGCATTATCGCTACTGTAGGGGTAGTTTCACCTAGGGGTAGTTTTTACAAAAAACACGAAATTGCCAAAAATCGATCGGTTGGACCAACAGACAGTACGGGATACGTGTAGAGTCCAGTACGGGCTGCTGCGGGGGCGGTTCACCTGGGGGTAGTTTTTAAATAAAACACGAAAATGCCGAAAATCGATCGGGTTGATCGAAAGACCGTCCGGGATATGTGTAGAGTCTATTATGGACCATTGCGGGGGTGGTTTCACCTGTGGGTTGTCTTCAGAATGCCAAAAATAATAGGCGGAATAGCTCCGGTGGAGGGGGTAACTTTTGGAAAGACTTAATGGTTATCTGAAGTAAGGCCTCTTAGGTAGTGTAACCCAGGAATAGCTCCGGTGGAGGGGTAACTTTTGGAAAGACTTAATGGTTACCTGATGACGTATCAGCGCTCGAGCAACTCTATGCAAGTAGTAGGCTCACCCTAACTATAGTGGTCTACCCCAAATGAATCGGGTGATGAGGGGCCCAGGGTAAACGACTGCCAAACTCAAAATTTGTCTATCCTACTAAATTAATAAACAATACACTCAGCCTTTAAGTAAAGCTACACAAGAGCAGGGCTAGGATGGTTGCTATACCAACTACCAAGACAAATACCCCCACCAAGTCCTAGGTAAAGCTACCACGGAGTTAGACCTTAGGTAAAGCTAACACGGAGCAAAGCCTCGTGTAAAAGCTATCCCGAAGCCACGCCCTAGGTAAAGTAACCCAGGAACTAGACCTCCGGTAAAGCTACCACGGAGTTAAACCTTAGGTAAAGCTAACACGGAGCAAAGCCTCGGGTAAAAGCTATCCCGAAGTCATGCCCTAGGTAAAGTAACCCAGGAACCGGACCATCGGTAAAGCTACCACAGAATCGGAGCTTAGGTAAAGCTACCACAGAGTTAGACCTTAGGTAAAGCTAACACGGAGCAAAGCCTCGTGTAAAAGCTATCCCGAAGCCTTGCCCTAGGTAAAGTAACCCAGGAACCAGACCATCGGTAAAGCTACCACGGAGTCGGGGCCTAAGTAAAGCTACCATGGAGTTAGACCATAGGTAAAGCAAACACGGAGCAAGGACTCAGGTGAAAGCCATCTCGAAGCCTGCCGATAGGTAAAGTAACCCTGGATTCAGGCATCAAGTGGGGGGTGGTTATCAAATAATATATGAAATTACCCAAAAATGATCGGTTAGATCAAACGACCAACGACCTACATAGAGTTCAAATAGTCAACAAGTTGAATCAACCAATCACAACGCAGGGGCCCGGTAGGCCTACGTGTAGGTAAGCCAAATGTATCTAGATATAAAAGGTATATATGGAGAAACACTAATAAAGAGGCCCATCACAAAACGTGAATAAATATATGTTATAAAACGATCCTAAAACGATGCTAAACCAACATGCATGCTATCATACATATTCGTATATACCATGTTAAGCCTACATACGTGATAGTCCACATAATGTGTTAAACAAATATGCATGTAAACCTGCATACATACTATGCTAAGCCGACTTACATGAATCCCTAAATGTGCCTACTATGTCGGTAAACCGCCGGCCAAAGCCTATATGATCTAAGCCTGACACACATTTACACCTCGTCTATCAGGTAGAACCTGGCAACCGTATAATAAGGGAAGTACTATATGGTATAGCTAACAATGCATAACCTATCACGCCCATCACGGTCAACAAATATTACAATATAATTAAAAAAAAAGTCGCGCAATCTCTATACATACAGTGCTAAGCCAACATTCAGGCATATATACTATGTTAAAACAGCGTGCAATATACTCTAAATAGCCAAATATACGTTGTTAAACCAATATGCAGGTTATGCCAATATAAACCAATATGCCTATATAATATGTTAAGCCTGTATAAGTGATTGCCCTTATAGTGTGTTCAATAAATATGCGTGTAAACCAAATAAATACTCTGGTAAGCCAACATGCATACTATCATAGATAGGCGTATATACTATGTTAGGCCTACATATCGCGTTAAACAAACATGTGTAAGCCACCATACATATTATGCTAAGCCGACAAGGGCCTACAAATTGTAACACATTATATCCACTGCATAGTTTAGCTAAACGGCTATCACGCACTATCCTACAGGTACCACATAATACCTGATCAATAACACATAGTATCCAATGCATAGCCTGACGAAGGTTTAATATATAGTATCCAGAGGCCTCGCTAATGATTAACACGTTGTATCCATAAGGCCTACTATGTCGGTAAACCACAGGCCCAAGCTTATATGATCAGAGTCCGACACACATTTTCACCCCGTCTATCAGGTAGAACCTCAGGCAGGCGGCTGTATAATACGGGAAGTACTATATCGTATAGCTAACAATGCATAACCTATCACGCCCATGACGGTCAGCAAATACTACAATATAATTAAAAAAAAAAGTCGCGCAACCTATATACATACAGTGCTAACCAATATAGGCATATATACTATGTTAAACCAACATGCAATATAATCTAAATAGCCATATATACGCTGTTAAACAAATATGCGTGTAAAACTACATAAATACTATGGTAAGCCAACATGCATGCTATCATACTATGTTAAGCCCAAATACATAATAGAATACATAATGTGTTAAACATATATGTGTGTAAGCCAGCATAGATATTATGCTAAGAAGACATGGACCTACAAAGTATAACACATTATATTCGGTGCATAGTTTAGCTAATAGATATCACACACTAACCTACAAGCTGCCCACAAATTACCACATAATACCTGTTACATAGCCCGGATAATCATTAACGCATAGCGGCCGATGCAAGTCATGACTAGGGCTAACACAACATATTCAAACCATAGCCTGACTAGGGCTAACACATAGTATCCGATGAGAAGTATGAATACAAAGTAACACATAATATCCGTTGCATAGCTCGGCTAAAGTTCGTCATATAGCACCCGAAGTATAGCTTGACAAACACATAGCATCTCATGAGCGGCGTGATATAAGGTAACACATAGTATCCGATACACAACCTAGGATCGAATATGACGTCGTCCAGGTGGAGAACAAGATGGTGGCAGTGTTGATACCGACTTCAAAAAGGGCTATGGCCTGTGTAGGCTAGATCAAATAACCAACGTTTCAACTAAACTACTGTCATACGCGTAGTTTAACCAACCAACATACGTGAAGTTCAAACGAACAGCATTGACACCAAGTCCAAATAGGCTATGGCGGCTATGCCCAGATCAACGTATCAGCTAATCAAAATGAAAAACTTACGCTAATCAACCAACATCTACACCGAGGTCAAATGGGTTATGGTTAGCGAAGGCACTAGCAAAAGCTTTAAGCCTTAGACATAATTATAGCTATCAACGCATACCAAAATAGCTATGCAGAAACCGTCAAGGCCATTACACATATTGTACAGGTATGTTCTCCATCAAACCGAGACTTTAGACACCATCTCTGTAAAACAGCTAACAAATTATACTCTACCACAATAGGTATGTCAAAACTGTTACCGGCTCATAATCTAAGACAGTGGTTACGTAACGCCCTTTATCAATTTAAGACCTTAAGAGATATCTTCGTAAAGACAGCTACCAATCCATACTATATCACAATAGTTACGTTAGAGCTACCGCTGCTCACCCTACCATAATAGCTACGTACAGACGGTTAATATTGTATAACCTATCACAAGACTTATGTAAAAACAGCTAGGCATAACCTGTCACACAATAACTGCGTAAAGGCAGCTAACAAGGCCTGCCCCATTAAAATAGCTACGAAAAGATAACATCCAATACATACCCTATCATATTAGCTATGTAAAGACAATAAATGCGTAAAGGCAGCTAACAATGCCTACCCCATTAAAATAGCTACGAAAAGATAACAACCAATACATAACTTATCATAATAGCTATGTAAAGACAGCTAAAGATGCATAACCTAACTCAGTAATGATTGCTATTAAATAATGAACCATTACACTAGCCACGTAAAGACAGCTACCAACATCACAATAGCTACGTAAAAACAGTTATCGATCCGTGACCAAGATAATACTTACGTAAGATCTATATCAGTGCTAAGACAATAACTCCGTAAGGAAAACCTACCACTTCATGAACTACGACAACAGCAAGGTGTGGACGGCTACCAATACATTACTTATCACAGCTACCAACACATAACTCGGCACACTAGCTAAGTAAATAGCGCTACGATTGAATAGCCTATCACACAGGCTAATTGAGGGTCACTAACTAAACCATCACAATATCTCTGTACATGGCAGATGGCGTGATGATCCTCATCTTTATCGCACACCTAACAGTAGGTTAGGTTAGAAGCACTCTGGCTAGCTTAGGTTAGTGGGTTGAAAATAATTTTTTCTAAAAACTACCCCTCTAGACGTGGTTGAACACCCAACAGTAGGTTAGGTTAGAAGCACTCTGGCTAGCTTAGGTTAGTGGGTTGAAAATAATTTTTTCTAAAAACTACCCCTCTAGACGTGGTTGAACCCTCCCCCAAGGCTACGATCAAGGTCCCATCGACCGCCTGCATCATCCAAAACCACCCATAACTTCTACAACCACAGGTCAGTGATGCCCGTGATGGAGATACGACCAACCTTTGAAAGTTAGGGGTGGTTTATGGATGATGCAGGCGGTCGATGTGACCTTGATCGTAGCCTTGGGGGAGGGTTCAACCACGTCTAGAGGGGTAGTTTTTAGAAAAAATTATTTTCAACCCACTAGCCTAAGCTAGCCAGAGTGCTTCTAACCTAACCTACTGTTGGGTGTTCAACCACGTCTAGAGGGGTAGTTTTTAGAAAAAATTATTTTCAACCCACTAACCTAAGCTAGCCAGAGTGCTTCTAACCTAACCTACTGTTAGGTGTGCGATAAAGATGAGGATCATCACGCCATCTGCCATGTACAGAGATATTGTGATGGTTTAGTTAGTGACCCTCAATTAGCCTGTGTGATAGGCTATTCAATCGTAGCGCTATTTACTTAGCTAGTGTGCCGAGTTATGTGTTGGTAGCTGTGATAAGTAATGTATTGGTAGCCGTCCACACCTTGCTGTTGTCGTAGTTCATGAAGTGGTAGGTTTTCCTTACGGAGTTATTGTCTTAGCACTGATATAGATCTTACGTAAGTATTATCTTGGTCACGGATCGATAACTGTTTTTACGTAGCTATTGTGATGTTGGTAGCTGTCTTTACGTGGCTAGTGTAATGGTTCATTATTTAATAGCAATCATTACTGAGTTAGGTTATGCATCTTTAGCTGTCTTTACATAGCTATTATGATAAGTTATGTATTGGTTGTTATCTTTTCGTAGCTATTTTAATGGGGTAGGCCTTGTTAGCTGCCTTTACGCAGTTATTGTGTGACAGGTTATGCCTAGCTGTTTTTACAAAAGTCTTGTGATAGGTTATACAATATTAACCGTCTGTACGTAGCTATTATGGTAGGGTGAGCAGCGGTAGCTCTAACGTAACTATTGTGATATAGTATGGATTGGTAGCTGTCTTTACGAAGATATCTCTTAAGGTCTTAAATTGATAAAGGGCGTTACGTAACCACTGTCTTAGATTATGAGCCGGTAACAGTTTTGACATACCTATTGTGGTAGAGTATAATTTGTTAGCTGTTTTACAGAGATGGTGTCTAAAGTCTCGGTTTGATGGAGAACATACCTGTACAATATGTGTAATGGCCTTGACGGTTTCTGCATAGCTATTTTGGTATGCGTTGATAGCTATAATTATGTCTAAGGCTTAAAGCTTTTGCTAGTGCCTTCGCTAACCATAACCCATTTGACCTCGGTGTAGATGTTGGTTGATTAGCGTAAGTTTTTCATTTTGATTAGCTGATACGTTGATCTGGGCATAGCCGCCATAGCCTATTTGGACTTGGTGTCAATGCTGTTCGTTTGAACTTCACGTATGTTGGTTGGTTAAACTACGCGTATGACAGTAGTTTAGTTGAAACGTTGGTTATTTGATCTAGCCTACACAGGCCATAGCCCTTTTTGAAGTCGGTATCAACACTGCCACCATCTTGTTCTCCACCTGGACGACGTCATATTCGATCCTAGGTTGTGTATCGGATACTATGTGTTACCTTATATCACGCCGCTCATGAGATGCTATGTGTTTGTCAAGCTATACTTCGGGTGCTATATGACGAACTTTAGCCGAGCTATGCAACGGATATTATGTGTTACTTTGTATTCATACTTCTCATCGGATACTATGTGTTAGCCCTAGTCAGGCTATGGTTTGAATATGTTGTGTTAGCCCTAGTCATGACTTGCATCGGCCGCTATGCGTTAATGATTATCCGGGCTATGTAACAGGTATTATGTGGTAATTTGTGGGCAGCTTGTAGGTTAGTGTGTGATATCTATTAGCTAAACTATGCACCGAATATAATGTGTTATACTTTGTAGGTCCATGTCTTCTTAGCATAATATCTATGCTGGCTTACACACATATATGTTTAACACATTATGTATTCTATTATGTATTTGGGCTTAACATAGTATGATAGCATGCATGTTGGCTTACCATAGTATTTATGTAGTTTTACACGCATATTTGTTTAACAGCGTATATATGGCTATTTAGATTATATTGCATGTTGGTTTAACATAGTATATATGCCTATATTGGTTAGCACTGTATGTATATAGGTTGCGCGACTTTTTTTTTTAATTATATTGTAGTATTTGCTGACCGTCATGGGCGTGATAGGTTATGCATTGTTAGCTATACGATATAGTACTTCCCGTATTATACAGCCGCCTGCCTGAGGTTCTACCTGATAGACGGGGTGAAAATGTGTGTCGGACTCTGATCATATAAGCTTGGGCCTGTGGTTTACCGACATAGTAGGCCTTATGGATACAACGTGTTAATCATTAGCGAGGCCTCTGGATACTATATATTAAACCTTCGTCAGGCTATGCATTGGATACTATGTGTTATTGATCAGGTATTATGTGGTACCTGTAGGATAGTGCGTGATAGCCGTTTAACTAAACTATGCAGTGGATATAATGTGTTACAATTTGTAGGCCCTTGTCGGCTTAGCATAATATGTATGGTGGCTTACACATGTTTGTTTAACGCGATATGTAGGCCTAACATAGTATATACGCCTATCTATGATAGCATGCATGTTGGCTTACCAGAGTATTTATTTGGTTTACACGCATATTTATTGAACACACTATAAGGGCAATCACTTATACAGGCTTAACATATTATATAGGCATATTGGTTTATATTGGCATAACCTGCATATTGGTTTAACAACGTATATTTGGCTATTTAGAGTATATTGCACGCTGTTTTAACATAGTATATATGCCTGAATGTTGGCTTAGCACTGTATGTATAGAGGTTGCGCGACTTTTTTTTTTTAATTGTATTGTAATATTTGTTGACCGTGATGGGCGTGATAGGTTATGCATTGTTAGCTATACCATATAGTACTTCCCTTATTATACGGTTGCCAGGTTCTACCTGATAGACGAGGTGTAAATGTGTGTCAGGCTTAGATCATATAGGCTTTGGCCGGCGGTTTACCGACATAGTAGGCACATTTAGGGATTCATGTAAGTCGGCTTAGCATAGTATGTATGCAGGTTTACATGCATATTTGTTTAACACATTATGTGGACTATCATGTATGTAGGCTTAACATGGTATATACGAATATGTATGATAGCATGCATGTTGGTTTAGCATCGTTTTAGGATCGTTTTATAACATATATTTATTCACGTTTTGTGATGGGCCTCTTTATTAGTGTTTCTCCATATATACCTTTTATATCTAGATACATTTGCAGCTATAGGATATATCCATTGATGCTATTTGATTATTTACACTGATTTCTGATTATATATATGTATACCGTGGTATGACGATATTACATAGTAATTTGATACAGTATTCAGATCATAAACATGCGCCTACATTCACAACGACACGGCCGCTCGAGTTTTAGGCTTGCAATCATAACCCTTTGCCCCGCATCAGCCATTTTATTTAGGGGTAGGCCACTCTGGTTATAGGTGCGCATGTCGCTCGTACGTCATCAGATATATTAAATCTTTACGTGGGCCTGATAGGTTATGCATTGGTAGATGTACCTAATAGTACCTCCCATATTATACGATTGCCAGGTTCTACCTGATATATGAGGTGAAACTATCTCAGTTCATATAGGCTGTGGCCAGTGATTTACCGACATAGTAGGCGCATTTAGGGATTCATGTATGTAGGCCTAGCATAGTATGTATGCAAGCTTGCGTATTTGTTTAACACATTATGTGGGCTATCGTATATATTGGTTTAGCTATACCTTATAGTACTCCCCATATTATACGGTTGCCTGCCCGTGGTTCTACCTGATATATGAGGTGAAACTATCTCAGTTCATATAGGCTTTGGCCGGTGATTTACCGACATAGTATGTCGGCCTAGCATAGTATGTATGTAGGCTTGCATATTTGTTTAACACATTATGTGGGCTGTCATATATATTGGTTTAACACGTTATATAGGCCTTCTCGTCTTACATTGACCGTTTACGTAGGCCTACCGGGCCCCTGCGTTGTGATTGGTTGATTCAACTTGTTGACTATTTGAACTCTATGTAGGTCGTTGGTCGTTTGATCTAACCGATCATTTTTGGGTAATTTCATATATTATTTGATAACCACCCCCCACTTGATGCCTGAATCCAGGGTTACTTTACCTATCGGCAGGCTTCGAGATGGCTTTCACCTGAGTCCTTGCTCCGTGTTTGCTTTACCTATGGTCTAACTCCATGGTAGCTTTACTTAGGCCCCGACTCCGTGGTAGCTTTACCGATGGTCTGGTTCCTGGGTTACTTTACCTAGGGCAAGGCTTCGGGATAGCTTTTACACGAGGCTTTGCTCCGTGTTAGCTTTACCTAAGGTCTAACTCTGTGGTAGCTTTACCTAAGCTCCGATTCTGTGGTAGCTTTACCGATGGTCCGGTTCCTGGGTTACTTTACCTAGGGCATGACTTCGGGATAGCTTTTACCCGAGGCTTTGCTCCGTGTTAGCTTTACCTAAGGTTTAACTCCGTGGTAGCTTTACCGGAGGTCTAGTTCCTGGGTTACTTTACCTAGGGCGTGGCTTCGGGATAGCTTTTACACGAGGCTTTGCTCCGTGTTAGCTTTACCTAAGGTCTAACTCCGTGGTAGCTTTACCTAGGACTTGGTGGGGGTATTTGTCTTGGTAGTTGGTATAGCAACCATCCTAGCCCTGCTCTTGTGTAGCTTTACTTAAAGGCTGAGTGTATTGTTTATTAATTTAGTAGGATAGACAAATTTTGAGTTTGGCAGTCGTTTACCCTGTCTTACCGACTTACTTTTTATAACCTTTGCCGTTGTTTATTTCTCTTCCTCATTTGCTAAGTCAGTAAGAAAGTAATGGTTTATCCATTGACTACGAACCTAATTTCATAGACCTGTGCCTCAAGGAATAAACCTCTCAGAGGAACCAACCCCTGAATTTTTGATAAAACCAATTAGCCTCCGATAAGCCCTGTTCAAGCTCCTTTTCGGGTAGTGGAATCTTTGAGAGACACTTGTGATTTAAAGACTATACCTGGATACCTAGTGAACTTATCTTATCTAGAATGAAAACACAGCTAATTGGAAAATATACATTTTTATTTATTTGTTCCAAGGTTCAAATTAATTATTATTGTTTTTATTTAATTTCACAGGATTTTCTTGACTAATTATTTTTTCAAAATTTCATACAACTTGCCATTTAACTAAACATTATTATCTCCTTCTGTTTTTAAATTTTCTTATTATCATTAATTTTACATATAATTTAAATTATCAAAGTTACCATAATTAATTTTGTATATAATTTTGATTAGTAGAGTTAAATTTAACATATTTTAAAATCTGATTCTTTTTCAAACACTTAATATTACTATGTAATGCCTTTAGGCTAGGCCTTGAACAATTAACTTCTTTGGAAGTTATTCATTAGAAATTCACTTAGAAAAAGCCATATAAGATATACATCTTTATACTTAATCCATACATTCCCACAGCAATGGGAATGGAAAGTCAATTTTGAATCTTTATTACTTAAATTTGGGTAACCTAAGAGAGTTGACTAATCAGTCCCTTAGGTTATTCCCATCTTATTTAATTTTGAAATTAAGTTAATATAATTTGAAGTAAAATGTTATTTAAAAAAGAATAATTAAATTGATTATATAACCTTGTACTGTAGAAATCTTTTTATCTTCATTAATGTTGTCATCTGTCGGTCCTGTTACAGCTTCAAGGGTCTTGGTAGGTAGGCGTCTCTCCATAATTTCGGTTAATCTTCTTATTTTCTTTAATTTTGCATTTTGGTGGTCGAAATTTTGTTCTGGGTATATATGAACCCTTGCTCATATATATCTTCCTTCCCCTGATCACATCGTAGCACTTTTTACTCTGTTTTTAGCACATTTTTTCTTGTCCTGATCGCATGGTACAAAAACACGTCTGCTCGCTTTGAGAGCCTAATGCATTCTGATCTTGGATAGCGTTCTTTTGTGAGGCCTCCTTCTCCAATTTCAAACTTCCCACGTCCCAGTATCCATTTTTCAACTTTTGACCAATCAGAAAGCCGTTGCCATGGCAATTGACTTTGTTTGTTCGGAAATTCTGAACTAAGATTAGTTTCCCTTTTTATAAAAGGCGTTTCTGTATTCTGATGTGTCCTTTGCATTTTTACCTTTTATTTAATAACGTATTTGACTTTATTTCTTCTCATTTAATTTAATTAACTTTTTAACATTCTTAATCCAAAGTTCGACTGTAGCGCTTTCGTTTCGTAGTGACAAGATTTATAATCAATGCCCTAAGCGGATTTTTCCGAAATCAAATATGACTTCTTCTATTATAACCTAATTTCTTAGGCTATTACACTTTAACATTTAATCTTTACTTTTACATAAATACTATTTTCCCTAGCTAGGCCTAATTTACTTTCCTCACATCTTATAAATTTACATTCTTTATTCCTGATTATTTTTAAGTACAATTATTTTAATAGCCGGCATCTAGGCCTAGTTTGTTATACTACACAATTACCGTCTTTTTTTGTTTACATAATTTAGGCTATCCACTGTGAAGTGATAATTTTTCTTATTGCTTATAATTTATGTTTTTTAAGTCTAAAGTTATTTCTAATTTTCTTCATTTTACTATTATTTACCCTAGTTTTAATATTATTATTATTATAATGTTTTAAAATTTTTATATATAAATTTAGTCAATTATTTAACCCGGTTAGGTTTGATTCTGGTATTCTGTACAATTACCCAGATTCTTTGCATCGGACATTCTGGCCGCTGCACCTGGGCCCCTCATCACCCGATTCATTTGGGGTAGACCACTATAGTTAGGGTGAGCCTACTACTTGCATAGAGTTGCTCGAGCGCTGATACGTCATCAGGTAACCATTAAGTCTTTCCAAAAGTTACCCCTCCACCGGAGCTATTCCTGGGTTACACTACCTAAGAGGCCTTACTTCAGATAACCATTAAGTCTTTCCAAAAGTTACCCCCTCCACCGGAGCTATTCCGCCTATTATTTTTGGCATTCTGAAGACAACCCACAGGTGAAACCACCGCCGCAATGGTCCATAATAGACTCTACACATATCCCGGACGGTCTTTCGATCAACCCGATCGATTTTCGGCATTTTCGTGTTTTATTTAAAAACTACCCCCAGGTGAACCGCCCCCGCAGCAGCCCGTACTGGACTCTACACGTATCCCGTACTGTCTGTTGGTCCAACCGATCGATTTTTGGCAATTTCGTGTTTTTTGTAAAAACTACCCCTAGGTGAAACTACCCCTACAGTAGCGATAATGCACTCTAGACTCACCCTATCAGTCAAGACACGATTTTCCAAAATTTTTTCGAAAACTACCCCTCACCCACAATCCACCCCCGGAGCTACCCCCGGAGATGGTCCTGAACGTGGCCGAGGTCACCCCCAACACGTAGGTTAGGTTAGGTTTGATCCATTTTGGCTAGCTTAGGTTAGTTGGCTGGAATTTATTTTTTTTTGAAAACCTACCCCCCACCCCTTTAAACGTGGTCAAAACCACCCCTATGGCTACGGTCAAGGTCGCGACGTCCGCCCACATCATCCGAAACTACCCCTATAGTCCTAGGTTACGTAGCGGCCGAGTTTTTTTTTCGAAAAACTACCCCCCACCCCTCTTAATGTGGTCGAAACCACCCCTTGGTCTAGGGTCAAGGTCGCGATGACCTTCAGCATCATCCAAAACTACCCCTATAGTCCTAGGTTACGTAGCGGCCGAGTTAGGGGTGGCTGTGCTAGGGTAAGCCACTTCCTACTGACAAAGCACAGGGTTTGATTGCTACGCACCGGAGGCGGTACCGGATCTGTGACTATTGTCGACAGATGCGGATGGAAGGAGCGTTCTGCACGCTCTTTGACAGATGAAGTCAATTTGATGATGAAATCCTCTAAGGGTGGGACGTTAAGTCCCGCGGCTATTACACTGTTTTTTACATACCACGGAGAATTCGTGATTGTTCTGAGCGTAACGTTTTGGAAAGAGTGCAGCTTTCTCTTTGAAGAATAGCTCCGAAAGGAATACAAAGTGATGATGGGACTGATGTACATAATCAGCCTGACGGGCATTGGGATCGGGTTCAGGGACAGGGTCTTAGCCCTCGGCGAGCGCCAATGGCCCTTCCAATAGCACGCCGGAGATAAGGTTGAAAAGGTGATCTTGTAGTCAAGCCTCACCCCTAGATTCACTGTGGCTTTCCATGCTATGGGATGTTATTTAGAAAGAGCTGTGCGACAGGACAAACTCTTTTGTTGGTGAACCAAACTGCTTCAGTTGTGTCCGTGTTTACTGTAATCTTCCACTTCCAAAGCAAAGGTTGTAGAAGGTCATGTTGTCTCTGCATATACCGAACACCAAAATGTACATTAAGGGTGATGTATAGAAACATGGAGTCATCAGCGAAGAGTCGCAGTCGGACAGATGGATATAGGGGACGTCATGGGTCTACACAAGCTACAGTAATGAACGCAGGTCCTAATGTTCTATGGTCAAGCAACCTGAAATTTATCTCATTCTTCAATGGCAATGTCCAGATGTAACTAATATCATATTTTTATTTTATTTTTTATAAAGTCAATTTAGCTGCGGTAACAATTTATATATGAAGTTATTTAGTGTCCAACGTAAAAACAAATGATTGTATACAATTTCTAGTATTATCAGAAACGTGATACCACAATGTGATTAATCCTGAATTAATCGCTTTCAGGCTGACCCGGTTTGTATTTTATAATATAATTGCTGACCAATAAAGCCACAATGTTAGGTAACAAAACAATTAAAATTGAATCAGTTATAGCAATTTTTATGCCAAACAATACTTAATCATGTATTTTTTAAAGTTCTACATTGTTAAATACTTTCTATTTCAATAGATTAATATTTAGTGTTTAGGGAACAGATGTACCGCGAAACTAGTTTATAAGTTTTTGATGTTATCGGATATTTTATTTTAAAAAATACACTCATTTAATTTGTATTTGAAAATAACTATAACTGCAGAATGAGTACCTTACCTTTACCAGGTTATTCTTTATTTACTGTGTGGGATACACAATTTGATTGATTAAAGTTTATGAGATTACATTGCATGTATTTTAATATCACATCACGGTTGGTAAGTCATCTTCTAGATAAAAATTATGTCTCATCCTGTCAGATTCTCCAATTCTGTCACATGTTCGAATATTTATTATTGCAAATTTTAAACTACTCATTTATTTAAATATTTGCTTTATTTATCTTTTTCACGAATTAAATTCAAAGTCAATAAATATATTCCCAGTTATGGTTCTAAATTTATTGGATCCAAATGTGTTATTTGATTGTATTCTTAACAAGTAGAAAATTAAACAATATATCAAACCAAATATAACTTAATAACATAAATATTATTTCTAAAAGTACATTATTTATTTATAACGTGTACATTTTCCGGGCAAACACTTTCCGCCTGCAATTATGTTACATTAAACCTCATGTTTATCGTATATAAAACACAATCCTAGCAGCAGATAGGGTTATGCTAACATTGTTACAGCAATAATGTGACCTGCTGTATGTAACAATGACACTTGTTCCTAATTAAGTAATCTTTTCTCAAAGTAACCTAAGTAAACTATATAACTCTGACATCACAGCCATGCAAGACATCAAAGCTGCAATGCAAGAGCACTTAAATGTAAGCAGAAATCAAGTCTATATTTTAAATTTGTTCCAAAATTTTCATTTTGTAAGTTTCTATGATTTTTATCTAAGAAATTATTTCATAACACATTCATGATTAGTGTGTATTTTTGTTTAACTGTGTATTAAAAATACTTTGTGTAGTATTATCTTGAAATAGTTATTTATCCTTGTTGTAGATGTGACTCTGCAAATATTGTACGACCTCTGGGCAATACCTATACAGATAATTAATTCTATAAAATCTTTGGTAATTAGTTTGTTTTATGACTATTAATTTGCCTCAATTATATATACATACATACATATGCATATATATATATATATATATATATATATATATATATATATATATAATAAAATAAAATATTTCAAAGACAAGAACACTTTTAATGAATATATTTATTCAAAGCTTTTCGCCGATAAAATAGTACCAGCATCTTCAGGAAAATAATTATCTCTTATAATTATTAATTTTATGAATATTTTAATGAATATATTTATCGGCGAAAAGCTTTGAATAAATATATTCATTAAAAGTATTCTTGTTTTTGAAATATTTTATTTTATTAACTATATTACAAGAAAATATATCACCATATTTAATATATATATATTTTTTAAGATTAAATAATATACACTAATACAGGAATATTTAATTTATTAAATAATATACTCAAAGCTTTTCGTTGGTTGACATTACCAACATCCTCAGGAATAACAAATAATTGTAAATTGTAATTCCTGAGGATGTTGGTAATGTCAACCAGCGAAAAGCTTTGAGTATATTATTCAATAAATTAAATATTCCTGTATTAGTGTATATTATTTAATCTTAAAAATATTCTAACAGGAAAACTATATACAGGAACAGGATATTCTATATATATATATATATATATATATATATATATATATATATATATGCATATGTATGTATGTATGTATATATATATATTTATTTATGTATATATATATATATATATATATATATATATATATATATATATATATATAATGTGGCATTTTCCTCTAATATTTCAAAGAGCATTTTATGTTAAACGTTCTTACAACGGAATTTCAGTTATTCTGTGAGCATTGTTATTAAACTCTTTATTTACTTTCACATATCATGGCTTCAATTATAATTACGTCACTAGTTTATGTATGGAGCTTATCTACGGAGATTTTATATTTTATTTCGTATCTCATTCAAAATGTTTTGTGTGTAGAAGACACTACAGGAAAAATATTCCGGGAAGCTGGCTGCATTTTAGTGAAAGGTAATTATTTTTTAATAATAAATTTAACGCATTAAATAAATAATAATATGCAAACTATATCGACTATAAAATTCTCGTATTTTATATAATTTTAACAGTAAGTAGCTCAGTTTTGTGTTAATCTGATACTTAAACATGTTAAAATGTAAGAAAGGAATCCTTCTAAAGTAGATTTCCTTGCAAGTAATTAAACACAAGAGCACGTGCTGAAAGCGGTCTTGCTACAATAACAAACGACTTCGATTAATTATAGAGCTAAATGGAATTTAATACCTAGTGGAGTATTTGCGGTTTTAGTTGAATTCCGTTTTGGATTCATTTCCTGGGAAGTAATGAAATATAAATAAACCAATCTTGCCCTCAATAAATACAGTAAATAACAGAGTTTACTAAATCGCGAAATGAAGGATGCTTGTATTACTCATTTAAGAATATGCGTTGAATATGGAAGAACAAACCAAATCTTTACAAAATAATTCATTGGCAAATATAAAAATTTATAAAGTATGTAAAAATAACATGTTTAAAGTAAGTTAAAAGGCTTTGTACATTCCCACTGATTTTTTTTTTTAAGTAGAGGATAGCATAGCCTGAGGAGAAACTATCCTTGGATTTAAGGATACAGGTAGTATCCTTACAGGTAGTATTTTAGGATTACAGGTAGTATATGATATATGATTACAATAAGGATTATGATGTGTTTAAAAAATATTTTATTTGTTATCGGTTGGTGAGACAGATCATCCCAGTATCGCTTTAACAACAAGTGAATTTAAGACTAAATAAACTATAGGGAATATAGGTTGCTATAGTTATCAGCTTACAACAACCTAAAGTGGAATGTATATAAACCAACCTTACAGGATACAAATTTGCCTCTTTGATGTTTTGCATTTAATCGACAACTGCGTTTCCTCCAGTTAAACGAGTCTATTCCCGTTCTACATAAAAATATCACACATCACGGAGATAATTATCTTTATCCTGTACTAATCTACTGCTCCCTCTTCTCTACTCGGCAAATCACAAATTTTTATTCCATGACCCATCACTACAACATATTTCTACCGTACAGCAAAATAATCTACGACATAGGTTAATCAGTTATATCGAAGGACGACGCGACCCAGCGTCTAGACAGGCACTGTCCCTTATCACGTCGGAGAGGGGGAGGTTATCGCGATAAGACTTGACAATGGGAAAGAGAGGGGTGTTCATATCTGATTTAAACGAAATCCTTGGACTTGCCATCTCTTCGGGACGCCATATTCGTTCCACCTTTTTCGTTTCTTATACGTGAGTGGGCGGTATAATACCAAAGTACCAAAAAAGCTATATGAATCTATTATATAAACCTAATATAAATAATTGGTGGGTAAAACGTGTTTTCAACCGTCACATCTACACGAATATTCATTATGAAATTTCAAATACATTTCTTTTATATTTTTCAACCTTTCATTTCTCTGTTTTTAGGCTTACTTTAATTATATATATTATTTTTTTTATAGGCACCTGCGTCCACAAACTGAAAATCGAAACCACTAATATTGCCTTACTAATATTGTAATACTATATTAAACTTGTATAAATTTATTTTTCAACCAACTATAAACTATTCAAAGGGATTATTTTGCTCTTTGAACTCCCTTCTTTATAGAACTAACAAGTACTGTAGAATATTGTGGTGCAAAGTATACTTTTACATGGCCTTCAATATTTAACACAACTACTTTTTTCTACAACAACTTAAAGCAACTGTGGCGTAAATGTTTATATTAATTAAAACAACCTCTCACCACAAATTCAACAAAATTTTATTTTAACCTTATGTACATTTCGACTACAAAGTAATCATCTTCTGAGGTATTTTTGTAAAAATACCTCTGAAGATGATTATTTTGTAGTCGAAATGTACATACGGTTAAAATAAAATTTGTTGAATTTGTGGTGAGAGGTTGTTTTAATTAATATATACTTTTTTCTACGTTTCTGTCCAATTAGTTTTTAACTACGATTTTAGCGAATATCGAGTAAAAATCATCTCTGTGGAGAGACAAGTGTTGAATAAATATTTTTTTAGCCTTTCCTCAATACATTGGCATAAAGTGTTTTGTAGCATTTCATATAAATTATGAATTTTAGATCAATTTATCACCAAGAGAATGAACTTTTAAATACAATAAAGCCTGAAAGTTGGGACTATAGGGTAAATTATAGTCTACTATCATCTAATACGATTTTAGTATATATAGTAGGATTGTTACTTAAGATATATTGTTTAGGTTAGTTTACTAGTGATTATTGAATAAAATGTACACATTTATAATTATTTGATAACCGGTTAACATGTAGCCTTATCATAGCTTCACACCTCTCCTCTATGAACCTCTGGTGGGTTTATTATCCTACAATATTTACGTATAAGTATGACTTATAATAAAACTTATATTACTCAGTACCCGTGTTATTTCCGTTACACTTCGATCGACATTATGCGGTGGCCATTATTTTTATACATTGTTGTACGACCGTCGCGATGTTGAAAAATGAATGTGTTTAAAACATATGACACCTATTGTTGGTTTGACGTTTAAAGATAACGTGCACTCAAATGACTCGGTTTCGTGACAAGTCTGTGGAATATGTTTTATATGAGTGAGTTATTCTAATATTTCTTTTTTGTGTGTTCCCTTATTTTTAATAAAGCCTAACTATAGGGAATTTGGTCCTGGTGTGTTGTTTAATCAATGCTTTTCTGCAGCTAACTTAAATGTTTTTTTTTTTTTTTTTGGAAAGACAATCATATTTAAAAATACCGATTGAATTTAATAACCTATCTAGAAAACTAGCGATTTGTGTAGCTGATGTTTCTACAGCATATATTTTGTAATTAATAAAGCCATGAACATAAAAAAATAAAAGCTTCTCTTGAAGACAATATTATTCTATATATTTTAAAAATTGAATTTTAAACTAAAATCCTTGTGTCCTTCATGTATGTACACAACATGAAGGTTGTATGTTATATACTAATTACATTTAGTATATAACATTTAATATAATTACTAATGTATATATATATACTATATGCATTAGTATGTTATATACTAATAGTCCATAAATAATTATATTACTTATTTGTTTACTATATACACCGACACTTTCTCTCTCACACACACAGACAACAACGCAAACTTAGAAGTCTCTTACTCAGGTTTACATTAGACATTGTCTTTTTAAAACGGTTTTGTTTTATAATTGAGGCTATTATCAAGACTTAAACATCAGCAAAGGAAATTGTCTTTGTAAGAGAAAAGCCTACTCCCGTATACAGTTAGGTGAGATTTTCCCAAGTATTTTTCAGAATTTCTATGATATTATTTTTGGTGTAGGATTACTTTTTTTTATATTTACTTGCGTTTTTTTATAATTTATTCCGAAATTGGTGTTTATATATTTGTACTTCTGAATATCCATCATGTTCATTTTAATTCCTTTGTGCATTTTATTGCTGTTGAATTTTATTAATGTCTGTAAATCTGTGTTATTGTTTTATTCGGAAAGCGAGTATTTATGTTGTGTAGCAGGAAAGTACTCCTCATATAATTTATTTATGTTTTCATTTGTTTAGTGTATATTTTATGTATTAAAAACTAACTCCTATGTAATATATATATATATATATATATATATATATATATATATATTCAATTATGTAGTTATGTTAGTATCTGTTGATAAATTCATTATTATTGTCAACTTTGAAGGTATTTCTTTTTTTTTATTTGGTAATTTTATTAATATTTTTCTCATGCATACAATTTCGTCTCCTGTTTCAAATCTAATGTCTCTCCTACATATTTTAAAGGTAGGCGTTTGTGTTGATTCTGTGTTCATTATATATAGAAAGAACTAAGTCAAAATACCAATTAAATTATAATTGTAATTAAATTACATTTGTAAATTCAATTATAATTCTTGTATTGGTATTTTGACTTAGTTCTTTATTAATACACAAGAATACATATTGCGATATATATATATATATATATATATATATATATATATATATATATATATATATTTATATATATATATATATATGTAATATAGTTAATAAATTTAAAATATTTCAAAAACAAGAATACTTTCAATGAATATATCTATTCAAAGCTTTTCGCCGACAAAACATATGGTCGTTCGTAGCACATATGATTTAATTTTGTAAAATTATTTTATTAGATAATTATTTTCTTGAAGATGCTGATACTATTTTATCGGCGAAAAGCTTTGAATAAATATATTCATTAAAAGTATTCTTGTTTTTGAAATATTTTAAATTTATTAACTATATTATGAGAAAACATATCACCATATTTAATATATTAATATATATATATATATATATATATATATATATATATGTGTGTGTGTGTGTGTGTGTGTGTGTGTGTGTGTGTGTGTGTGTGTGTGTGTGTGTGTGTGTGTGTGTGTGTGTGTGTGTGTAAGTGTTGTTTGAATGATTTTCAAAAGCCAGTTAAAATGTATAATTAAATATTATCTTGACTTCATTAGTTTTGTTGTATTCCTTATTTTATTAGATCCATATTTCTTAAAAGTCTTTCCATTTTGGTTACCAGTTATTATATATCATTTTTTTAGTTATTTCCGTTATTTTTCAGACCTACCCGAGTTACAGTTCTGGAAATAGTTAAATTGTAAATTCATTACAAGCACCCTTTATGTCATTTCCCACAGCTATTTTTCAGTTATTTTGACATATATGAGTAGGAATTTGCCCAAAATATTTCTCTCTATAACGAATTTTTACACATGTATATTATCCTTATTTTCCTATTTTAATTATAGGAGAGAGTTAGAAAGAGAAAACTTTGTAACGTTCATAAGTTGTTAAAGTGCAACAGTTCACTATGGAGAGAATTCCTTCGCAATTGTTTTATTTTGTAGGAAAAGTTTACCTGTAATAATTAAGGCCCATTACTATGGTACTAGAAAAGTTAGATGACCTTGTTTTAGTTCAGGAATTGACTATTCAACCTAGGAACGTCACAATGTACTGTAACGTTTTTTAATAAAACAAAATATAAAGCAACTTTTTAATCTAGTTTTAAAATCGTTGGATTGGCTTAAAGTGCGATTAGGCTTACAAGCGTAACCGGTTTTACTTTATTAAAAAGATTATTATTTTAATAAAATGTAACGACTCTTTGTTCGAAGCTCTGATAGACCACGAATAAAATTGAAATGAATATAAAAAGCTAAATTGTTCCTAAAGTTTACTACCCTGTGAATAATTATCGACATAATCACATTGACGATTTAAGGGTTTTTGGATTGAGTTTGGGTTTATTTGGGCGGGAGGCATTATCTCCAAAATAGTTTTTGTAAAAGGTAAGTCGGTAATAGTTCGAGACTGTATATATTTTATGGTAGGTGATCGAAATATTTTTTACATTAACAAATTATTCAATGTACAATATTACATAGGACGACAGTAATAAAGTAAATTGAATGTTATAGAAAGGGCTATAAAATAAGAGCGTAATTTTAAGGGTTATGGCAGTTTATAGGTTTATTGCTCTAAGGAACGTTTTGAAAGATAATGAGGTGTAGAGTAAGGGTAATAATAGGAGATATAATAAGGGGTACTGTACAAGCGAATATATACACGGTATTATAAAGAATATTATTTCCATTTGTAAGGACAACACAATTTTCAAAAGATTAAAACTATTTTCCAATACGTAAAAACATAGTGGATAGTTGAAAATTAATTCTGCATTTTTATATTAGGTAGACTATCTTTTTAGTGTCACATTAAACATTATTTCAATAATGTCCGAAACAAATGTCATTTTATGATGGTCATGGGAGTGGTAAACATATTTATCCTTGTTATACAAAAAAATATTTCTGAAAAATGTCTATTCGGTTATTTTCAAAGAAGCCATGTCAGTATTAGAGTTCCTTTTCAACTCGAGACATTTTATCAAAATATTCTGACCGTTAAGGTGTTTACTTTAAAATTTTAAATTTATCTTTCATCTTTGACTTTTTTTACTATTTTTTAACAATCAATGGTGGTTATTATTCTATACTTTCTAACTCCCATACCTTCTATAGTCAAGTTGTACTCATCACGGGAGAATAAGCTAACTTTAACAGTTTGCAATCTTAAAGTAAATGAAACAAATATCAATAAACGTTTAATAATAATCAGAGACTAAATAAATAAAAACCCACCTACCACAAGAGTGCTAAAAATACTCTGAAGATAAATACCATGTAATCGAAATAGACATATAGTATTTTTACCAAAATAAAATATTACGTATTTATGTAAGTTTGTATTTATATAGCTAAAATTAGTCCACTGTGCTCAAAATATTTAGTAATAATTAGGGAAACAAAAACAAATACTAGGTTAACAAAAGTGAAAATCTAGTTAAACTATCCACTTAAGAAAACAAATGCAAAACAACATTTTATTATTATTTTTGTTATTGTTTTGTAAAATAGGGATTTTTAATTTAGTTTCAATATATTTTCTATGTAAAGCAGAAATTTTGTATTGTTAGTTATATCAAGACCTCCCTCTATTTTTATGTATGCATGTGTGTATGTGTGTGTGTGTGTGTGTGTGTGTGTGTGTGTGTGTGTGTGTGTGTGTGTGTGTGTGTGTGTGTGTGTGTGTGTGTGTGTGTGTCTGTATGTGTGTGTGTGTGTGTGTGTGTGTGTGTGTGTGTGTGTGTGTGTGTGTGTGTGTGTGTGTTTGTGTGTTTGTGTGTGTGTGTGTGTGTGTGTGTGTGTGTGTGTGTGTATGTGTGTGTATGAGTGAGTGCGTGCGTGCGTGAGTGCGTGCATGCCTGAGTGCGTGCGTGCGTGAGTGTGTGTATACGTACATATACATACAATTTAACTATATGTTCTTGAAAACCTCTTTGCGAGAAAAATTTCCTTATTCTTTGTAAAAGAATAATATTATAATATGCATCTTTCTCCTTTATCTCTGTTTTTATTTGTACACAGAGTTTTCATATAAGAGATTAAATTATAAAACCGCCTTAGAGGTATTTTAGAATATAATGACGCAAGTATAACAAAAAATAATATCACCGGAATGTTACTGTAAATTAGTAGACTCTTGCTGTTACTAAGTTAAGCTTACTTCGAAACTTTATCAACGTTAGACAAATTTTAGAAACATAATTTTCATAAATGTTTAATTAAAGACGCCCTATTAAACCAATTACTCACTTTTATTATATTTAGGCCTAAAGCATAAATAGGGTATTACGTTCCACTAAATAATAAACAGAAAAAAAAAATATTACAACAAAATAATGAAATGAAATTACCAAAAAAATTAGCAAATAATAGGGATGTTTCATGGTTAAGCAGCTTTTTCAAGTCGTGGATGAATTTATAACAATGCGAGTTACAAAGTTTTTTTAGTGAAGGGATATATATAACAAAAAAGTTGAAAGTATGTCCTCTATTTTCCGTCGCTATATTATTCTGGAATATCTAAAGGTGTATCATACGATATAGCTAATCACTATTTGTCTACATAGGGCATTATAATTCAAAATTTAGCTTCACATTATGAGATTAATTGCTTTCTTTAGTACCTTGTTAACACGTCCTAATATAAAAGTCCTCTCTTTTCCAGCTGATGGAAAGACGTTTTCTACAGCAATTTTAATTTAGGTAACTTTATAAAATAAAAATTGTCTTTCGAGCTCTTAAATTAAAAAGTTACATCTTTTCTCAAGAAGTAGCTTAAATTATTAAGTTTGAGGTGTTTGTAAGAGCCATCATCTTACAAAAAACGCTGCTTTTTAAAGTACAGTGGTTGTAAGTAAGTTAAGCTTACTTCGAAACTTTATCAACGTTAGACAAATTTTAGAAACATAATTTTCATAAATGTTTAATTAAAGACGCCCTATTAAACCAATTACTCACTTTTATTATATTTAGGCCTAAAGCATAACAACGCTGATTAGACTGAGAAAATACTTACTTTATAAAACAACTTATAAGATATTTATAATGTAAAATGATGACGCTAAATACGTATTGAGCTCTATAAAGTCTTAAATTTAAATGGGTTTTACCACGTTGGTTTGTTTGTAAATGTTGAGTAAATAAATATATTAAATTACTTTATAGCATTATACAGCAGAATATATATTGATAAGATGTCAGTTACACACATTTTACATGAACATTTTACCTTGAGAAAAGTTTGTGCCTAAATGGTGCCTAAAAACCTAATGAATGAACAAACAGACTCACAATTAGCAATTTGCTCTGACACCTTGAAACACATTAAAAAGAATCTGAAACTCTTAGAGAAAGTCTTAGATGTGATGAATCATGGTATTTTACCAATGATCCAGAAACTAAACGCCAATCAATGCTGGATCAATCACAGTTCAAGGCCATGATGATCGCCTCACTCCCAAGGCCCCCCCACTCATCTTAAGAAACAATTTGACTAAACAGCTGTTAAAAGTCTGTTTTTAAACTATGAATATGAATGTGCATGTGTATAAATAACCAACTGATTGCGTTATTTTGTCTGCTGATGCAGTGGTTCCTACAAACAAATAACTACTTATTTGGGCTTTTGGACGGGGAGTTTACAGTAGATTTAAACTATATTTCGTCCTTACATAAAATCTAAATTCAAAACCTTGCTTAGACCGATGTATAGTTTATTCCTAATGGTATAAGATAATCAGCATAATTATAATAAATAAGGAATTTATAGGCTTAACAGCATTCCTATAGTTACAACGTCTAAGAAAAGTGGATTAAAATAATATACAAATTTAAATAAATATATAGAAAGTCTGCTTTAACAATAGCATAGCTAGTTCACTTTAAAAATAAATAGTCTGTAACATTTTAATATTATAGTCTCCAAAACGTCACAAGTTACAATGTACTAGTGTTATTATATTAACACGTGTATTATATTATTACAAGAGATACCTATATATTACAAGTGGTATAAATCTATAAAATATGTTAAATTTTATTTTACAATAATTTCACCACAATTAGGCCAAAGTGTACTATTTTTATATTTTTAGGAAAGCAATAACAATAATAAATCCTCACTATTTAAATTTCAGTAAATTTAAAATATTTTAAAATAACTTAGAAATTAAAATATAAATATGCTGAAAATTATTTTTACTTTGTATAATAAACTATGTTGTAGACCTTATATTGAACAATAAATTGAATATTTAAAAAAAAAACAATATTTATCATATAAGTAAATATTTAAATGTAATTTTAAGAAGCTGTAAAGTCAAATATAAAACATAATTCAAAGAAAAGATATTATTACAATAAACTATAGTTGTTCAATTGAAAATAATAAAATTGTGATTGAAAACAAAATTGAAGTTTTACAAACCCTCTGTAATCTATTCTATAATAATTTGATTTTAAAAACCAACAAGAAAGACTTGTTTAAATCGATAAACAGCAAAGTTTTAATAATGGAAAATGAAATAAAGGTTTATTTTACTATCAGTCAATGCACAACCCCTATAGAACACGAGAAATTTCTTTCTTAAATGTGTCTCTTATATCAGGCGCTATGTATGATGTAATTAAAATTAATGAACAAAAGTTCAACGAAGAAAAATGTAGAAGCGTGATAAAGCAAGTTAAATATCGTCTGTGCTACTTTGTGAAGGAAACAATGCCGAAACCAGCATGAATAGAAAGGTAAAGATCGGGTATTGTGAAATTGTATGCAATATATAATTATATCGTTCCTTATAAAGGAGTAAATCAAGTATAACCCAAATTTACTTTTAACTAATAAGTTTATATAATGAACGTAAAATATATTTTTAAAGTAGATAAAAATATTATTACATTTAAATAAACATAAAATATGTTTATTATATATTTATAGTACAATAAATTTTTTTATAATTGCAGGACAAAATTGTACATTAATGTTATAGAAATTATTATCAAAATAGTGAATGCAAATAGTTATATAAATATATGCATGTAATAGTGCACATTACACAGCAATTATTCGAAAAAGCAGATTTATTTATTATATGCTTACCTGTAGCGTTTGACAAGATGAAGTTACAATTTTATGTCAAAGCCATATTATTCGTGTAAAACCTTTTATTTACAAAACGAATAAATAGCCTGGCATCGCGTCCCCATAAACTAGTGATCAACTCCAAACAGCGTTTTACCCAACAAGATTACCTATAACACACGAGTCAGTGTTTTAGCATCGTAATAAACATTTGGCTTTAGTAGTTTATGAGGAGGCTGTTTGCTTTTTAGAATGAAACACCTTTCTAAAACGTTTCATGATTCTTTTATTGGCTCTTTTTGTTATAAGAAATAAAGGCTTTTTAAAAGTATAGGAGTATTTCTTTTCGTTGTATTTTATGAATTTTAAATATAAAAATGATAATGCTTGTACAGTTGTTGAATAAAAGGATACAAATGTACAAGAAATACAAACTATAATAATATTTTTTTTAATTTTATATTATATATTTTTATATAGTTATTTTATAAGTAACTAACTGACCCGGCGAACTTAGTTTCGCCTAAAAATCATTGAATGGCCTGTTAATATTACCTAAACTCATTTTATATTTTATTACCATAATAATAATAACTGAGCTTATAGACTAGTAGTCGATCGAGAAAAGTGTGGCAATCAAAGTTCTTAATTAATTGTTGTTTATTGAAGTTCACTCGGATTTACAATATTTTTTGTATATTGTTTGAAATGTGTTGGAAAGTAATTTTAGATTGAAGAGTGTTGCCTAGCAACCAAAATTTGGAATAAATTCAATGAAATGTTTTAAGATAAGATAAGAAAAAAGTCATATTTTATGATATTTTGGCACTTAAAATTACATGTTAGAAAAAATTACGTCGTCAGAAACCCGCCCATGAATACATTATTGCGTACTTAATAGATTGTATAGCAGTGATTACTTTAGAACTTAATTGCTGACTAATATCGCACAATCATTTCATTGACGAATCCCACCCTCTACTACGGCGATCACTCAAGGTTTCTGGACGTTTGATTTATGAGGGTAAAAAGGTTTGAGTTGTTTACTATATAATGGCATAAGATGTAAGATTCGACGTGTGTGAATTCATTTAAGATATGTTGTTTTTGTGTAGTGTGGTGATTGAACATTTATAATTTATCTGTAGTGGTTAGGTTTTTACTGTTTTTAATACGTGGAGAATATTTAAATTAGTATGAATGTTTGTGTTTGTGTGTTGGGTGTTTTGTATAAGTGTTGCCTAGTTGGATTTTGGATTCATGTTTTTTGTGTCGTTAATGTGTTCTTTGAATTTTAACAAATACTTAGATCATTTAACACAAAAATATACCCATGAAAAAAACTGTTTCTGTTGTTCCATACACTAAGTTTTTCTTTCTTGTTAGTGAAACAGATTTTTCACAACTCCTAAAATTATTACGAAATAGTCTTGTAGTTAAACACATACTTTTTCAGATAGTTTTGATTTGTTTTGCTGTGCTTGTGAGTTGAAAGTATTGTTCCAAGAGCAGCCCCATTAAGTTATTAACATCTGAGGTAAATATATCAGTTATTATTGAACTTTAAAATGGGATTACATTATATTCAATAATACTATTTGTAACGATCTATACAATTTTTATGTAATCTCTTTCATGCGAATGAAAGAGAAAAAATAAAATTCCATGCAATTTAAAATTACGTGAGAGTAGTAAAAAGACGCTCACTAAAAATAAAATATTTCAAAAATGTATATTATTGATTTAGTATAAAACATTCTTAACTCATAAATTATTAATTTATTTGGTTGATTAATGTTATTGATTGAGTTATTTGTAGGCGCCAAACCTATAATGTTAACAGAATAAATTTAGTGAACGATTGTTAGAATTTCTGGACATAATACACAACTCACTGTATCCTTATGTAATTGAACTTAATTGATTTTAAAGTTTACTACGGTCAACTTATTTTAAAAACATAAATATCAGTATAAATATTCAAGTTCATAAGATAATATCATAAGTACTATTATAGACATTGTTGCCCTCACAGCGAGCTTAAATATTATAGCCAAACAACATAGAAAAAGTTTCTTTACAAGGGAATATTATTGTGTCTCATGTTATATTCAAAATTTAGTGTGATACATCTAATTTAAATTCATTCATTCATTCATTATCCAACGCCCGTCTGTGGCAGTTGGGCCATTTGACGCCGAGCCTCCCAGTACCGAGCAGTGATGTCGTAAAGAGCATGGTTGAGTTTTGGGCAGGTGAGCAGGTGACTTGCCACCATAATTTCTGTTGAACAGAGTGGACACACGTCCGATTCGGCTATGCCAAGCCGGTGTAGGTGAGCCTGCAGATAGTCGTGACCGGTTTCCAGGCGGAACCTTGCAACAGCTTCACCTCTCTCCAGATGACCAGGTATGTGGCCTGGGATCGCTAAGTTTGCCCATATTTTGCCCGTGGATGCGTTTCTTAGTAGGTTCTTAGTGAGCCTGGATATGGTAGAGTCAATTTGGGATTTTGCTGCTTCAAGGGTTTGGAGAGTTTCAGGTTGCTCCATCTCTGCTCCTTTTTTGCCTTTTTTGGCCATTTCGTCCGCCTTCTCGTTTCCTGGAAGGCCCACGTGGCTGGGGACCCACTGTAGGCTGACATCCCAGCCCCTGCTAATAAGGTTGGCTAATTTCTTGCGGCAGTTCGAGGCATTCAGGCTTTCAGTGGGTTTGTTGTTGCTTAGGGCAGAGATTGCAGCCTGTGAGTCTATAAGAAACACAACACTGCTTGGTTGTAAGTTTAGCGCCTCAATATTATTGGCCGCCTCAGTGACAGCACATATTTCTCCTTCGAAGTTACTAGAGTTCCTGCCAACAGCTGAAGATTGCTGGAAAAACCCGCAGTAGGATCCTGCCTAATTTAAATAAAATTTACCCTAATAAATTTGAGTAGCCTTGGTCAATCTTCAGCTTTCTCCTGAGCTGGTTCGTTGATCACTAGGTTTCAATGATTGAAGGAAACAATAAACCCTTCCTGGTCGGTTGAGTTTCACTCCTTTGGAAACCTGTAAGTCTATAATCCCTGATTCCCCCCTGCTTCTTTGGCTTCCAGATCTTGACTCACCCCTCCATTATCCATTTACCACATTCATCTTCGGCTACCAGCACCCGACTTCTCCACCACCGCTCCTCGAACTTCCCTCCTTTCAACTCCGGCTCCCAGAACTAGACAGGCCTCTACGGCTCTCAGAAGTAGGCAGCCCTCTCCGTCTCACAGAACTAGATTACTCTTTCCGTGTCCCAGAACTAGATTGCCCTCTCCATCGCAAATAATTAGATTGCCTCTTCTACGTCTCACACAACTAGGTGGCCCTCTCCGTCTCACAGATCTAGATTACCTTTTCCGTGTCCCAGAACTAGATTGCTCTCTCCATCGCAAATAACTAGATTGCCTCTTCTACATCTCACACAACTAGGCGGCCCTCTCCGTCTCCCAGAACTAGACTACTCTCTCCGTGTCCCAGAACTAGACTGCCCTCTCTGTTTCCCAGAACTATACTGCCCTTTCCGTATCCCAGAACTAGATTGTTCTCTCCATGTAGAACTAGATTGCCTCTTCTACGTCTTCCAAAACTTGACTGCCCTCTCCAGCTCCCAGAATTGATCTCTTCTGTGCTGTAAGAAAAGAGGTATATCTCGCTAATGAAAAAGTGTAATGTTGATTATGACATAAGAGTATTTTCTAAATAAAAACCATTGATTATTGTTAACGTTGCTGACAATTTAAAACTCTAAGTTTACTTTAACAGCAATTTTGTAATTCAGGATATTTCTGAACTTCAAAACTAGACACAAAGGTTTGATTGTACACTCGTAAGCTGAAGCGCTACCGATCGAAACAAAATGTTTAGTTTTTATAGTACGTGTTACATCAAAGGCTATAGCTAAGAAATTGCAGATGTTGGGTCGTTTAGGGAAACTGATATAAGTAAATTTGTTCAAAACTTTATGTAGGCTAAGTTATCTGTTTAATATGACAAATCAAATAAAACAATATTTATAGCGGTCTGTAGGCCTTGTCAAATCTACATGTTTGTAATATAAGTACTATACCTCGTATTACACACTTTGTGGAACAGTCTTTTGTTTCCCCTACCCTTCGCCCTTCGTCTATTCACATCACGCGCCAACTTACGTATGACCACCTTTGTTTTTTTTTATTTGTGATAATTATTAGCTACACTCTACACAAAACCGAATCAATTGTTGTAGATATTATATCAATTATATAGTTTTATAATTCAAATAATATTTTATCTATAATATATATATATATACACACACACACACAAACACACACACACAAACACACACACACACACACACACACACACACACACACACACACACACAAGATCTTGCACTTCAACTTCTTGTTGGGTTCACCTTGTCAATGCTAGATGGGATACTAGCGAAACTTGGGAACTGCGATTTTATGCACTGCAGAATGAATGGATGTACTCCAGATTATAACTATTCAACATATATAGTAAAATTAACTATAATTATAATATTATTTTATATATATTAATAATGTAATTAAGCTATTAGTATTTACTATATTTTTAGTTACCTACATTAAGGATATTAACTATGTTCTATATTACCTATAGAATATATTATATTATAAAATATAATAAATATGTAATTTTTATTAAAAATATTATTTTATTTCTAATATTATTAATAATTAATTATTAAACATGGTTTAATTGATACCAAAATATGTATACACCTAATATAATTTATTAATTTAATTATATAATATATTATTGATGTATTTACAACCACTGTTAAAACTCTGATGAAATTATTGTAGAATAACATTTGGAATGCATCTGAATCTAATTACATTTGCATGTAGATATTAGGGTCACAATATAATAACTGCATAAACAGTAAGTTAATTATACATCCATTCATTTATTAAACCACGTAGATTGCGTTAGTAGTGATTGAACTATTGGCAGAATTTATTATAAACAAGGTAATAACTAATGAATAGAATGTTGTTCCGAATAAAAGTTGTAGAGAAGAACGGATTATAATCAAAGCACTTTATTTGGGGCTTATATTTTTTTTACATTTCAAACAATATTAGAATGTTGTGTGCACCTTAACAAGTAGACTTACCTTATTTTGTTTTACAAACGATATTTTTTTCGGAGACCTTGCAACAAAACACAAACGTAGTCTTAAATTTACACCTTGAATTTAAAAACATTGTTTTGATGTTAAAAACAGTTAAAAATAATTTTGTAATTTGAAACTTTTAGCGCTAAAATGTTTATTAGAAAATACATAACTACAATTTTTATTTTAAATCCACGTTTAAAGCTAACTAGACTAATTAACTATTTTGTGGTACATTTATTAAAAACCTCGTCTTATAAATTTAGGGGACAAGTTGGGGGAGAAATAAAATTATTTCTGAATTGAAACTATCTTGAATAAGAAAATAATATATATCTGATATAATGTTCGATTCATTATTTTCTGTATTTAAAATGAGGTGTTTTAAAAAAAAATGTATTATTAAAAAGACTTTTATCTGTTTAATGCTATAAATACCTTCATAAACCGGATTATTGTGATTAATGATCAGCGCAAGATCGTTTGAATAGAAAATATTCTTGTATAAGGCGTGTTCACCCATCTGTGCGGCTCAACGTAATTAGTATTATCTTTCAGTTGAACATCTTCAAAGACTAACGGATGACCATTATAAATAACGAAAATAGAATTTTAAAGCAATCTTTTATACTTTTACACCATCCAATAGTTGTTTAACTAATCGCAACCAATTCCCAAATTGAAGTACACAATTGACTTGCGTTGAAAGAGGAATAGCTTCTGAAATAGAGGCTACAGCGCACAGAAATATGAAAATATATGTTTATAATTGGAACAACTTATAGTCTTTATTTCAATATATTCTGAAATTATCTGAGAAACATTTGGAATTTAAGGTTTCGAAATGGATTTGTAGAAATTATAAGCATGTACATCTCCTGAAAGTGTAATTTGTCGTTTGTTTTTTCAGCTATATATTTCGTTTCTTTATAACAGATATATCGAGTGAATATTATATTAGTGATAATTTACCAAGCCGGAAACATAAATGCTGGTAAAGATAACTTCGCTTTACATGTACATAGCCACACTAAACTTTTGTTTTTAAGATATATTCAATATATTTTAAGTCTTCAAAGGCACAAGTTATTTGAGTTAAGTTCATTGTTGGGTTTTAAGTTAGACAAACGAATGATTTTATTACAGAAGATTTTAAACCTTTTGTGTTCTAATTATAAAACGTTATAGATCCCATCTCCTCTAATAACTGTAAATCTAAAGACATTTTCATCGGTTTCACTCTGGTAATGACAGCGTAGTCCTGAGAACACAAACAAAATTCTGTGAAAAGAATGTCTTGTCTTTTTAAGTCTTGGCTGTTTGGGTGGTGATTAATTGTAGCATTAATTACATTGGGTGGTTTTCCGCCTTTTTGGCTTAAGAGCCAGGATGTTAAATTTTAATAAAAACCTCGACATAATAGAACCAATCAAATACTTTCGAAGCCAGTGAACAAGGATAAAAATCCACATTCAAAATTGATGGATTAATTTTAAACCCTAAGCTCTTTATCACCCACGAACGATTTAAATCTTTAAAATCACCCAAAGAAGGATTTATTATATAACTGATTATAATTTAGTACCTAAACGAATTATTAATAAACGCGCATGAATATTCCATTGGTTTAATTCCTCTTGGCGAAGGATTTCTCCATTAAGCCAACTTAAGTATTAGTGAACTTTAATTTTTTAAAGTTATTTTTTAATCTTAGAGGCAAATTTATAAATTTGTTCTTCAACCAAGGTAAAAAAAAAACAAACAAAATAAAACAATTTGTTTCATTAAAATAATTAATTCGTGTACGATTTCCTTTCAACAATCACACACAAAACTGAAAAACAACGTTAGAAATAAAAGATCAATTTGATAAACTCGGAAGTTTGGGGGACAGCTAAACAATGTCAGAGGAAGTGCCTCAGGTGCTATTCTACTCTCTAAAGAGTAACTCTTGAAGTCCTAATCATTTGAGGCTTATTAATATACATATACACACACACACACACACACACACACACACACACACATATATATATATATATATATATATATACATATATATATATATATATAAGTATATATATGTATATATTTGTAGATTATGCAACACTGCAACACTGTTATATATGTATATATGTATATATATATATATATAATTGATAAAATAAAAATATTTCAAAAATAAGAATACTTTTAATGAATATATTTATTCAAAGCTTTTCGCCGATAAATATATATATATATATATATATATATATATATATGTGTGTGTGTGTGTGTTTGTGTGTGTGTGTGTGTGTGTGTGTACAATAATTAAATTAATTATTTATTTAGCAAACTCTTATCAACCCAATGCTAAAATATTCAATAAGCAAAACAACCGTTTTAGACAAATAATCTAAATAGTTACGTGTTTTAAAGCTCTGATTATTAAAATTTTTTTAGTTTGTTGTCATCCTCCAACTACCTCAACTTAAACCTACAACACATCTTAACCATATAACAATGTTATAAATTCACGAGTTATCCCAGTCATTCATGAGTTTTTTAAACAACAAGACTACTAATAATTCTAATAAAATAATTGAAAAGATTTTTTTTATATATGTTGTTTAGAGTGTGTATTCAATTTGAAACAATGAAAGATAAATAAGCAAAGATGTTTCCGTTAAACTTGGATCTTACATTAGTATTTCATATATATTTTATAGAATAAACTAAATGTGTATAAAGTTGATTTTTAATGAAATTTAAAAGGCCATGGTCTTTAACATTGATGTTTTTTTAAAACGAGAATCGTACCCTGTCTCCATTGAGATCTGTGCATATGCTGAACTAGTTATGCACACAGAAACTGGGACAGATATACAGAAACGTGTCACCCATCTATTGATTTACCAGACTGTTTCTTTGATTGGTGCATTTATCACAACTACACAATTACATTTATATTGCAGCTGTACTATATAAAACTTGTACATAACTACAACCTATTCTGGAAAATACTTATAGATTACTCAAATCGTCCCAAAAGGAATCTAAATCAAAAAGTATCCATTTATTTGGCATTAGAAAAACCTTTTACGATTTGGCATACGATATGTTGACAATGAATTATCCAACTCTCAATTTAAACCAATATATAGTAATATTATCCTAAAAGAAATCAACAACTTACACCTTGAAATAAAATTCAGCGTGGAAGAAGGAATAAACTATTTAGACCTAAAAATAATCAGAAATAAAAATACCATTGATTACTCAGTTTTTTGGGAACCTACAGAAACCATAAATACACTCTAATACTACTATAACCGTCCCCCACAACATAAAATGGCTACTTAGAACTCACTCTTATACAGAATGCTAAAACGTAATAGGTAAAAACTATAGATAAATTATAACTAAAAATATTAAATAAATTAAAACAACCTAAACACGAACGACAAAGAACAAAAAATGAGCCGCATTGACAAACACAGGATACAACATAAAGGAATAATTAAATACTAAAAAATAATAATATTAACATAACTTACAAAAATACCGGAAGCATAAAATCAATAAAACAAACCAACGGAAAATAATATGCCCCACACTTAATAACGGAATATATAAAGCTAATATTGAATGCTCAGGCTTTTAGAAATTATACATCGCCCAAACAAAAAAATAATTATAAGACAGATATAAGAGCACCTGACGGCAAACATTAAATCAAACATTTACAATTCAAACTTAGCCACGCACGCCAACAAAAACAAACCCATACATTCCCCATATTAGAAATAATATATGTAATAAAGATAAAGCACAAAGAGACCTCAAAATAACAGCTACATATTTATAAACACAAACATTATATCATAAACGAACGAAATAAAAATAAAATCAAAAAATGGTACATTATTCGACTAATAGACGAAATTTACCCCCCAAAAAAATTAAACACTTTCCCATACTGCTGTGAATCCGATATTAGAACATTAATGGTATACCATGGGACATAAAAATCCCACACACCTGGCAAACTACAGAAGCAAGTCACAGTTGATGCTCGAAAATGAAGACACCGTAATTAGTCTTCGAAAGTTAATTCGCAAATATATACCAAGTAAGATTCTTGATTAAGTACATTATAGTGTATATTGATATAGTATTGATTATACAAACTATATATATATATATATATATATATATATATATATATATATATATATATATATATATATGTGTGTGTGTGTGTGTGTGTGTGTGTGTGTGTGTGTGTGTGTCTGTGTGTGTGTGTATGTGTGTGTGTGTGCATGCGCGAATTCAAATCCGTGTGGGTGTGAACTGAAATTTACAATACACGTTATTTCTGTTTTGTTATACATTAATATTGAAAAATTGACCAAAATGTTAGCAAATATAATATTCTGTAACAGATGATCTTGAAGTATTCAACTTCTAAATTGATGTTTTATTTAATATTTTACTTCTCCACTATTAGAACTAAACATATCATTTGACAGTAATAAATATCATATTATCGTTATAGGATATATTATTCACTTTAACTATAAATAAAATAGTGGTTTAAATTAATAATGTTTTACATCTTGAATTTCGAAATACAATTCTTATTATAAAGATGTTTATTTCCTCTACACGAAACCTACACAATGTCACTCCCAATAAGCGACGAGTCAAAATATAGTTTAGATTAGTTGCCCAACAGTATATGCAAACTTGGAAAGTTTTGAGAAATACTAATAGCATAGCAATATGTAATCCTACATATGACTTTGTGTGTAATACATTGTAATAAATGCATTATTCCCAAAGTTTAAATAGTATAAAAATTTCCTGATTCCTGAGTAAAAGCGTAATCATTTTAATAGACAACATAGAATGAAATATTAAAATATATGCATATTTATTAAGCTTGTTTGTTCATTTTCAAGTATATTTATAAATATTATTACTTTATTGGTATATATTAATCATAAATTTATATATATCTATATATTTAACTATATAAAGTATTTTTACATCCATGGATGATTGCTACATTATATCTGAATTAACGCATATTTCTAAAGCACTTTTTATTAACAGATAGGAAATAATTTTAAAATGAGAAGTTTTATTATTCATTTCTTCAATTTTTATAGTTTGAAATTCTGTAAAAAAGTTAAAATAAAAACACGGAAGTATTTGTTGAACAGAAATCGTTGGGGTATCATTAAACTTTCTAATACCCAAATTACACAAGTGTACGTTTAAACTTCTAAAGCTGTAATTAAATAAGACGAATTATATTTTAAATTTAGTACTTAATCGAAGTTTTTGGAGTACATTGTACTAACGTGAACAGGCGCTCGAGTTAATGAAATTAAAAATGGTTTGCTAAAAATACAACAGAAAGAAGGGAATAAAATGCTATGTAATATGGTGAGCTTACAACGGACTTGGTAGCAAGAGATAAGTCTTCTCTAATACGATTAGTAGCCAAAGTAAATACTGTTAAGTTTTCTTTTCTTAGAAAGTTAAATCGATTTCTTTTAAGAGTGGAAAAAGAAGATAAGAGAGCGCGTGCTTAGCTTTTAGTTAAATAGTAAATTTTAATTTAGTGGGTAAATTAGTTACTTATCAACAACGTATGTTTTTGAGTAAAATAAAATTGATCATTTTATGAAATCATAAAAGTTTATGGTTCAAGTAAACTTGAATTTTTTTATTTACTTTTTATGCTACGTTAAAACAGGAATTGTTTTGTTCGCTAGAAATCCATAAGACCATGTCCAACCAACGAAGTAACTAACCATCATCAATTGATCCCGAACAATTCGTTGTGATTTTAAAGATACTGTATTTATTAAAATCAAACTGTCAAGAGATTGATTTCAGCTTTGAATATCATTTATTAATTACCAAATCTAACACATAGATAGTAGAAACGAACAAGAATTTTATGGGAAAATATTAAGTGACATGTTTACTACTTAGTCGGTTATCTGAAGTTGTGGTTGACGCCACACAGATATATCTCCGCTATATTACATGAATTTAATTAGTAGTCTCAGAGAGGTCGAGGATTTCACTGTCCAAGTACAACATATTGTGCCTTAGGTTTCGCTTACATACATATTCTATATACAACACTCATACATACACACACACGCGCGCGGCACACATACACACACACGCTAATATATATATATATATATATATATATATATATATATATATATATATATATATATATATAAACGAAAAGCTTTGGATATAAATTAATAAATATTCTTGTATTTGAATAACCTATGTTGTTATTATTATTCTATGACATCTGGACTCATGTAACTAAAACTAAAATAAAACATTCTTGTTTATGAAAGAGTTATTTTACCATATATATATATATATATATATATATATATATATATATATATATATATATATATATATATATATATATTTATATATATATATATATATATATACATATATATATGTGTATATATATATATATAAATATATATATGTATATATATAAATATATGTTTAAATATATATATTATAACTGTAAAAATATTATGCACAGGTATTTCGACAAATCAAACTAAACCGACTGAAAACTAAAAGGTTGGTTAATATTATATATTATAAAATTTCAGGTCATTTTAATTTACCTCATTTAAAGTCGTCTCAAAGGCTACCTGAATTTACTTTTATTTCAACACGAAATATTCACACACAAAAACAATCCTTCCAACGATCCTATTTATCACATATTAATAGTGAGGTGATTATTAATTAATAATTAATATAATATTACAACAGTAACTAATATTCTAAAATGACGAAATTAACTTTAAAAAGAGCTTTATTCGAAATTTAAAAAAAAAGTTTTTTTTTTTAATAGGTTTGTTAAACAAAACGCTTTATATGAAAACTAAGTATGCTGTTATATATTTATAGATATCATGTTCAAACCTAATTTGCTTAACTTTTGTGGAATGTTATCATAAACCAGTATATCCACAGAGGGCAGCTCTGTAAATGGATAGAGCTCGGTGGGGCCTAATCCTTATATATTTGCAGGGACAAATGTTTCTGCTTAACCTTTGTGGAATGTTATCATAAACCAGTATATCCACAGAGGGCACCTCAGTAAATGGATAGAGCTCGGTGGTGCCTGATCCTTACATATTTCAAGGAATAAATGTTTCTGCTTAACCTTTGTGGAATGTTTTATAAACCAGTATATCCACAGAGGGCAGTTCTGTAAATGGATAGAGCTCGGTGGTGCCTAATCTTTACATATTTGCAGGGATAAATGTTTCTGCTTAACTTTTGTGGAATGTTATCATAAACCAGTATATCCACAGAAGGCAGCTCTGTAAATGGATAGAGCTCGGTGGTGCCTGATCATTACATATTTGCAGGGATAAATGTTTCTGCTTAACTTTTGTGGAATGTTATCATAAACCAGTATATCCACAGAGGGCAGCTCTGTAAATGGATAGAGCTCAGTGGTGCCTAATCCTTACATATTTGCAGGGATAAATGTTTCTGCTTAACTTTTGTGGAATGTTATCATAAACCAGTATATCCACAGAGGGCAGCTCTGTAAATGGATAGAGCTCAGTGGTGCCTAATCCTTACATATTTGCAGGGATAAATGTTTCTGCTTAACTTTTGTGGAATGTTATCATAAACCAGTATATCCACAGAGGGCAGCTCTGTAAATGGATAGAGCTCGGTGGTGCCTAATCCTTACATATTTGCAGGGATAAATGTTTCTGCGCACATTATTATCCAACAACAAATACTTCAAAAGAAGGTATGCATTCTTTGAAATCTTTTTTTTTTATAAACCTAAATCTATTTCGCTTTCCAACTGAAAATAAATTCAAAGGATTTTGAAATAATACAATCATTGTTAGTGCAACGATATAAAATATTATATGTTTGTATGTGAGAGCGTACTTTAACACTAATTTTATTTTGTTGTTAAACCTTATAATCTGAAGTAAGTACAAAAATAAGAGTAGAATCACAATATATTTAAATATAATTCAGTAACATTCAAGTAAAATTATCATAAAGTAGCCATTTGTCGTATTCGGTTAGTTTTAAGAATCATTCTAGTGACCTAGAAGCTTTATGTAAAGTGTTGATAACGAGATAATTTCAAGTTTTATTTATTTCGATAATTACGATGGAGTTTTGTGCTTCAGTAATTAGGAACCGTAATAGCTTAAGGGGGGCGAGTAATATTGTACTAAATTACGAAGTGATCTGTGAAACAGTTTTGAGAATTATTCTCTCATCATAGTAATTTAAAAGTTTACGTTATTTTCACATAAATATACTTTTAAAATACATTTTTTTTTAAATATCCCAGCATTCAGAATTGCCTTTATAAACAACAAATAATAATTTTCTTATATAATCTACCTTTATCCTACAATTGTCAGTGGTAAGCATTACATATGCATTTCGTTGGTAACCCAAGGAAAGTATAACTGTAAAGAAATAAGTGTAATAATAAATTCGAGGCTTAAAACTGATAGCAAAGTTGTTAGTTAATGCGTTTCTGATGTCACTTGTTTATAAAGGGGTGGAGGGAAGAAAAAGTAAGCGGAGACGGGTTTCAAAGTCCCAGAGATATTTTGTATTTCGACGAATGGAATATTTGCAATGTTTTTATTATTTTAAATATTAATAGGAAATAAATACACAAGCAGTAAACTTGTAGAGGTTCTTTTAAATTGTAAGTGTAAAAGTAAAACCTAAAAATAATAGTGATCGGTGAAACTATACCATTTACAAAAAATATTGTTTTACAAGTTAGTATGTTTATATATAGTGGAACTCCAAAACTCCAAAAATCTGAATAGCAGATTATCCGAAACGCGTTCAGATTTTCAGAAAAAATACTACTTCGGTAACGTTCCGACGGATACATTCTCTAAACAATGATTCTGTCCACGTGTGCTATTGGCATTTTTTTCGCGAGAGAACCAAGAACCTTTTTTGGATACTGAATCACCGTTTTAGGGCTATTTAGTATAATATAATATTGTCCTTCCACAGGTGGCCGTTCCTGTCTGATCTATTTACTCAATTAAGTATACTCAAATAGGTTAGTTAATTATTGTATAACTGAATGAATACTTTGAAACTTTCTTGGTGACGCGTATATAATACTCGTAAATAATATACAAATTAGATTCGGCTTGCTTTGTATAAACTATATGTGGCTAAATCAACAAATATTACATTTAAAACGAACAGGACGAGTTTGGCATAATTATATGGAGAGTTATGTATCTGAGTGCGTCTTGTAAATCCTTGACTACGTAACGTACATCTTCAGTTCACTTATTGTGAATGGGTGTTGAATTATCCAATCAGGGTTGAGCTTCGATGTTGGCAACCAAATTTACGATACACAAGTTCATTATATTTCTGTTATTCCCGGCGTTTAAACGCCAACAATTCGGAGTAGTTGACTGTTGTGCCAAACATTTACTAGCAAAGCTTCGCATTTGCCGTGTTGCCATATTGTCCATCACTGTCATTTCACATCTCAGTTCATTTTTCTCCTCCCCCTCCTTATAAATCAAAAGGCACATGTCTTGGTAAAACACTAATACGTGGCATCATAAAACTCTGATAATCTGTTGATGTTCTTCTAAGTACATGGAACTTTTTTTAAAAAAAGTCAGCAGCAGTTAATTTTAAATAGGCGCAGTAAATGGTATTCTGTGTAGTTCTTACATAATATAGACAGTTTCAGAACAGCAGAGAGTAAAAGTATCAAATAAAATAGTAAGCTGAAATAAATTAGTTAAACCAATAACAAAACAATGAAAAATTTCCTTGTAATAATTCACTGATATTTTTATGATGTATTTGAATGTTCCAGTGTGTGCTGAAGGTTCTGCCAAAAGATTTGTAAACGTCTCTGTTTTCTTGGCTCAAGATCAAGTGGTTGACTATATCTTGGGGTATTTCTTGTGAACCGCTTTAAATATTTTGCCTCTTCTATACAAATAGTAGGTTTCTCCGCCCTGATATAAGTTATGGTATCTATTGATTGCTGTTTTTCTTTATAATTCAATGATTTCAACACAAAGCAAAATCGAAAAATAAGTCACATTTAAAAGGTTAAAATAAGTTGTTTATCATTCATTTGGGTAGATACTCCAGTACCTGTACTGAGCTGATCCCGGACGACGAGCTTACGCCATCGTTTAAAGAAATTACTGAGCTCATTCTAGCTCCGGGAGTCTGTGTCCAGGACAAAGGTTTCGTAGAAGACCACATCCAACTCTACGAAGACCTTATGAGAGACCATGTGGAAAAAGAGCTCAGGACTAAACGCCGGTGGCGTAACAAGCAGCGGGCATGGCTAAGGCGACGACGTAAAGAAGTTGAAGCAGCCTCCCTAGAATAAGATATTTGCTGTATTTCAATAAAATTGTATTGTTTCATATTCTTTTTTAAATAATGTATGTCTTTGTAAACATTTCTTGAAATAAAATCCCAATCTGTTATATTTCTTGCACGTTACATAATACTATCCGGTTCCAAACAATCTAAATACGTTATAACAAATTCTCTACATTAGAAACACCATCATAGACAAATGTGTTTGTATATAAATGTGATTTCATACAAATTGTATAGGATACAAAAATCGCAGCAGTTAGGATACAAAAACATATCATATGCAGTTAAACCTGTAAATTGGTCTACTATACCTTTAATAAACCTCTAGTAATTTAAACAGACTGCATCAAACTTGGAAATGTAATTATATAGTGAATTAATTACAGAGGCACAAGTATAATCCAGGATATACACAAAATTAAAAACTCGTTTCTATTTTTTAACAATAAAACAACACAAATACTCTCACCCACACACACACAACACACACACACACACACACACACACAACACACACACACACACAAACAAACAACAAACACACATACACGCACACACAAACAACAAACACACACAATAATTTCAATGAAATGTAACCTTACACTTCTATTTTATAGAACAAATCCAAGACAAATTGTATAAAATATAAACCGTAGTCAATTTATATACACACTTAGAGGTTTAAGTGGGGTTAGTGTGTTATATCCAAGCTACAAATAACGCGGGATTTAACCTACTTGATATGTCTTTGTCCTTGGATATTAATGCCCGTAGCAACTTCTATATCCTGCTCATTTGTAAGGATTACACTGGACTTCTCCTAATTGACAATGCTTTTCCTTGTTGGAATATCGGGTTAATACAAACATTCTAAGACTAAGCAAACACTCGAAGTAACGGCTATTAACTCAATTAAGGTAGAATGGAAATGTTATAAAGTAAAATAAAATAGTTTATTATACAATAAAATAGAGTTATTCTGTTTCAATGAATCCACAACTACAATTAAACAACTAAATAAAATCACTTTACAGAACAACAGAAACAAACAAGACCTAAATAAAAATATTGAAGGTTGTGGGGGTACTGGCAAAAGTACAAATTAAATTAATTATATTTTAAAAAATAATGCAGACTAAAGCCATTGAGGAGTCGATTATAATGTAAAAAAACTATTTACAGGTTTTTATAAGAACATATTTCCTGAAATATTACGCTTGAAACATTCACACTACATTATAATATCCATAAGGGAATCCATTACCGTTATACAATAGGAAACGTAACATCAACTTAATTACAGAAACCTTACGTTTGTATATATAAATTTATATTTTATCATATTTACAAATTTTAAAACTATAAGTTAAAATGTTTATAAATATACCTTAGTAAATAAACTTAGTTGATATGAATAGATATAACCATTAACATGTCCGGTATTAAGCTAAAATTACTTAACAAATTTCCCACTTAACGAATTATAAAATAGAATGAATATCAAACATAAATTTTAAAAGCTAAAATTACTTATTAAATATCCCATTCAATTATAAAATAGAATAAATATCAAACATAAATTTTAATTTACTGTTAAAGAAATACAAAATGTAATTCACTAGTGTTTCAATCTACTTTCGAATGTAAATATATATTATCACATAATTTAGTCAAACAAGAGATATTTTCTAATATATTGTATATGAAAATAATTAAAACATAACCTCTAAACAATATTTAAGTAATGAAACCTTGTTTGCATCAGACACCATGTTTTACGTTCGGTAATAAAGGGGTATATTCGTTGGTATGGATACATCCTTTCGTATTGTTAGCTGAAAATGACTTCGCGTTCTTCCGATTCGCTCCCACGTAAAGGTTTTTCTTACAAACGTAAATGAAATCTCAAGAAAATGAAAAGGATGATAATCTATAAATCCTCCCAGACACTCATGGTTGTAAAGCCTGCAAAGACTTCGGAAGATACAATAAAAAACCAAAAATTACCTCTCCTCGTAGGATTGGTTTATGTGAACATCAAAAGCATTATATCGGAGTAAGAGAAAGCTGAAAACATCCTTTACTATAGGAGGGAATAAAGGAGAGGGCTGTTTTTCTTTTTGTCTATGAATTAAGTTATTTTGTGTAGACAAATTTAAGGGTTTACTCTGTAGGATTAATTATAATTTTAAATTATTTTGTGAATAGACTGGCATATCGGTGTTTTTTTGTCAATATAGACTTATAAACAGATTTTTGTATGCTGGTAGAAACACACTTATACTATCAACCTCTCCCCGTTCCCCATCTAGACTTCTCCTGCAGTATATCGTCTGTGATTTTCTCTTGTCTTAACCTACATACTATATTTGCAAAAGTGGTGGATTTTCTCCCCGATAAAACTGACTTTAAACTTTAAATTTTAGCGTGTAATCATATCAACAACCAATTTTTCCCCGAGAGATGTAATTTAATAAAATTACTCACCATTACCAAAAGAAGGTTCCCTCCAAATTCCGAGTCGGTGCCTATCATAGTTTAACCTGTGAGCTGATCATGGCTCAGTCAGTTAGGGCAGCTCCTACATATATAGAAGAGGGAAGAACAATCTGGTACATTTCTCTGATAATTAAATATTCCTAAAAGTAAATGAAATACAATCCTCTGACCCACATTCACGATAAAATAAAAGTTATCGTGTTTACGTGAACATATTTGCACGGGTTATTTTCAGTATTTAAAGTCTTACGTAAAGTTTTAAACTTTAGTTGAAGTTGAAAAAAACCTTTAAACTATTTTATTTTCGAAGAAAATTCAAAATTCTTAATAAAACAAATCTTAAGAGTTATTCAAATTGTATGAGTCAAAGCAAAGTTGAAAGTCACGCCAATTATGTATTAAACTCTTAGAGAGTAAAGCTTTCTGTTGGAGAATATTTTTAGAAAGTATTGTTAAGAATTACACTGAAATATATTTGGAACTAATAGAGGCTCAACGAAGTTCATCAGTAACATTTATATAAAGTCTCATAATAATTTCCACAAATTACAAGAACCTGGACACTAACTTTTTTCTCCATATGACACTATAACTTTTGATTGCTCATTTTCCTTATATTGTGAAGTGTGAGATTTTGTTGAATTGCAATTTTGTTTGATTTTAATTCGACGGAAATAATTATGGTTACGCTATGAAATAGTGTATGGATAGTAGGTTCAGTTAATTCAATTTACTACAAAAATATACATGAAAGCAAAATGGGTCATGTAGTAGAATCTTCGTGTGGAAAGAAGAAATGAAAGGATAATATGTTCAACACATACTGAAGAACAACGAAAAATACTTTTCCTATAACTACTCATTTTGAATGTGTTGAAAAATTTCATCATTTCGGTAAGCTAATTTTGAAGAAATTATTTTAAAAAATTATTGGAACAACGTATAGAATTTTTCTTCTAGATTAGTATTTTATCTTTCATTATAACGCCTCTTTCCCTAACCGTTGTATCTGAATAAACGAATTGACCAAAAACAATGGAAGTTTTTGTTTGTCAAATTCTACAAATAGTATTTAATTAGGTAGAAATTACTGTTCTATCACAGAATGAAATTGAAATATGGGAAACTATATGTTTTCATTATTAATCTAATAAATTCATTAAAACTAATTAATCGTTAATAAATCTTATTATTACAAAAAAAATTTAATTAAATAATTTTAATGAATTAAAATAGTTATGTTTTTGAACAAATATATAACAATAGCTAGAGAAAAGAGAAAATATATACCTATATATTTGTTTCAATATTTAAAATTGAATCTGCTAAAACGTAAAAATACATCTAAGGGAATTGAACAATAGTAATACAAAGATTTTTACTAAATTAAATATTTTTTTTATAATTTCATAGCTTAGTTTTAGCTGATGAAAAAAGAAAAAAAACAAAAAATATATATTTCGTTTTTGAACATTCGAACCTCTCCCCGTTATTAGCTCGATTTTAAGCTTGCATATTTCAACACAATAAATAAAACAAATTTTCCGATTCATTTCGCAGTGGTCTGCTTTATCGGCCATATTTGGGTTATTTGTTCACGGACTTAAACCCCGAAAACAGAACTTTATTTACTGCTATCAGCTGTAGGCGGATTTTTATATAATTAACGTTTCTCATTTATTGGTGAAATTGGTAGCATAAGCTTTGTTCGCCTTATTTATAAACATTCTGTTAGATTTTTGTAAAATATTTTCCGACCATTTGTTAATAAAATGAGTGTATGTTACACGAAAATGAATAATACTATTTAGTTTGTAGTTAGCAAGAGACACGTTCTATAAAGAACAATTGCATAATTATGAAATAACAAAAGGATTTGATTTGGTATTATTATTTATTTTATGTTCTTTTTTAACTTTTGTTTTAGTAAATTCTAGGAATAGAATTTTTTTTATTTTGATTGATATCACTATCATAATATACAGCATAAATATAATATTGAAGTAAACTTTAATAACGTGTAAGCTGCTGTAAGAGTACCTGCAATTAACGGCAATGTACATGTTAACATAACCACAAAGAGAGAGAGAGAGAGAGAGAGAGAGAGAGAGAGAGAGAGAGAGAGAGAGGAGAGAAAGAGAGAGGTTGAGATAGCCAAACACACATGCAGGGATCAAAGGGAAAAAGGGCCAAGTATTAAATAGATATAGACTATTTAATTAATCCCTTTGCTCAAATTTTATCTTAATTCTTCACAGTCTCCTACTCTTACCCTAAAATAAAAATAGAATTAACACCGAAGAAACTTCAGTGGACGTATGACATACCACAACAGGATATACTCAATATTACTCAAAATATGTCAAAGATATTGTAGACATCAAATTAAAATTAAATCAAAATATTAGATGCATAGAACGTATTACAGACATATCACTAGGGAAATACAGGTAAATAAATTGTTCATTTAAAGTAGAAATGCCAGTAGGAGGCATTTGTTTACCTCTCCCTGCTATTGGTAAATATATTGTGCAGTAGATATATTGATTCCTCCTATTCTAAATAATAGCGAACAAATTTGTTATGTCCACAGATATTGGCCAATCTTCCACACTTACATAAATATTTAATAATCTCCTGTGTTTTCTGATCAAATATTTTCCTTTACTTTCCTACTTGAACGTATTTTCATTTAGTCTTTAAATATTTTACTTGACTACAAACAAGCAAGTTTTTTGTTATTTAAATCAATAAAAAATTCTAGACCTGATTTTTACTGTGATTATCTCAAACGTAATTTTTGTCTATTTCATATTTTCAAAAAAATGGACTACTTTAAAGTTACTTAGAAAAAAACAGACATATTGTTGCTATGTTTTCTCACAAACATGAAATATAAATTTATAGAATTTTCGTTTGTAATTATTGATTAAAATTATAAATTATGGAGCAGTATTGCAATTACTCTGTCTAAATTAATTTTCAGATTCCAACAAAAAATGTTTAATTTCAGAAATTTGCATCTAATTTGCCTGGTCCCGAATAAGTAGACTCCCCCAAGGTCACATTTATCTAAGGATATACATTCCTCAACATGAAGGATCATGTCCATCCTTAGTCGTAACCTATCCTTCCTATTTCCTCGAAAACGTACCTCTATACAAGTGTCTCTTTTAGTTATTATAGAGCAACGTAATATCACGTGGTCATCATACTTACCTGAAATGAGTTTCGAAGTACCGCAAAGAATTTACGATTTCATGCTGGGCAGGTTTTCTTGTTGAACGTAATATCAGTGTAAAAGAATGTAAGACATTATTTCCGGGAATTGTGTACTGAGTTTTACCAAATATAAAGTATAAAAACCTTTCTCAACACAAAAATAGTTATTTTATAATTGAAACATTTTATTTCATACTGATTAAAATCATAAATATATCAAATCATGTATGTGGGAGTCTCTTTAGCTCATTCCCCATGCTTGGTTATTAATAGTTTTTTTTAACTCTGAATTTACTTAAGGAAAATAAATTACAGGAAGAGGAGACGAATTTAGAGTAGCCTAAACAATAGTGGACATGTAACAATGATCCTCTCTTTTGTTTTCTACTTTTACATAAATTTGCCGCAGCTCAAAGAAAATAATGAAAATCAAGACAGCTTATTAGCAATATAATTAAATACAACTTTATATTTTAAATTGTAACTGATTTAGTATCTAGATGTGGTTATTTGCATGTTTGTAAGTGATACAAGAAACAGTCTTTATTCTAGTTATACTTTACGTCACTTATTTTACTAAGCAAATTTAATTTTTGTGTGTATATTAGTTAATTTGGTGTTAGACAGTTTTTGATTTTTTTTTTATATTTTATCCGTGTTTATTAGTTTTTACTTTTAACTGGTTATGTGTTTTAGAAAAAAATAAATTTTGTAAACAAATTTAGGTAATTTAAGAGGCTTAGTGTGAATTGTTATTGACAATGGCCAAGGAATCTCTAAATGATGGAAATTTTAAATATACTGAACTTGTAGCTCGGATATTTTATTTTGCTATTCCTAAAAGTGCTGAATATTTTTGCTACTGGACCGTTCACTCTCAAACAATATCGGACGTCTGGTATCGATATGCCAAATCGTCTCTAGTGACTAAAAGCCAAATTCTAGTAACTAGATACTCTACTAGGTGTCACTTTAGTTTATAAATGTTGCATACGAGTATCATATTGCAAGCATTGTATTGTAACCGTTGTGCAATACACACAATTGCAGTGTTGAAGGTTTAACAATCCTGCAATTTCATCAAATCGAATTGTACAAACTATGAACAAGACCAATAGTTTAAACAATAATTTATTATAAAAGTCGAATAAACCAAGTAAGACATATTACATGAAAATAAACTATTTAGCCTTAGAAACGACATTCTGAAGGCATGAAACCTGTGACATAAACTTTACTAATGCCAAAGCTTCGTCTTTAAATTATATAATTAATATTAAATAAACATTTAATCCGTATACCCACATAGTACCACACACCAACTCAATCATACATAGAGAAGTATTTTCTCTCTCTTGTCACGTATTTCATTTTCTTTCACTCCTACAGCTCAGGTAACTTAATCTAGTAAACGCTTTGCAAAAAGTAGACCACTCACCTTCAGTCTAATATATGGTATTGCTTCTTCATCAGAAAAACTACACGCGAATACAAATATACTTTATGGAAGAGTTCGAAATACTTGATCGGACAGAAGTGCTAATACGTAGACCTCGCTTTTACTGGGAAACCTTTGGCTACGTTTAACCTGCGGTGTTGTGGTTATTTGAAATTTTCCTTATCGATGTTAACCAAAATCTTTCGCATATTTAAAATCTGCGTTTTTAATACTTTAATTACCTACATTGTTTGTAAAGAATAAATACAAACGTTTCGAAAATAGTCTAAATTAGTGTTTTGGGGATTTTTCTCAATTCCCATACAAATTTCGTATGCAAATAATTACTGTGGAAGCGATCTTGTTGGCCTATTTAGAAAAAATAATTTTCACAATAAATATTTACAAAATTTCATGGGGGATAAATAAAAGAATAATTTGTTTCGTAATTTAGTTTGATACAAACATAGACTAAAATCTAAATAATTTTTTACTTAGGAATAAATTTATAAACTTTAATCGCAGTATATTATATTTTTTACATTTTTGTTAAGCCTTATTTACCATATTTAGTTCAATAGTTTATTGTTTTGTTTACGTCATAGCATATTAAATTTCGTGCTTATTGAAACATACGTTTTATAAAAAGAGGAAAAAAGATTTAATTTGTACATGATAACCAAGTGTAAGGACCAGTTTAGGGATTCTGGAGATATTTAGAGATAGCACAGCCACCTTGTGAAGACGTTTTAAAGTAGACATACTTTTTTTTAATATGTGACCTGTGATTTTATTTAAAGGACAGACTAACCACTATTTTTTGTTTAGATAGTTGTCTGGTATGCATTACAAGACCATTAATAATCAGTTTTTATTTTAAAACCAAGTACTCAACTGAGACAGCGTAATGTCACACATGAAGGTAGTAAATAAATATCGAATCAGTTTTAATTAAACTCAGGCATTAATCTTTTGGAGGTATATACACAAATACATACAAAAAGAGAGAGATAAAAAAAGATGGATGGAGAGATAGATAGATAGAGAGTGAGTGAGAGAGAAAGAGAGGGATTGATAGAGATAGATTGATCGATAGAGAAAGAGAAATAGAGAGAGAGCGTGAGTGAGTGAGTGACAGAGAGTGAGTGAGTAAGAGAAAGAGAGGAATATTCAGATAGATAGATAGATAGAGGGAGAGAGAGCGAGTGAGGGAGAAAGGGAAAGAAAGAGCGAGAGAAGGGAGAAACAGTGAGAGAGGGGGAGGGAAATAGATATTTTCTCCAAAATATTATAGTTTTTTAAAAGCGAAAAGGTTTTTTATCACTGACTGGACTGACTGATGATATTAGTAAAGGTAATTATTACATTTGTTTTAACAATAACATTGTTGCAAGGCTTATCGAAACACCAAAGTGTGAATGTGGCGAGGCAACTATGTTATGTGGTGACAGTTACAAATGCACTCCACAACCAATAATAATTAAAACCCAAACACCAGAGTTAATATTGTAACCACAGAAACACACATTTGGTTTTACGTAAATTGTGTTTGCCTGAACATATTCATCGTATTTCTTTTAAAGGCCTGAAGTTTAACATTTCAAACATAATTTTAACAAATGAAAAGTTACAAGGTTAAACTAAACAGAGGATCCCTAGTAATAATTCCGCTCACTAGAGAGTTGAAGAAAATACAACCTAAAGTATATAGTAATTAGCTTTTTATTAACATAAATATTATTTGATCCATATATTCTTCTTTTTCTAATAATAAAATAAAATATTTGTTATTATTTTAGTCCATCTTCACTTAAGCTTCTAGTTTTAAACTGAACACACATAAACATATGTTAGTATGTTAAACTTCTCTATAGCATCACTTACTTTTATGACTATTAAGAACTGTCGCATTGGGAGATGTGTCCCATTGTCACCTCAGACCGTAACCGTTACATATAGCCAGGGTAACCTACTAACTTATCTTCAAGTGTGTTTCATGTGAATTATTTTATATTTACCCTATGTAAATATACAGAGTAGTCGGTGGCAGCGGAGTAACTGTGGCACACACATTATACCGTGAGACTCTGTAACTATTGGATTAAATGAATTTAATACTTTAGGGTCATTCCATGTCAAATCAACCAACTAAAAATTATTTTGGACCTTAATGTTTCAGAATGATCTGATTTTTTGTATGATTGTTCCTACCATCAAAACTAACAAAAATGCAAAATATCAGATTTTTCGGAATTATAGTTTTTTAATTATTAATTTTCAAAAATAGTAAAAAGTACGAAAATTGTCAGCACCTTGGTTAATATAAACTGTTCTATTTTCGAAACTACTAAACATACAAGATTGAAATTTTCACCATTTTATTCTGTTTTACAAGAGCTTTAATTTGATACCATACATGATCATGTTGGTAAATTTTACCATTTTCCAAAAATTGTCTAAAAATAAATTTTGAAAAATTTCAAAAACGTATTTTTTTATTTTTCTAAAAAACATATATGTTATTTGTACACTATTATAGTACACATATACCAAATTTTAGAATGGGATGACAATGGGATCATATTTTAATAAAATATTTTTCGTCTAAACTCACCCTAACATGTAGGTATTGATCAGTCACACTCATTGGATTTCCACACAAAAATCAGAAATATGTTTATGACTGCATCTTTAAGAGTTTTTATAAAAAAAGTAGGCACCACCTAATGAACTAGGTTTTTAGAGTCACTTAAACTTAACAAAATTCGTCATAAGATATTGCTCTTGATATTTAGTTAGATGTTTCTCTTGAGATACTTTTCTAAAGTCTTTGAAGACAGCGAATTTTCTTCCTTGCCTAATTTTTACACCCTTCCAGTTGTAGTCATTGGTTCTACTTTTTGAAGTAGTGTTTCACCTGGGAAAATAGTACAATTTACCAACATGATCATGTATGGTATCAAATTAAAGCTCTTGTAAAACAGAATAAAAGGGTGAAAATTTCAATCTTGTATGTTTAGTAGTTTCGAAAATAGAGCAGTTTACAGTAACCAAAGTGCTGACAATTTTCGTACTTTTTACTATTTTTGAAAATTAATAATTAAAAAACTATAAGTCCGAAAAATCTGATATTTTGCATTTTTGTTAGTTTTGATGGTAGGAACAACCATGCAAAAAATCATAAAAATCTGAGATGGTGAGGTTCAGACCATTGGTTGATTTGACATGGAATGACCCTTTAATATTATTAGTCTAATAAATTATTCAAAACTATAGTTTACACAATATATGTTCTACATTTTTTGATAACTCTATAAACGTTGTATTCTGTGATGAAAACGGGACATTTTACACAACTAATTTTGCAATTTGTCCCAAAGGTATTGACGTTTGAGAGGATAAATGACATACATTGTATGGAATTATCAATTTGTTAGTAGCCTACTCCGTGGAAGTAGACGTGTAATTAAGTAATGTTGTATAACATTATAACCAAATATCCTGACTGGAAACTTTACAGGTATATTGTATTATAGGTATATAGTATTGTATAAAATTACAACCAAATCTATCGTATTTAGATACTTTATAGATAGGTCTATATTTATATATATGCATATATACATACATATATATATATACGAGTATATATATATATATATATATATATATATATATATATATATAATTAGTTATTATTATTTGATAATATTTATGTTGGAAAAAACCTATTTCCTAAAAAAGAAATTTTAAAATTATTAATAAATTAAAGCAATCATTACAAAAATAACAATCATAGCGAACCTGTTCCTGAAAAATATTTTTAATTAAATTTGGTTTTGCAATTCATTTTAATGTGCATATTACATATTTGTGTAAACATTATTGTGTAAAAATTTTAGTGTGATGGGATCTACCGCTTCCAGTGGAATCTGTTAATAGTTAGGTAGTTAACAGGGTTGTCTACCTGGCGCCCCGCCGGTCTATTCTGTGCGGCCCGCCAATAGGTTTTTTTAAACTTAAATTGTTATAGTTATTTATTAAAGTTGTACAAAATTTAATAAATGTATCAGTCAGTTGAAGCCCTCTATCTGCCTCAAAGCGCATCATTTTGTATTTAATTCTAAAACAGTTTCCCTCTGGGCAGTAATTTTAGTTCCATCCCACCTGGTAAATAGATATCTCTGACCCTGCACCACAGATTGGTGGGGCCCGCGGTTTGGCCCAAAGATTGACTTTCGGCCCAACCCCACCTTTTTAAGTTGGACAACTCTGGTTTAGAAGGTTCTATCTCATTAGGGAAAATTGATACAGTCAACCATTGTAGCGTGAAATAATTAACTTTTAATAATTGTATTATAAATATCCTAAACATAAACCACAACTTTTAGTGATATCATCTTTTATTTTGATTTCTTTCTCTTGAGCACTGATTCTTTTTTTGTTCGTTGTTTTACTGACACAGTTTGTTTAAACGTTTTCTGAAATTTTAAAAACGTATAGTGAAGATGAAGTTAATGTGTGAGGGCAAATTCGTTATTGTTGCTAAAATGAAAAATAAATACTTGCAATATAAGTAATGTCCTGACCCTGTCATATTTCCAACGAGTATTTTTACCCAGCGAACCTAATGATAGAAATCTTCTTGTTATGACTCGAACTCTGCAAAGTTTTGAACGAAATATCGAAAGCAAAACAAGGTCATACTCAAGTAAGTGGAATAAACACGTCAGGGTTTGTAAAGTTTAACTCAACAGCCGGTTAATTTTAATACCTTATTAATGCAAACGTAATACCTTATTAATGCAAACGTAATACCTTATTAATTCAAACGTAATACCTTATTAATGCAAACGTAATAACTTATTAATGCAAACGTAATAACTTATTAATGCAAACGTAATACCTTATTAATGCAAACGTAATACCTTATTAATGCAAACGTAATACCTTATTAATGCAAACGTAATACCTTATTAATGCAAACGTAATACCTTATTAAAGACGACGCAAACCTTCTCACTTAAATGTTGTTACAGACAAGTATATGGATGTTATTTTCCATTTACTGTACATTTAGGAACATCACATAGGTTAACACATTTCACAATAATTATGTGTTTTAAAGAGATATAACTGAAAAGAGGTGGAATTTAAATTTCGTATTTTATTAACAGAAGTATGTGTAATTAAAAACGTTGTTTATGTCTTTGATCTGCGTGTGAATTGTTATCAAATCATGCTATTTATTATTATGTGTATGTTTATTTGTAATATAGAAATAATACATTTAAGTGAAGTAACAATAGATTCACTGATATCCTCATGTAAAATAATCAGAAATTCCAATGTGAAGATATTTAGTTTTCGTTTTACAGAACTAAATAAAGACGCTTGAAATACTAGAAAATAAAGAAGTACTTTAAAAGAAGCTCAATTGAACCAAAAACAGACTCACTAATTTTTATATCCTAAAATAAATTTATGTAAATTTCTTGATCCTGCTGCAAATAATTTATTGGGTTTCTTCTACACTTTTTTATACATGTTAAATATATTTTAAGAGAAATTTGAGTGTATTGATTGTACATTTGTAATTAAACAATAATTAGTTTAAGACCAACAGTACCAAAACTATTCAAGGACTAGTTTTATGTCTTATACTAGCTGCATAAATATAAATACCATTTAAAAACCTCTTTTATTATATATAAATAAATAAATATATATATATATATATATATATATATATATATATTACTATATATTATTATATAGTAACGATTTTATATAAACCACTAAAAAAATAAATAACAAACAAGAATTCAGAATATATTATAAGTGAATTAGAAATGGATAAACAGAAAATGTAAACACTTGAGCCATAACCTAAAAAAGGTTATGATACAATAATAAAACCACATTTAAAGAAGAAACAGCACTCAATTATAAATAAAACAACACAAGATTAAGATGCTAGCCTATGTAAAAGTTAATAGAAGGTAATATTAGTGAAAGTATAAAAGAAATATAGTGGTGAAGGAAATTTGATTATAAAATAAATTTAAAGGCTATAAATTTGAACAAGAACAATAAGTCTCAGCTAAGTACTAGATTAAGGAAAACTTGTAATTAGTATTCAAGTTAATATTGTAGAACCATTCTTATAAGCAAAATCAGTTAATTAAATTCATTAAAAACCATTTTAATATTCTTTTCAAAACTAATAACTCCAGGCCTATGAATTTCTTTTTTTAAATTTATTAAAGAGTTAATTGCATAAACCAATTTTATTTTATAACCAGAAGTGCTCAATAGATTTATAATAATTAATACCCACTGAATAACCTGGGAGAAAAAGTCTTGTGCTATTTAATTAAATTAAATTCATAGAAAAAGTGTATTGAAAAAATGTTGTAAGTAGAGTAATCAAAGACTAAATTAAAACAAAGATTAATTGAATTAAAAGAAAGTGTTCATTGTTTATTACTATAAATGGTAAGTACTAAAAAAGAAAAAGAATTTCAATTTTACTGTTAGGGTTACAATCATTATGTAATTCTAACTGGCGCCCAGCAACTTATTGTTCTCTAAGGATAATTATTCAAATTTGTTTTATTATTTAAAAAAATATTATTACAATTTGACTACCACAAGATGGAGGAGTTGTATTAAGGAAATTATTTATATTTACCATAACATACAAATATATTACAATATATATATATATATATATATATATATATATATATATATATATATATATCGAGTATCGAAGAAGATCAGAACTGTCATTAGATATGAATCTGTGGCTTACATCTTATAAAACATATTGAAGCGTTGCATTCCCATAGTGGTACTTTAAAGGCTCAGGCTTGGAGATCTGGATACATTTCCAATGTGTGTATTCCATCTCTTCTAAGTACGAAGACAAACACTGTGAGAGTAATGCATTTGTTATATCAAACCTGCATCTGTCTTCTGCATCTCAGACATACTCGTATGTATTTGTATCTAGTGAACATACTGTATTACCTTTATATTAACTTTTAGAAATTCTTTGCCAAACAGAGAATACATTACAAGCAGAAGAAGCAATAAATGCACGTGTAAAATAATAAAGAATACTTTATATAAGCATGTATTTCGTATTTATATTAAAGAAAAGTTTGAAATAAAGAATTGTGTGGCAAATATAGGAAATTGTTAGGCTGGTTACAATATAGAGCCAAAAGTCTTTTGAATGACCTAAAGACCCAGGACGTAGGCAAAAAAATATATATATATAAAAAAGAGTATTTAGTACGTCTGTTTTGGGTGAATTGTATATAAATGAATCAGAATGTTAACAACTTATACATGGTTTAATCTGCAGTTAGAAATACAAACAAAATGTTATGGTCAAGTTAAATTCAGAGGTGTAAATTAATGTATGACATGTATTAATTTTATTCAAAACGTAATTATAATTTAATTTCGCCTGAGTTCCTTGCAAAACTACTGAAATTTCGTAGAGAATAATCCTTAGGAAAACCGTGAGGGTGTTTTAGCATATTTATTTTAAAACAAAAACACCAAAACAATTTTGTTGTTGTAAGTAGGTCAGAGAAGCATTTTCCTTGCAGGAAAGTGTAGTATTAATTGTTTCTAAGTAAGGTTAATTCTTCGAGTCTCGCATTAGCCAAACTATAAATTTTTGGAATAAACGGAAGTAAATCATTGCAAAATGTAAGCGAAACTAAATAATTTATACATGTAGTACACATATAGTTGAAGATGTCCTTGTTACTGAGAGTCCTTCTGAAAGTTCTTTTCAGAACTTTAAACTGAAACAAAAGAAAACTTGTTAGCTCTTTAACTCTTTTAATATAATGAAATATATTCATTTTAAAAAAACATGAAGTAGATGCAATGAACATTAAACTATGACTTAATCATTATTTAGAAAATGTTTTCATGTTTTTTTTTTAATAAACATTATTGTTTACTATTGTAGCACCTATTTATTTCTACTACTAGATGTCGATAAACAGTAGGTTATAATATACTAAAATTAATATCGTATATTTATGTAATTTAATTTCTGTTTAAGGTTAAATGAGTAAAATCATACTATAATAATTAGAATGGTGGTTACAGTAAATAAGTTGGTGAATGTTTTGGGGCGTTAGTGTCGTATTTTGTAGGATTAGGCTAAAGAAAAGCTTGAACCCTCATAATAGTTCTAGACCTGTTGCTGTTGTAGAGTATTAATTTGTTTTCCTCCAGCCTAATCAAGGCAGTGCCAATCGAATCGTTCGATCTTTTTTTTATTTATAATGAAAAGATAAATTATTTGGTTTACTTCTATCACTTTCTTCAGGTGACCAATGTAGCGTTGAAGGCACGATGAATCGGATTTTTTTTCGATTTTGGGTGTTTTATTTGATAAAAGACTTTCATATATCCCACATGTTCATAATTCGAATATTCGATGCTTCACGATATTGGATATGGGATTTTTTTTTTAAATATTTTGCCTAAATTTTTTTTTATTTTATTCACAGCCCTTGATTAGGATGATGACCAAAATTGGTTTTCGCCAGAAAAGCATCTGGTCCCAAAAAGGTTGTTTAGAAAACCACACAACCTATAAGTGCATAAACGTCTATTTTCTACTATACGAGTTGTCTGTGAACAGTGATTAAAGAGCAAAGAAAACAAACATTTTATAATAACTTGGTGTGATAAACCAATTTATTTATAAAATATAACGGTTATTTTAAGGTCTAGTTTATTGAAGATCAATAAGGTGTTAATACACATTCTGCACGTCTCGGTGAAACGAAAGTATCATCGAGTAGACATGACTTCCATGAGGCAAAATCTACCTGTCTGTAGAATCAATAGATTCAATTACTAAAGGAAACATGAAAGCTTCCTATATCTTAAAGCTCTTAGTATGCAGTCTTATTTCGTATTCAAGCGAAGCATACAATCAGGTAATTGGTTGCTACTTCTCCACAATTCAGCCGATGTCGCAACAATATAATCAGAAGAGAGATTTATTTCTCCCAAAGGAAATTAACTTTAATTTTTAATACAACTTTCAATCTGTCGTTGATTTATAATACAATATAGTTGAAAGACAAAATGTAATCCGTCATGAAAACAGATTTGTGTTCTAGAATAATTATTTTAAAGGAATATTTTTACAGTTATTTATCCTTACTTTTATTTATTATATAGTTACAATTTTCTTCTGTTTCTCGCAGCAGTTGTTCTCCCACTTCATAACATATTCTCCCACTTCATAATGTTATGGATTGAACACATTTCCATTGAAGGTGTATTGTATGAAAAAACCTGTTACTAACTTAAATTAAATCAAATATTTACTAGTAACGAGGCTTTTATTTATTATTTAAAACTTCACCTCAGCTGAAAATTTTCTTGAATTTGTTAATGCGATTGATTAAAAAATGACCTCAATACTATTAACTAGAAAAAATGTTTTCATAGTTCAACTTGACCATAAATAATTTGGTCGTAATGGAATTGACCAGAACATTAGACTATTTTAATACATAGCCAACTACATATCACTTCCAGAACCCAAAGGCTAAGAATAGACATTTAAAGTAATATTTTGTCTATTTAGAGATTTTCTATAACTAATTTAAATTAGAAGATTCCTAAACATAATTTGCTCAAATAATTTAATTATTATAATAACAAAAACAAGTAATATAAAAAAAAGTGTTTAAAGTAAATTCTTCTTGGGGTTAATAAAGAAAACTTTTATTTTAGTTACCCTAGAGCATTATTTATGATATTGTGTGGTAGCCATGGCAACAGTTTAAGGTGTTACAATTGAGGTTTCGATGCAACCAGATGGGTGAAAAATTTTATATTCTAATTTTTGAAAAAACTGTATTAACATCAATTGTCATCCACTATAAGTTAAATAAAATGTATTTATTTTCGATTGGATGAATAAAAACGTATTTGATTAACAATTGAAAATTTGTACAAGATGCCAAATTTATCAGGAGAGTGTGACCTAATAGAAGGAATTTAATAAAGCATCTTCCTAATAGCACAATACTAAACTTACCAATAGGCAACTAAATATCACTTCAAGAACACAAAGCCTAAGAATTCAAATTTAAATTAATATTTTAACTTATTTAATTATTCATAGAGATTGTCTATAAATAATTTAATTTAGAAGACTTCTTTAAACATAATATACTCGAAATAGTATAACTAGTATAGTGGTAAAAATAAAGCATCTATCTAATAATATAATTATTCTAAGCAAGTGTTATTGAACACGTTCCGTGGGGTTGCCATGACAACAATAAGTTTACCAATTTGATACTATTACGTACTTTTAATATTTTCAAAACATATATATACAAAAACTACGGCAATAAAAAATATCTGATCGGATGTTGATATTTATTTTGTTTTCCCTAAAAGTACAATGACTCTGTAAAGTATGAATCAAACTCAACAAAATTCCATTTCAACTGAAATTGTTAACCTTTTATTGTAATTTAATCTGTATTCAGAATTTTAATAGTTATAAAAATATTGTACTTGGTCAGCGTGAAATTATTCAATTGTAATAGGAACAGGTAAAATTATTGCAAAACAAATGTACAACATTTTTTTAGAAAATGACAAAGTTTTACGAATAAACCTTATTTGTTTTAAAACATAAAGCATAATTTTAACTGCTGAGATACACTATTGCAGTTTCATTTTGTAAGATTTTCTTTGAACGTTATTTTTTTGAAAGAAACTGCCTTTTAAGATTTTGAGTAACAAAACAGGAGTTTTGAAATTGGAATATAATATTTCTAAAATAAAGAATGTTTAAAACTTTTAAACAATAGCATATAAAAAATTGTTATTTTATGCAGTATTTTTCTCAAAGAATATATTTGTTCACTAATTTGTGTCCAGTAGCCATATTTAAATAGCAAACTGTGCAGTACATTTTAGAAATAACCCTTTAGTCATATTTTATTTAACTGTGAGTGTTTATTTGTCTGACGCTATGTCCGATCAGAAAATGAATGTGTAAGAGTAACTATGTTGTTATAAATTTAAAGGAAAATGTTTACACATTTAAATTGGAATCCATTTAAATTTCTGAGACGACTACATTCAGTAAATGTGTTACCCCATTGAGGAAAACTAGGCCATTAAATTCGCGGTAGTATTAAAGTGGTATGATTCAGTTCTGAATTAGGTTGGATGACGTAATCCACAGATCTGATACGCTAAGCCTGTGCTGGTTGCATTGTCGTCGCGCATAATACAACAGTAATGTATGCAAAGCTTGTAAAATTACATTACATTGCTACGAGCAAGGCCTTGTGTGTTGATTAACTCACCTACTTGTTTGCAACTTGATGTTTCATCATTATATTATTTCAAAGGTTGGAATATATTTTTTGAGCATTAAATATAATTTGAAAATTTTGACATATATCTTTTAACTGTGATGTCTGTATATGGCAATATAATTAAAAATCTTTATGAAAACACCAAATAATAAGTGCAGAATGAAGAGCGGTAAATTAACCTGTCACTAATGTAGGCTTCCCAAGAAAATTTCTTGCGAAATAAATGTAAAACATTTTCATCATTAAACTTTCATATTATTATTTGTGGCTTCAGTCTAAATAAAGTTTTAAAAAAATATTAACACTACAGTTTACAGAAATATCTAAGTAAACCTATTAAACCTTACCCAAACTAATAAAACGAGCACTCTTCCGAGAGCACACTTTGTAAGGAAATGTAAGTATTAATAACTAATTATTATTCTTGTTTGAGATTGTTTACAAAGGATTTACTATGGATACGCTGAAACTCAGAAAAAGTCTAAGCTTTCAAGACATTACAAAAACTTAGCCACTTACAGTTGGACCAAATTCTTCACTAGTTCCAGAGATTCAAAATTAAAATGTGTACTTTGTAATTATATTTCTTTCCTCTTGTGGAGCCTAATTAAAAACAAAGCTCTTACTCAACAATGGATGAAATTGGTAGCGATAGTTTAGCACTTTTAAAAGATTCGATAGATTTAGGTTGGATTCCTACCAAAACTTGGCTTTGCATTGTTACTTACTCATAGCCATCCAGCCCTGGGTCCCAAAACCCGTTCGTTATTCTTAAAAGCAAACCTTTCGAAAACCTCTCAAGCTAACATGATTTTGAGACGGCCTGTAGGGTTTTATGTGTAGAAATAAACAATTATTTCTTTACAAAACAACGAAACATCAGATTTTATAAACAATAAAAGAGAGCTGTACTCTAAGAGTAAGAAAATGAACCTATGTAGATGTAGTTGGAATGTGTGTCGTGCCTCTGAGGATGCTTACTTGGTAACCGAAATGTACATCAATTTATATATTTTGTAGATAAAGTTTTGAAATATTTATTTTCAACGCGCATACACTTTATGAACAAAAATATGTATACAATTATTTGCACTTCTTTATCAATTCTCTTAGCAAATCTACTATTTACTGATACTTTTCAGCAGAATCGTTACACAGTTGTTCGGTGCATTGTTCAATGCTACTATCTTCGTACTCGTATTCGAGTGTTGTGTTAACTGATGACCGTGTTCGGACCTCTTGGTAATATTATTATGTTATATTTATGAAATGTTTCGAGTAGATAGCTATATAATTATTCTTGACTATGTAGTTTAGATGTAGCGTATATACAGGTATGATAGAAAAAAGATGAAATTGATGTAGTAGATTTCTAAATAAGATTTTGCAGTAGATCGATAGTTTTCTACGGAAATTACCAGAATAAGTTTCAAATAAGACAACGATAAAGAAGCATTTCAACCAAAACTATAACATAGAAGAGAATCGACTCCTTACGGGCACCTGATAAGAAAGAATAAGGGAAAGATATAATTAAGATGATGAAAGAAGATACGGAACGGATAAAGAATAGAACAAAGAAAATAAGACTCGAAGACTACGTGCAAAATTTTATTAGAATTTTATTTATGTTTAATTAGTTTCGAACGTAAATGACGTATCTGCTGGGAAATATAACATCTAAGTTTTGACAGTTATAAATGTCAATGGAGAACTATCTACTATAGCTGACTGTAGAGAATTCTTGAAATACGTTCCACAAAGTGACCACGTATTGTAATATTTTATTGTGTTTGACATCTGAATACATCACAAGTGATAAGATTACAATGACAATTTAAAACCACATCTCGGTAAAAAAAAAAAATAGTTGTGATTTATTGAGAGAGTAACTCACTTCTTGTATTTTATTAGGTTGGTAAATGAAACAACATACTTTCATATCCCCAATGATATTAGATAACAATATTATTTGTTATTATTCTAATTTGGTTCTTTACAGTGTTGTAATGATATGCTTTTTCTTCATAGATTTAGAGTAAATTTTGTTCCCTAATTTGAAAATAAGTTAACACTAGGAAACGTTTCCTATCTTTAAATTAAATACTAAATAATAAAAACACATATTCGAGATTTACTTAACCCCTTATTAGGCAGAAAAAACTGAATATTTTTTACTTGAATTTTGTCACTGATCACTCAATAAATAATCAAATAAGACCTTCACAATCAAAAACTACTTCTTTTTCGATATAGTGTTAAAATTTTGAGGGTAGCAATATGTTTGCCATTCCCAGTTTAGTTACCCTGTCGGTGGCAATATTCGTGCCACTGCCTGTCCGGATAGGTCATTTTCAATGAAATTGCAAGCTTTGTCAGAACCTCTTTTATTGTGTTACAAATTTTAACCTATAATATAAATTTTTTATACTAACAACCTATAACAACCTATCTATAACCCCCTTTTTGTTGGATTGAGTGACATATATTGTTTTATTGGTGAACGGCCTTGAATAATACCATAATTCATCAATCGATTGAGAACCTGATGGTTTGGCTTTATTTCAAAAACTGTTATTCAATGATAATAAAAGACGCTGCAATTTATAAAGGCGGTCAAAAGCTGAATCGCCTTTCTGAAGCATTATAGAATTGTCATTCAGATGCAACCTATGTAGAAGATTTTTGAATCGTTTTTAGGCATTACCTCAGCTACAGGTCTGACATGCCGCAAAGGATATGATGTCCAATAATCATCAATTGATGGAAGAGGGTGTATGCTCATCATAATGATAATGCTAGTAAAAGCTAGCAATTCATCATCATTTACGTCCTCCCAGTACTTCAATTTTTTTCTGTCTCGCATATTTATTTGTTTCGGCTACAATATAATCTGATAGGTATTGGAGAGCATTTTATATTCCAGTTGACTTTCATCATCTCGTTATAATGATTTGTATCGAACGTAAATATAAAATGAACATATTCAGAAAGATTTTCCGATATATAGAAATAGAAAGGGCAGTGATTGCCCAGTTCATCTTTGCATCCGAGAGGTAGATTTAATTAACATATAAAAGGGTTAACAATAAAGAAACCCCTATCCCAAGGTTGCCGGATATGAGAGCTTTTCCTGTATAATAAAGCGACAAATTACCTAAATAGTAGCAAATTAAAAACAAAGATTGTTCTTTATACGTCTCTTACCTTTGCAATAAAAAAACCAAGTTTGTGAAACTTTAAAAATAGATTTATTTGAACCGCATCTTATATTAGAATCATTATCTTTTTATATCGGCCAATAAGCCTTAAAGATTAGCTCCATTAGAACAACGTATCCTGGTGTTGAGCGCTATATAAATGCATTCTAATAGTAGTGTGTATATGCTTTTGAGGAGAGATTTGAAGAGATTGGAATGTTATTTTGTTTTTAAACCAACCCTAAAAAGGTTCGTTCTTATGGTTACAGATTGTTAATGTTAGTGCGTTGCATACACAAAGCAGGTGCGCGGTGAGTGTTGACTCTTGTTGTTCTGGGATATATCTTCTATCTGGGGAAAAATTGTTTTCCCGATAATAATACTCAGTTATTTATAACAGGAACAATATAGTAATAATGAAATCAAGACAGAATTATGTTACTTGCATAACAGACGGAAAACCCATTATTAGACATTGATTATATCATTATATTTCTTTGTTCTTTGAAGATTTCTTTGAATATAATATTATCAAATTCATTTTTCATTTTCAGGTAAGCTTATAATTCCATTTTTTTCAAATTGTTCAACTGTAACGGTTTTTAGATATGTTTACTAATATTATTTTATCTACAACTTATAATGACTTTATAATAACTTTGCATTATTTATTTAATTTTTCTAAATTCAAGACCTTTCATACATTCAATTCTTGTGCATTTTCCTAGCCATGATAATAGGTTATGGAAATTCCTATTTTGATGAAAATTAGAAAAATTACAATAAACTGTCTCAACCATAAACACGTTAGTATATTACAAGTATATTGTTACAAGAATGTAAACGTTTCGTATGTATTCAATAAACACACGTTTAGTTTATTTTATTACAATTGTTTAAAAGCATAAATCCTACAAAAATTAGGAATTAAGCGACTTCTTTGGTTTTATTAAACATTATCTTATGCTTATAAACATAATATATATGATAACTTATACAATTTAATTATTTTGAAATTTATTAATAATAACTATTTTTAATTTGTTTATATAGCAATATTAATATGTAATACGAAAACGGTTTTATTTACCAAGTATTATAAATGACATTACTTTTCCTTCACGCTTTTCACGTCATACCAATAATTATTACACATTGTTCTACATAATGCTAAAAAAAATTGAAAATTAAAAAAAATAGCATTATCTTAAGGGCTGTAAAACGCAAACTCTTCAGCCGTTATAGAAATTTATTGCTTTAGCGGCGCTAAGGAACTTTTTAAAAGAATAATAAAGGAAATTGTTTATGCAGATTTCCTAAAAACTTGTAGGCATTTATAAAATAATTTCGGATTTTGAGAATGTTATTGTGTCATAAAAATATATCTAATTGTTTAGAAAACTAATTTTAAACCTTATCTAAATATTTTTTATAAATTATGTACAATTATTGTGAAATGCGAGTAAAATGTATTTATTAAATGACATATATATTTGTAAAAATTTAAATTTTACCAATCAAAATCTGTTACAAAATATTAGTCACACAATGTTTATGTAATTCTTGAACTTTGTAGTCCATTAGAGTTGGCGAATCTTAATTAATCACTTAAACAATAGTTTATGACTATCCGAACTTTAAATTTTGTAAATTTGTTAAAACATACTGAGACAGAACTATGAAGATCGCCACATAGCGATCGAAAATATTCTGTATCAGTAAGTTTTAACAAATTTACAAATTTTAATGTTCGAATAGTCTTAAACTATTGTTTAAGTAATTGATTACGTTTTTGTAATGTTTTTCCTAGTATAAAAGAATGAAACAATAAATATATTCCGTGTTCATGATTGTCAATTTTTCACCAAACTCTGAAACATTAATAGAATTCGAAGTTACTAGATATTTTATTGTAAATGTGCAAAATATGAATCCGTTGCCTCGAAAAAAAGGGCCTTTGTAGCCTACAATGTATTTTAATTGCATCGATAAAATGTGTTGAGAGATATCCATATTACAAATTATGCCGATCTACTGTATCCATGAATGTGTTTAGTCTTATAAATATTAAATTACATTTTAGGATATAAATCAATCTAACGTACTTTACGATTTTTAGAATTAAATATAACTTACCCTTCTTTGTGTGTGCGTGAATCTGTGTGTGTGTGTGTGTGTGTGTGTGTGTGTGTGTGTGTGTGTGTGTGTGTGTGTGTGTGTGTGTGTGTGTGTGTGTGTGTGTGTGTGTGTGTGTGTGTGTGTGTGTGTGTGTGTGTGTGTGTGTGTGTGTGTGTGTGTGTGTGTGTGTGTGTGTGTGTGTGTGTGTGTGTGTGTGTGTGTGTGTGTGTGTGTGTGTGTGTGTGTGTGTGTGTGAATCATGTGTTTGTGGGGAGGGGGCAATTAAGGAATTGTAAGCACTGTTGTAAAGTTAAGGTTTATACGCTGCAAATATTATTCTAAAGGAATAAATTCTATTAAGAATACTTTTATAATAAGGACCAAGTGTTTACTACAGTTACGAATTAAAAACCCAATAACTTATTTCTTTAAATATTAAAGACTACAAAGAATATTCTTAAATATTTCTCAAATATTGTCTACAAAGAAGATTACTTCAAACAATTTTCTCGACTTATTTTCAGTTCGAATATCAAACATTATACATAGTATTTGCTTTAGGAAAACGGTTTGTTAAAAAACTCCTATCTTTGATGTTGAAAATAAAACTCAAAAAATGCTTGTTATTAAAGTAGTCCAAATAAAATATCTGTTGAACGAAATTCTTTGATGAAGGACCATTGAATTTTACAGACTTATTTAGCCTTAATATAGAACTACCCTGAATTCTTAGCTTTACAATCCTTGCTTTTATGCTACCACATAGATTTTTGGGGTTTCCTTAGACGGCAGCTTCTGATTACACAGGCCTAATGTCTGTAAATGATTAAGCGTGAGCCTGAATCTAGGAGGCCAGATTAGTTCCACACTACCTATTTTACATCTGACAGATAGCATTAAAAGCATTCACGAAGAAAGCTCATTATATATTTTAATAACAGTTATTTTCTTATGTAATATATTTAAAAAATGTATTTTTTAAATAAGGTCATTTCTTCACTTGAGATTTTGCCAATTATATATGACCCCTCTTCAAATATGTTTAACAATGTGTTAAATATTACCTTAACTACCTGAAAAGGCAAATTCAACAACACTCGAAAAAAGTATTCACTTTTTAATTGTTTTAAATGATCATTCCTATGTGAATTAAAAGAATTGTTTCTTTTAGGATTATCTAGTGTTTCCCAGTTTTGAAATATGTTATTCCAAGAAATATCCAGAGAGTTTGTCAAAAGAATTGTTTCTGGTTTCTTTTAGAATTGACTCTTTAATGGTTTCTGAGAAAAGAAAAGATGATTGATTAAAAAAACGTGAATCCGTCTCCAGTATCCCCTTTGCTTTACAACTAATTACTGTAATAATTACCGTAAGTCTAGACCTTTCGCTGTTTTATTTCTTTTTGAGTACAAGAGGAGTGAAATTTGAGAGATTTTATACATTGGGAGAAACCAAATAAATTTATCTGTTTTAAAGTAGTTTTGATGATTATGGATTTCCAAAGCGAAATTGATTATTGCTTCCTAATAAGACAAGTACTGTTAATAACACTTTATTGTAGTTTCAAAATCACAAGAAGTATCTCTTCTTCCCTCCAGAGTGCACGCAGGACCTAGTTCAAAAACTATATATGTATGATTTCTATAAATTTAACTGAAATCTGTCTAAAATTTATCTCTGTCAAGAGCGTCCGTTTTGGTAGAAAACTATTTCTTTTTAGGGACCTTAAGTATCCGTAAATATTTTATAGGTGAATAAACGTTTGCGATTTCAACTGTTTGCAGAGATTTAGATTTTAATTTTTAAATACTTGTCAATTTTAAAACCACTCGTTGTGATTATATTTAAAACAAAAAGAATAAATAAATAACGTCACAGGCTTAAACTATTATAAATAATTTTTAAAATAAAATATTTCTTATTATTATGAAAACTATTTTGTGTGTTAAGGGTTTAAAAATCCATTTTGTAGGTTAGCTCTTCCAGAACTAAAAAATATAATTTCGTAAAAGCATACTTCATTTAGTAACATTTCTAAATTAGAGTGATAATACAATAATGTATTTATTGCGAATAATACAATTATTGTTCTTTGATAGTAAAAATAGAACGTTTTCTCACAAACATGCTATTGAGAACGTGCATAGTTATGTAAACACAATAATATATAAAGTCACATAAGGATGAAATACAAACCAGGATTAGAAGTAAGTACATATTTACTGGCCACTGTCCTTTTGAAATTGCCGAAAAGTATTTCAAAATAATTTGGCAAAACGATAATCCATGTTTCTGAAACAAATCAATATGTCAAAGCGTGGAATTTAATAAAGAATTTATAGAATGGAAGTAACACTTAAAGGAACAATAGACCTAACTTACAAATGTAAATTAAACAATGAAGTCTTTTGTAAGGGTTTAATTACACTGATTTCTTCGAAGCTGGAAAAATGTGACTATAAATATCCCGACAGCAGTTCTACTGCCGTTACTTGACACTAATGCCTTAGGTTAGTAAAAAAAGAAATACATCTGCAATAAAACCTTTTTGCGTAAGACTAACTCACGACTCATACAGATAATTGATCGTATCAATTTGTTATATAAAAGGGAAAATTTGTCACATTGTGACTTAGGTAAAAGTAAACTCATTCTAGGGGTGAAATTTAACTGTTTCCCTTACAGTATATATTTGTATTCCATAGATATAATAGGTATATCATTTAAAATAGAACTAAATTTAGAACCCAAGAAAACACAAAGATTTTTTTCACTCATACATGTATTAGATAACATCAGAAACCTTTCTCAGTGTAAAATATGAAATTTATAATTTTTTGAGAATAAAGAATTATATATTGTTTAATGAGATACATACATAAGTGTATCACAAAATATGTGTCATAAGTAAAGTTTAGAATCAGATGAGCCCATTCAGTAACCACTACTTTTTATTTCCTAATTCCAACGTGTAATATTTATTACACAATTTGGTGACGGAGTTGAATTCCTCTAAGAAGCCCACACCTTATCTCGGATTCACTTTGTTCTAAAATCCTTTAGGGAAACTTTACCTTTAATAGATTTTGGGCAATATCTCACAAGCTATTTTGAGAAAAATAATAAAAATAAAACAAACAAATACAGTAACCAACATGATACCTCTTTAAAACTTTATATATTGGTAAACGACATACACTTTAATTATTCTTTTGCAGTAAATTTGCACTAAACATTGTTTTATAGCACATATTAACAAAGTGTTCATACGACCGTTATAAATAAAATAATAGCTGGTGTATATATATATATATGTGTGTGTGTGTGTGTGTGTGTGTGTGTGTGTGTGTGTGCGTGTGTGTGTGTGTGTGTGTGTGTGTGTGTGTGTGTGTGTGTGTGTGTGTGTGTGTGTGTGTGTGTGTGTGTGTGTGTGTGTGTGTGTGTGTGTGTGTGTGTGTGTGTGTGTGTGTGTGTGTGTGTGTGTGTGTGTGTGTGTGTGTGTGTGTGTGTGTGTGTGTGTGTGTGTGTAACGGTCTGACATTCCGTGACAAATAGGAAATAAATAATTTCCTGTTTTTAAGTAATAAAGTTGATTTTTAAATTAATCAAGTTTGAAGTTATAAAAATAGTAAAGAGTGAGGAAGTAAATAAAACCATAAATAGAATAATTAAGCTAAATTAAAAAGTATTAGAAAATAAATTTGTAATAACTAGCTAAATTTGACCATCGGGAGTGAGGCGAAAATTTTCTAAGTTCTTAAAAAAGCTATCTTAAGAACCAAACCACGTAGAACTTTCATCGACATTTTAAAAGAACCAGAATAAGCCAGAATAAACATTAGTGAAAACAAAATTTGAAAAACTTAAAAAACAAAAAAGTTACAGCAGTTTTAATAAAATAGACATTTTTCAGTGTTCCAAAAATGATAATCAAACTCTGCAAGCTAAAACAGATTCGTTGCCCGACTTGCCTGTACAAGGAATAAATCCAAAGATAGCAAGTATTGCAGGCGGGGTGAGGTAGGTTAAATTCACCGCTATATATACTAGGTCTCTAGGACCTTAGAGACACTCTGAAATAAATTTTTAATACGAGGTGCCGCGGAACGCTATGCTGGACCGCGGATAGGACCGCCATCAGGCCAGATGGACCAAACCTCAACGCTTCCGACGTCTAGGACTACCAAGGGATGAAGGCTCCAGACTCAGCCTCCCGGACGCGGGAATGGAGGAAAACCACCACCGACGAACCAGGGATGGCGACTTCTGATGTCCAAGGACCAGGGAATCCAGACGAGGGACTCTAGGACCGGCAAGAACATCTTTGGCAAGTCATTCTCTCTATTCGATACCAATTACGTCAAATTTAGTCAGTTAATTTTATTAAATTCAAACAAATATTCAAGCTTAAATAATGACTTCACTCTTTATAAAAATTAAATAAATTTTATGCTTAATAAAATGAATTTAAGTGATCAGAATATTTCAAATGATAAATATTAAACTTACAAAGGGTTTTTGGCCATGAGCCATTTACTTTCAAGGAAATAAGAATTTTTTAAATATTATAAATTTAAAAAGTATGTGTCATAAATACGAATTTACTAATTCAATAGAGAAGATAAATTTTTATTATGTGTAATTTGGGAAATAATTTTATTTTTATGTAAATGTAACTGATATATATGGAAATTATAAGATTTCAAAGTATGAAAAACAACAAGTTATTTAGTGAATTGTTCTGTCAATATAATTATGTTTTATTTGAAAGGTTAAATTTTCTTTTTTATTTAAATAAATAAAATTAAATATGTTATAAAAATCAACAGTATTTTCATTTCATCCTGTGTCGAATAATCAATAAAAACTGTTTAGCTTTTTCCAACTAATATGAAAATGATTATTAAATCAGTAAACAAGTTTAATTAAATTTCACTAAATGATAATAGTTAAAACCTAATGTTTTTAAAGAGTTTCTCTCAACTAACTTCATTGAGCTAGCCTAAAGATTAGTTGGTTTTTTGTATAAAAGTCCAGATTTATCTACTGGCAGATTGTGTTTAAAAGGATACAGGAGCCTTTTAAAATAGGTAATTTAAACACGATCATATTTTGCACGTTCCCTTGCTGTCTCTGCAGATCATCATCAGGTGGTAAGACTCTGTGAATATTTTGTGTATTCTTTTAAATGTGTTTCTTTCCAGCTGACTATTGAAATGACATGTTTAACTATATCTAGACCATACATAATTGATAAACCAATTTTGGGGAGTTTATACTTATTTTAAATAGTAGTCAGCGGGAATAGGCTTGTTTTGGGCCTGGCCCTATGAGCGGGAAATATACACGTAACTCAGGGATTTTAGCACGGTTTAACAAGCGGGGTGTTTGGCAGATGTTTGGTTTGTTTATAAATAAGTTTTTAAATAACAAATTTTGGTATTCTGCGAAAAGGGATATCAATAAATCAAAGTAGGGAGGGACGTTCCAGTGTGTGTGTGTGTGTGTGTGTGTGTGTGTGTGTGTGTATGTGTGTGTGTATGTGTGTGTGTGTGTTGCAACGGACCTTCACCCCGCTCGCTCACCGCCAAACAAACTCGACCTGCCTAAAACCTGTCGACATTTGCCTAACTCGTAACTGCAAGCGCATGTAACTAAATCCCATTTAAAAATACACCCTGGGGATCTTGTCTATTAAAATTATTAAAAGTCATGGTAAGGTCAGTGATCTGTCATATGGTGTTAATATGGGTTAGCTGAAAACACATAGAAAAATATTACAAAATAAAAATACCTTACCATGTTTTGTAGACCTCTTTCCTCCATGCTCCTGCTCACGTGAGATCCGTGCAAGATAAAGTTTTACCATATCCTCCTTAAGGAGGTCCTGTGTATTATATGGTAAAATCTGCCAGTGAGTCTCAACTCCTGGACTTTAAAATAAAACCAACTAGTGTTGTGGCTAGCTCAAAATTGATTCTGTTATTTAATTTATTTCTTTGGGGGGGGGGGGGGGGGTTACTCGATTATTTTTAGGTGCACTGTGATCCTTTATTATTTATACTTTAGTAAAATAAATTACTCTAATGAGCTTGCTGATATTACTTTAAAAGCTTTCATTGATTTAATTTGATAATTTACTAGCTGGGAAAACATTAATTTTATTATTCAGTACACAGGATTGATTTAATAAATTTTACTCTATCAATTGTTTGACATATGAATTTAATAAAAATTGAAATGGATAAATTGAACAAAATGAGTATATTCCTTTAACATAATAATTTCTTGAATTCTTATATATATACCATAACATAAATTAAATTCCCCTTAATACATAAAATACATTTACATTGAACGCAGGGAGGTTGAATGAGCCTATATCAATTCTATACACAAATTTAATTTAGGGGCTGATTTTGTGCCAGCAGTTATATGACATTTTATCAATTTATATATGAAAGTATTTGAAAATAAAATTGTTACTAAAACTATTTATCAAAGACATAAATATATTTACCAGTTTTTGAATATATACATTTACATTAAAATTCTAATAAACTGATTCCTGATTTAATTAATCTTTTATGAAATACAAACAATTTATAAATGATTTTATGTTACTAATTTCTGGGTACGAAATTATTCAGATCTTATACAAGTTAACATTCATAATATTTCATCTCAGTTTATTGGCGTACTGGTTGTAACAATTTTACTGCATTGTCATACATATTACTGATTCAATTAATTTATAAATATATGACAATTTCTACTCATCTTTGTGCTTGTGCTTTACTAGATTTATCTTTTCAAACATTAAAACAGTTATCACTTCCAAATTTATCTATCATTTAGCATTTTCACATAAATTGTAATAAATTGAATACTTTAATAAATTTCATATTTTAATTACAAACAAAGCCATTATTTATCTTTTTTAACATTTGAGCAATCTTTTAAAACTTTAGAAATTTTCAAAATAAATCTTATTTAAATATTTAAAATTGTATAGAAATCATGACTTGCCCAACTCGCACTTTCCTGGATCCATCCTTTAGGTCCTAGGTGATGATTTCCTTGCTTCCAGACTGGTGGTTCTTCTCGTCTAAAAACATGTTCGTCCAGGATGCGGGAACAGGCGAATTTGACGAAGCCATCTTCTTGACAATCGAAATTTAACCGGGATTCTACATATCTGATGGCTAGCTTTCACTAGACATTAGCTTAAGACATACTACAACAATTTTCCGCGCTACGCAACCTCGATTGAAAAACTTATAGTTCCGTTATGATGTTTTTTAAGTTTAATAAAAACTGCGACCTTTCCGGTCCGTGGCCTACATGCGAGAGTGGGCTTAACGCCCAACGAAAGCAATCGTTGCCTTCCCCCACTACTTGATTTTCTTGTACAGTTTTGATTTTCAGCGAATTTCTTGACTTTAACTGATTATTTTAAAATCTGTAGCAACTTGATTTTTGTCGTAGCACACAAAGCACTCGCGATGTCATGATTTGTGTACATTACAATTCATTTTAAACTTATCCAACTAACAATTGACCTTAATGGCTTAGCAAATTTAATTAAAATTATTTTATAAAAATTGATATTTTTTCAATTTTTTGTTTAATTGTTACGGGACCAATGTTTCCCGTTACAACGTGTGTGTGTGTGTGTGTGTGTGTGTGTGTGTGTGTGTATGATGATACCTATTATTTAACAAATGGAAAAATATGATGAGTACATCCGAATATTTTGCAGTGTATAAAATCGCCTTACCGATGTTTCGCTAGAATCTCATCTAGCATTGACGAGGTGAACCCAACAACAGTTGAAGAGCGAAACTATATATACATATGTGTGTGTTTTGTGTGTGTGTGTGTGTGTGTGTGTGTGTGTGTGTGTGTGTGTGTGTGTGTGTGTGTGTGTGTGTGTGTGTGTGTGTGTGTGTGTGTGTGTGTGTGTGTATGTGTGTGTGTGTGAGAGTATGTGTTAGTGTGTTTGAGTGTGTGTGTGTGTGTGTGTGTGTATTTGTGTGTGTGTGTGTGTGTGTGTGTATTATCCATGAAAATGACTAGCAAAAGTGGTAAACTGCAGCATATCTTGGACAGACTTAATGGCAATACCAGACACTGGGGCATAATGATTACGGAAATAAAATCACTTGGTTACAGTTACTAATGAGGCTAAGAGCATTTTTAAGCTAATGAGGGGCAACTAGTCCCTTATAGCAAAGAGATGAAATACCTAGGTCTAACGTAGGCCACTTAACTGAACCGGAAATCTCAAGTAAAGAATAAATGTCACGCAAAGAAATCAAAGATGTACTGGAGATATGGTACAGAAGGCAAGCGTGAGCCCTTGGGTCGGTATTCTGAGTTGAGCTGCTACATTTATTTGCTAGTTGTCAGTGGGGATACGAGTTGCCATTATGGCTGTCAAGAGGAGCAATCTGAAAATGATCGAAAGCTTCCGAAAATAAAGTGCACGAATCTTGGTGAGGGACGGATCCTTAGTATGCCCGAAACTCTGCCATATTCGGAGACCTTGAGGTCAAGAACGTTAGACAGGAGGTCGCCTCTTCAACAGTGAATCACCCCTGCACCTCCAGAGCGGCTCCAGCAACACAAGAACCCTACAGATCAAAGGCTGGCTCTAAGGAAGAAGTGCACTAGAGATTTGGACATGTTTCCAAAGGAGCAATTTGCAGTGATTATTGTACATCATCAGGAGTACTAGAATATCAAGTCAGAGTCGTTCCCTAGAACAAAGCTTATATCTCAACCTTTCTTCAGAAAGCAAGCTGCAAGTTAGGTCTCGTCTAAGTTGCACCAAAATAAAACAAACAAAGAATCACGAACAAATATTCATTGGGATAACAATATTAGAAACAAATGTATTATATTTAATAAAAACGTTGCAGATAGTTCAATTGGTTGGAAATGTGTGATCTTATGAAGCCTGTGCATGTTTATAAAACATTTCCCGCTTTTTCATCCCATTAAAGAATACAACCAAGAACTTTACATCTTGGAACACTTTGCCTTCTACAAATAAAGATAATATTTAGTAAGTTACGTTATATATTACCATTTATTCTGAAAAGAGATAAATACTCTTACATGGAATACGAAAGCGGATATTAAGAGCATTTATATAGAGCGTTTAATATTTTAGCAATTATTTTACCATTTATAAAATTCACATCATGTTTAATGTCTAAGAAAAACTCCGCAAATTTTCTACAGCTGAAATGCCTCCTGGGAATTCTCACAAGATAAAATAAATAATGATGTTAGGGAAAAGCAGCTTCGCGATTAAAGCTAAGCTTCGCCCTTTTGGTCACCGAAGTGTGAATTCAGGTTTTGTTCGGAGCCGAAAATATCCTCTTTGTAAGAAACACCAAAGTAATTTTTTCCCCTCAACTTACGGTTTTGTGTGACATAAATATACGCAATGAAAGTAATCACTATGATTGTGGAAAGTTCACATTATTTTTGTAGATATTTCTCCTTAATCGAAACGTGCAGTAAAAATAATTATTAATAAAACCAGAGGCATGGAAGCAACTTATTATTTCTTACATTTGCCTAATGCAAACAGATAACACGAGTAATATAGAGTAATGTAAGTGTGCCTTTAATCTCTGTAAGTGAATAGAAGATTTGTAAATTTATTTAACTTTTTAATATTCTTCATAAATCGATTTTATTTATGGGGAACACACTAACCTATTAGGTTTAAAAAATTTTGCTGGAAACTCTTTAACAAATCAAAGGTTATACAACAATGTCATGTATTAGAAGAAAATGGCCTAATTTGTATGTAAGTGAAATACAAGACGATTTTAAACAAATTTCAAGTTTTGTTATCAACCCGTTCAGCAGTATGACACTATTCTTACCAACCATTTTACCAGATCACAAGAAAAGAAATTAAGGAGTCTTTACCAATTTAAATTTAAGAATTAAATAATGCATGTTAAAATACAAAATAGTTATACTAAATTATATTTACATAATAAGTGTTAAAATGAACTTTTAAAGTTACTTTCAAAGCACAGTCTGTTTAAACATGGATTGAGATTTCATTATAATTATTTGAAGTGAACTCTACACTAATATTTTGTAATTGCTTCAAGTTTGTTGTTGGATTCCTTCTCGCAGTTGTATTGCTTCAGTTTTATTTATTCAAACATACTGATACAAGAAACCTTGAGCAATAATTAAGAAAGATGCACCACAAGGTCCGTGACTGGTCGTAATATATCTCCGGTTCTTTACGATGACTCTTATGTAGATTCCACTGGATTGAATCTTCTGGCCTAGTTCATAAATAAAATCATTGAAATAAGTCGCCTAATACAAGTTCTTAGCTCATTTATACCGGTTTTAGTAAAACAATGTTTAAAACTGTATACAGATTTTGTTAATATAGTACGGCAGTTAGTTTTAAGTAGATTTATTGTAAACATGTTACAAAACATTATTTAAAGTTTATCACATTTAACATAGGCTAACAGAAATAACAAGCAATTACGTTACTATACCAGGGTATCAACAATAATAAAACAAAAAAATACAAAAACATTTTATTTCTTTCTCAATATCAAGCATTTATTTAGATGCAGAATAAAGTATTTTCATACAAAATAAATTATAGGTAACAAATGAAGGAGTTTAACGTTTTCATAATGAGTAATAAATATTATAAAAAATAAGAATCAATAACAAAAATGGACGACTATTTTCTGTGGATTTAAATGTTAGCTGTAATATTGTTTCCTTAATATGATCAGTCATCACTATAACCCGAATGTGCGCTTGTGTTAGAAGCCTTTAGGTATGTGATAAGGTTCTCGCTGTAGGAAGATTTACTTTATCATACAATAATCAACGACTCTAGTCTCAAATAATGACAGTGGAACAGCTGTCGAGTGGTTTTTAAAAATTCACAACTCTCCGGCTTCCAAGGCATTGTTTTCCTAAGAGTAATTAAGCCCTGACAAAGAACTCTTACTGTCTAACTTACTTTTGTACTCACTTCTTTCTTTAAAAGTTACTCCCGTTCTATAAATTTCTGTAAAGTGTCTTACTATGACTTTCAAAACTGATGATTATTTTAAAAGCATACGCACTTTTAGCTGCTAGCATTGTAAAGGTCATATTATTACCATCAGCAATTTATTTCATGGCCATGTTTATGTGCATGATTTAATGTTTAGCATTTATTTCTTGCAAGTTGTCAATTACTATTTGTAAATTTAGTTCAGAGTTCAAAGTTATAGTTCATACAACTATGTCTTACCTTCATTAAGGTCTCGGCAGTGTTACCAGTACTTTTGAATTCAATACCAGTAATGCAATACGATGCTTGCCGTCCTTATATCATGTATATCTATAATTCACTAATGGCTGTGACTTGATCCAATGAGGAATCATTCACAGAATCTGATGCAGCTCTATCTTGATTAAAATATAATGAAAACATTATTCTGATCAGCCTAAAAGCTTTCGCATTCTTGGCACCCATCAAATTATAGTCTTCTCCCTCAGACAATTCCACGCACCAAATAATTACATGTAAGCGGGTCTCATTTATCAGAAGAGTAATCCAGAACCCAGGCATCGTACTTAGCTATAAACTCTGGAAAAGTCTTAATTTGATCAAGTAGTTGTTAATTCAATGTATTTGTGGATTGCTCACAGATACGAAAAACTATTTCTGCCTCGTATCTGCCTCGAATCGCTTATGTCCATCATAGAGATTTAGGTTCCTGTATTATGTGTACATTATATTTTCTCATATCACATACAAAATAATTCTATTTGACAGGGAAAGAGGGGAATATGTGTCTCCAATTACACCAACGGCACAAATTTATCATGTTTGTGCTTAATTTACAAAAAATGACTGAATAATAATTCGAGATTTTCTCACATACAGCTTTTACTTAAAATAGAATTCATAAAAGAAGCTAATTAACAGTTGTTTATATAGTAAAATTCCTCTGAAATTGCATATTCTAATACCATATGTTGTAAAGAAAACTAAACAAGTAAATTCTGATGTTATAGTAATTAAGTAAGCTAGGCTAAATCCATTGTTGAAAGTTTAGGCAATGTTACCAACTGTCGCATACATTGCAAGTTGTAACAGAACTTGCTTTATATAATTTTAACCTTCACACAAGTACGTATTCCTGCGTTACCAAACAATTGAATGTAAGTAAATAGAAAACTTCAAGACTTCAACGAATGATAGCTTTAAATGCCTTAATTAATAAGAAGCTTTATGAGTATTATTCTTAACAGGTTACAATTCACTAACGGTTTTTAATAACTGATTCTCTGAACCTATAAGGAATTATAGAGAACAGTAAAACCGAACGATTTTTCTATAATTCCTTCTTCAGTATTTTATCTGCAGTCACTTGTGCATGGTAACCGCATTTCACGTGCGTATGGTAACCAACTTTCGACACTTCCTAGATGGCATTTCAAGTTGAACAGAATTATAATTAGACTTTAATTGTGTATTTCCTTTAGTGGGTTGATTTAATCGGTTGACTCTCACCATTAAGTTCTGCAGTGCACGAGTTTAACACGTAAAATACTTAGGTGGTATTTAAAACACCAAACAGGTAGGGTGTACTAACAATAATTTGTTATGTTCATAATTTTAAACAATTACTAAATTATTCTACGATTACTTTTCGAACGTAATTTTAAACTGCGTACGAATTATAAGAATAATTTAAATATCTTCCTCAACAGAGAGATTTAAGTAGCTCCCAATATTAAAGTTGTTATAGTTTCATGAAATTCAGGCCATGAAAATGCCTTCTATAACTACGAAAGCCATTCACAAAATGAATAACACTCATCATAGCTTAATGTGTCACTTGGTAAACTTGCAATTTTTACATTAGCAGTAAAATTTTATTTAATTTATAAAAGTCGCCTCATATTATTTCTTTACAAAAAACTTCTCTTTTCAGCCACGAGTATTCTACTTTAGAGCTAGTGAGTTTAAAGCAACGATCAAGAAAGCTAGGGTTATTGTTATTATTTTGAAGCTAATTTTATAATTTAAAATCAACGTCTTAACACTTTCTTTTCAACAAAGAATGAATAAATTGTCTGTCAGTTAATTCACATCGCCAAAAATGTTAAGTTGAAATAAACAATTGTGTTCGATTATCTCTCGCAATGTTGAATTGTTTTTTAAAGCGGTTTTTTATAGCGTAATGTAAAACAGTGACATATTTAAAATTTAGTATAGTAAATCTACTGAATTGAATTAAAATTTGTATATATAAAACCCATGTAAAAATAAAATCTTTAGTTTACTAATACCAGTACATCACAGCTTTCAGCTACTGTAACTTAGTTAACCTCCTAAAAATGTAGCAAAAAATATATTTTACCAAAAGATTTTACCAATTAGTATTAATTGAAATTAGAGATTTTGGTTGTAACAATACGTTAATTTGTTGTATAGCTAAAGAGTTGTTGTATCACTTGCTAAAGTGATTTATTCACTAAAACATTTTTAGCTTTTGGTTAAATTAAGACGAATATATTTTATCCTAATCTAAAGACTTTTGAAACACATAAATATGAGATTGACTTTTAATATAGTTCGTTAGGTATCCATAGTTCAAATGAATAGAACACCTAATTGTGAATTAGGAAATATTTAATTTCTATTTTATTGAGTGTAAATTATTTGAAAATAGGAGGAACTTCTTCACTATGCAATAGAAGCGTAATGATTAATTTTCTTTTTAAGATACCTAATTGAAATTTAATTTGTGAAAAATGTATTCAGTGAATGTTATTTGAGATAAATTTAATCGAATTGTATTTTCCAGAGAAGAGAGTTTAAGACCCGTATCACTGGTCTGTGCCTGTTTATTTTTTCCCTAATTCCATTTTCAGTATCGCATTTCTTATTAAAGATCGCTCCTAAATATTTGCATCTTTGTACCCCCCTGATTTCGCTGTTTTCTAAGTCAAGATCCCAAATCTCGTATTTGTCTACCACTAGATATTCGCATTTTGTAATGTTCATTGTTAAGGCTGTGCCTCATATTTCTCCTTCGGTTTTCTTATCAAATAATTAACATCGTATTCGTCTTCTACTATCACAATCTGTTAATTCACAAAGAATGTAAGGAGCTTATCTTCTCCCACCCTTATCCCTATATTTTAGCATTTTCCATTTCATTTCTTCAGGGCTCGGTCAGATATATCTTAAATAAGGTGGGTGATAAACAGCAGCCTTGTCTGAGACCCTTCGTTGTCTTGGGTGATGTTACCACTTCACTACCCATCTCAACACGTCACCAGGAACAGTCGTAATCTCCGAGTTTTTATTAAAGCATGATAACAAAACCATTATTTTGTTTAAAGATGATGCCTCAGTTCCATTCACATAATTATCACACTTGAGGCATTTGACAATTATAAATTTTATATTATGCTCTTTTCATCTAAACTAGACTCTATAATCTAAAAAGTCGTTTAAGATACAATTTACCTAGCTATGTAAAATACGCTGATTATATGTTTATTTAGAGATGTTTTTCCATTCACGTTCAATAGATACAAATGTATTGTTAAATTGTTAATCAAAATTGTTAATTAAAATGTAAGAAATTTTCGTAAATTGTACATCGTATTGTAATTGGACGTAATATCTGATATCGATTATAGCTGAGCGTCCTAATCATGGCGTTATATTACCTTGTAAATTAATTTAATGTTTGATCACGTTGTCATTTCCAATTAAACCATTATAGGCCTACATAATACATGTATATTTAAATTTTATTTGTAAATAAGTGTTTGTAATTATGCACGTAATGTATTTGTTTAATTAACTCTAATCATTTTCCATTGAGTAATTCCTTAACTACAATTTAATCCATGAAACAAATGATTTCAACTTTATTGAAATATACTATGTTATTGGGAGACTTAGTAATCATTGATCAGGTTGTTAGGGAGATTTAGTGTAAATAAACCTTGTATAGCTTTTGCTTTATTATCACTTAGCTCTCTATTTCTGCCTACTAAATCTTACATTTGTACCAATCACTATTATCGCATGGGGGAAAAATACATCAAGGTCTCAGATGAAACGACAGAATTATATATACAGTCGGCGCCGCTTATTGTGATCACGGTTAATGTTATCATTCGGTTATTGCTATCGTTTCATTGAAAAACAAACACGGACGTATATTAATACATTGTAATTAGGCCGCTTATTGTAATCATCTGTTCGCTTATTATTATCATTTATTTTGCCATTCAAAATCATATGCGTCAACGTATACTAGCATAGACCAATTAAAAATGTCTACAAAGTAGTGTAAACGGCACGTGCAACACACAATGACGCCCAATTCATAGAATGTTTATTTTTAGAATGACAGAAATACTTTATAACGGTTTCAGCACTTAGCACAGTTCTCAGAATGTCTCCCTTACTCTTTGTTTACGCAAACACCCTAGACTCGCTGAGTCGACCTTAGTTGTTTGTTAACATTAGTTGATGTTACTACAGAACCATTTAAAGTACAGTCCTACTGTATTTTTTAACAGTGAATTTTTATGAACGTTTATTACAGTATTTCAGTGTGTTTTTACATAACTTATTTTTTAAAGATCTTTTTCGTTTGTTTTGTAGAGGTTAGTGTCACTTCAAGTTTCAAAGGACAGTATAGCAAGATGTCCGAATCTCAAAAGAAACGACGCGATTTAAGTCTTAAACAAAAACTTGATATTCTAGGTAGGTACAGTAAATTACCAAAAATGTGTCAAAGAAAAGCTGCTTCTCAACTTGGCGTTTCTCAACCTCTCTTATGTAAAATATTGAACAACAAAGAAAAAATCTTGTCATTAATGCAAATGTTGACAACAAAATACATCGTTCTGGGAAGGATCCGCAAGTGGAATAAGCTTTGAAATTGTGGTTTAAAAATGTTCGCGAAAAAGATGCTCGAGTTGACGGCCCACTAATGCATCTTGCCAAAAAAATAGCAAAACAGGATTTTAAAGCCACAGATGGATGGTTCAATCGATGGAAGAAAAGGGAAAATATTGTTTACAAGAAAACGTGTGATGAAAAAAGAAATGCTGATTTTGTTGGAGCTGAGGACTGGTTACAATACGAATGGCCAAAGATTTTGGCCGAGTATTCTCCTAGCTGCATATACAATGCAGATGAAACAGGACTTTATTATCGTGCTTTAACCGAACATACTTACTTATTTAAAAATGAAATTGCTAACGGCTGTAAAATGTGTAAACAAAGAATAACTGTTTTGTGTTGTGTTAACATTGTTGGTCATAAAGAAAAACTCTTAATTATCGGTAAATCTAAAAATCCACGTTGTTTTCAAGGTATCAAAAAGCTACCGGTTGAATATCATTCAAACTCCAATGCTTGGATGACATCAAAAATTTTTAATGAATGGCTGACTAAATGGGATACCAGCCTCAAACGCAACATTGTCCTTCTACTAGACAACTGAACTGCACATAATGATGTAAGCACTACGCTAAAACACATCAAAGTGATTTGCCTTCCGGCCAATACTACATCAATTATTCAGCCATGTGACCAAGGCATAATTAAAAATCTCAAAAGATTTATCGACGAGAGATGCGTGCTAGAATTATAGAAAATATGTATGAATTTCAAACCCTTACCTCAAATGAATTGGCTAAAAAAAACTTCTTTACTCGATGCTATTCATCTGATAGCAAAATCTTGAATGAAGTTTCTGAAAAAACTGTGAAAAATTGCTTTAGAAAAGGTTTTTTTGTTGAAGAAAATCAAGGCAAGCTACATCTGAGGAAGACTCTGAAGAGAACTTGAAGCCTTTCGATTTGTCCTTAAAAGAATATACTGAGTGGATGGAAGTTGACGATAGTATTGAAACAGCAGCGGAAATGACTGAAGACAATATTTGTGAGGTAGTTGCTTCAACATCAAAAGTTACTGAAGAAGAAGAAGGCACCAATGATGACGAAAATGATAAATGTGTACTGCAAAGATCTAAGCAGGAAGTACACCGAGCTCTTGAGATTCTAAGGCAGTTTGTTCAACAAAAAGCAGAAAATTTCAACAAATATTATGAATATGAACAATTTATAAACAATATTTTACGAGAAGACTACAGACAGTCACATATAGAGAAATTCTTCGAGAAAAAGTAAATGTAAATTTGAAGTGTAAATAAGAATGAAGTCTTTTATAATGAAGTTTTATGTGTTAAAATGTTTTGATCAAGTGTTTTACGTAGTTCTATATATTTTTTTTCAATTATGTTAGATTCAGTGTTTAAAAAAAAATCTACAGTGGAATACAATAAACTGACATTAAATATGCCCACTAATTTTAACAAGTAGAAAACTAAATTACAGAAATTCTAATACTGTACTATAACGAAATTCATTAAGTTAAGAAGGCTGTGGGTAAAATTATTTGAATTTGTGAAATATCCCTAGCTAGCGCTAGTCTATTGTCACATCTATCGGCCGAAATAAGTTACTTCACACACACCTGCAAATCATAAATAAAAATAATTCGAAAAGGGTTCATTGTAAGTAAACCAAGATGTGCCTCGTTCATGGGAGAGAAGCTTTACCTAGACATCCACGTACCAGGGAGATTTATGACTAGGAATCCCTGAGAATACAGAAAAACACATGCACCTGTGGGAAAGTTCAACAAATTCTCACGAAGGCCAAGGGAAGGTGTGAGGGAAGCGTCAAAATTTCATAGGCTGGCCAGAGTTTGAGCGCCATAAGGGAGCCAATCAAATTTGAAGAGGGATGAAACACAAACGGATACGATCCAAGAGGATGTTCAGGAAGGACAGTCAATTTTCAGTACTCGAAAGGGTCAAGTGGTAGGACTCGAGGAGAAGTAATGTTCAGTTTTTAGTAAGAAGTATCAAATTCAAACAAGTAACGTGGAAATTTAAACTAAGGGAGATTAATAAGGGAGATTATTAAATAGAAAGTGAAGTATAAAGAGGGAGATTAAAGGGTAACAAGTGAGATTAAAAAATAAGGGAGTGATTAATAAAGTCAGTTACGAAGTAGAAACATTTCGAGAAATTAAGAAGAGTGAAATTGATAGGAAGTATTACTAAGTGAATTTGTGTCAAGTGAAGTAAAACAAGGAACCATGCAAGTAATAAACAATACATTTATTTTAACTTAAAGCCAACTCTTTAAAACCAAACATTTAAGAACATTTAAACTCTTATAAATTCATTAAAAAGTCATAGTTAACTGAAATATAAAATTTATCAAACAAAGTGCAGTAACTTATATACGCCCTTAGATAGCCAAAAGTAAATTTAGAATTGTAAAAAAAAATCAATAGTAAAATAAGAGTCTTGATGCCTGTCGGCAAAAATTAGATTTAGATACTGTAAATGCAATATTGATCTCAGGATAAAATAAATCTGTAATTATAAAAGCAAGTAGCGGGATTATTAATTTAATTTCCTAAGAGTAAAAATTATCCTGTAGAGAAGCATTAAGTGAAGGTTCGTTATATAACAATTGTCGCCCAACGTGGAAGGCAAGGATCGTTATAGTACATAAAACTGTCCGGAATAGCATCAAAATTTGGTAAGTACAGTTTAATTATAGTGTTACAGAATTAGAATTACTTAATGTAATGATAGGCTTACATATTGTTCAGAACAAACAGTTGTGGCAATAATACAGTGAGTTCAATGCAGTACGGCTGTAGACTACATCGTGATTAAGCGTTCGGTTATTGTTATCAAATATGCTTCTGACAAATATGATCACAATAAGCGGCGACGATTATATATAACTTTATCTACAGGAAATATAATTACAAAATATAATATCATTTTTAATATTTCACAATGCTTTTGTTTTACTTTCTACAAATTCTTATAAGACTGTAAAAGTGTACAGCTAAATATAAAACCTATAATTATTATAGATTTTACAGTTTCAATATAAATGCTATAAATATAATAGATTTTGCAGTACAATAATTTCGTATACTGAAACGATAGTATTCTGTTTCACGACTTTTCAAAAAAAAAGTTCAAGAAAATTTAAAATTGTAGGTGAAAAAATAAAGTAGTACATTAGCGAAGGTCGTTGCTATTTAAAACCTATTATTATAATCCGTTATTGGAATGGCCAGAGGCGAAATTGAACAATGTGCTGCTAGGACCAGCACGACACCCTCCGGCTCACACACAAAGTTAGTGGAAACAGTTTGAAACTTTGCCAACCGTTGGCACCTCCGTCACGCCCTATATCTACTTCCACTTTATGTTTGCTTAATGTATATGTAGTACTTAGTTAAATAACTCATGGACAAAGAGGTTAAACACTCATTGAAGACGCAACACTACGTTTGTGTGTTAAATGATAAAATCTAAGAAGCAGATTGAAACTCTGTATCACAATACTCTGGTTGAAATTGTGTGTCATACTACCTTGTTTTTTTCTAGAATGTTTAGTTAGATTACACTAAACTTTTTATTTGTAAAGTTGCTTTGTAAATGAACTTCAAAATAAATCTATTGAACTTTACTTAAATTGCATGTTGTATAAAGTTAATAAACTATTACAATTTATTTCAACCTCAGTTTCAGAATTGTTAGATTTGATTTTACTAGTTTATAAATTATTCTAAATAATTCTCTTCTTTCTCGTTGAAATACAATTCAATTTTATTACAACCAAAAATACCGTACTTTACAGAGGCATTTTTAACGTATTTTAACAGCCAAAACGTTCACTATAACAAATATAGAAAAATAAAAGTGACACATTAACAATCGAATAAACTGCATATTTCTGGTGAAAGACTACCAACATCTAGATGTAGACCATATAAATAATATTAGATCTCATAAATTTAATTTTCACTACCCTTAAATTTGCATGAAATATAAAATCTAATTGCACCAATTCACTACCATTATTTTATGTATTAATAAGCATACTAATCTTTTGAATCGAATTTAGGAAAATGAAACATAAACCATTAGATTCTATTGAAATAAAAGAAATCGTATTTTATAAAACTGTTCTCTTTACTTCTAAACAAAAGAAATCCTGTTCAGAGGATATTTTTGGAACGTGTAGTAAAATGCAGGAAGTAATAAAGGCCCTTCACTAGTGACGACAGTCATGTATTATAGGATGGAGCAACATAAAATTAGAAACGTGAAGGGCGTGTTTTTAAAATCACAGGTGTGGAAAAGTGAATTTTAACTTGTGCAACTATATTCAACCTTTTAAAAACGCAAGCATACTTTTTTTTTAAATTACTTATAGAAATTTTAAATACGAAATTAAAATATAATTATTTATGGTTATTAAATGCTCATGTACAGTCCCAACATGTATCACCACACCCTAATGAACCCAACTCAAACTTGTAACTTCCACCGGGGGACCAGTGTCATTCCCTAGGCCCTAGACGGTGCTACGGATATATATCCCATTGAATACCGTTATTTTGCAAATGAGTTTGGTTGTACCAAACATACATTTCTTAAGAATGATAATAGTATTACTCTAACGTGAAATATAATATTCCTTAGTTGTATAGATCTGTGTTGCATTGTTAATTGTTTCATGTGAAATCCTTCGCTTGAAAAACTAAAAGCGGGTCTCAGATGAATATAAAATAAGCGTTTACATCATCGTCAATACCGTTTATCAATCATTTTGATCAAACTTTAGGCAAGTCCATGCAGATAGTTTTATCACACACATTACCAGAGAGTATAGTATGTCTTTTAAGACTACTTAGTAAAAGTTCATAAAATACTGTTCGAAAATTATAGAATTAAAGTTAAACCGTTCATAAATAACTTAGGTTGAATAATTTGAAAGAAAGAAGTAAATTTATTATAATATATCTTTGTATTAATATAAAAACAGTCCATGTCTTGTAAAGCTAGACATTGTGCCCCACCTGAGGGAGGGTATGTCATTTGCAAGGGCCGCGGTCGTGACACAATGGTAAGTTAAGTAATTATATAAAAATATAATATTACAAAATTCTAAAACACTAGCATATTATCTTTGATTTCCTGCTTCGATCTTCGGAGCCCAACGTATCAGGGATATTACAGGTTCTCAGGTAAAACAACCTTTACACAAAAATATAATAATCGTATTTTTCTAGGTTACCTTAAAGAGGACGAAAATGAAAGAGCGTGATGAAAACAACATAGATTCTAAAAACAAAATATATTTAAAAAATATGATTCTGAACACTACATTATGTAAATTGAAAGAAGTTATAGAACTATTTGAGAGAAAACTCTGTGATTACAACCCAATGTAGAGGTTAGATAGTTGGCCTATATTTGTCAGTTGTTATGGCAATACAAAAATCCACCTGAACGTCGACAACGTCAACACATAAAGAAATATGTTGCAAATTACTGAAAAAAAGTTTGCTATTTTTACATTTTCAAACCAATAGAATGCATTTGTAAGATTTTACTTGAAACAAGGGTTGAAGGAAAACAAGACACAACAACATCCTTATAACCAGATAATGAGATTTAAACGCCCTCACTCACCGTAATTTATACGGACATAATTATAACGTAATATTGACATTATGTTAGGGAGTTTCAAAAACAATTCACGTTTGTAATTAATTGCATAAATTTGTCAGGAACAACCCTGGAGAAGAAACACCTCTCCCCCAAAGCATTTATTAAACATACTTACGTGATTATTCAATTTTGTTTAAATTTGGATTATATAAAAGGAACTGAAACATCTTGTTTTTGGTAGTTTGTCAATGTACTACATTTTATAAATAAATACACGTAATGCAAAGTCAGATATTTGAAGCAATATTTCTCATAGTAATCAAACAAGTATTATATTTTTCTATATAAACATTTTATTTTTGCAAACCTTTCATACCGCGCACATAAAAATTATTTGCGTTTAAGTAAAAATTAAGGTTGTACAAATTTTATAATGATTTTAAAATCATTTTGGAAGATAGAGTAATATTTCTTAATTCATCTAGATTTAAGTATCAAAATTAGAGTTTTTCAAATGGGACATAAATTATCACTTTACCTAGTGATAAATATTAAATAAACTGGTGGAAGATATTTATAGCTGTAGTTAATTATTCTGAGACATCGACCTAAAACAAAAAAAAAAGATAAACTAATATTGTGAACATAAATTCCATTCCAAAAGAGAGTACTAGAGATCGTTTGCCTGATCAATCTAACCATTGTTTCCAACACTTTTTACTTCAGAGTTTATAGTTATATATAACGGAAATTTCCAGTCAGGAAACAGAAATACCGATGTCAAACCTTCACAGGTCAGATGTTTTTGTTGTTCATATTTAATACGTTGATGTCTAGGTAATAGTACATTTAAAACTATCGTTTAAATATAACACTTTAAAGAAATGTATTATTTTAATTCAGGTATACGTAAACATCATAAAAAGTTTCACTGCAATAAGTATCGCACCGCTCATTATAGACCTTTATATATATATATACACCTTTTTATATATAATTGGTAATAAATAATTAATAATTTTAAGAAAAATGCATAATCCTATTGATAATGAAAGTACTTTCTCAACAGAAATACAAAATAATAAGATTTTGTGTTATGACAGAAATTCTACAAATTTAGTGGCGTAATTTACCATCAATATATAGCTACGCATAACCGAGCCATAGCAAATGAGTCGTATTTAGTTCTTTGTTGTAATATTTGTACCTAAAATGTTTTAAATAGTTGTTTACGAATAAACAAAAGTACAACTTTTGACCGTTGACCAACATTTCAGGTACATTCGGGACAATATTCTAAATATTTTAGAATATACAAATCTTTATTACTTCCTAAAGCTTTGGGCGTTGTCATTTCCGAAGTTACTTTAATCAATCTCTCTATTATTTGTGTCTGACCCAGTAACATATTTCTTACAGTTAATGTATACCCGTATGTTTCAACACTTTTTACATTTTTGTGATTCAATTTCTTGCATTTCCAGCTGTTACACCATCTATACCACTCAAACATGTTCGATTTGTAACAATTTCTTTGTAATACTTGTCTTTATTGTATTATTAAACAATGTCTAATCACAAAACTAAAGAACTTGAGAACACGAGAGTCTAAACCCACGATACAAAGCGATGCTGAGTATGGATACAGGGTCAATACAATTGTCCCATTCCTGCTAGATAATATTGTGACGTAGAAATGTCTTAGATTACCCAGGGAGGCAAATATATAAAACGTGGGTCAGCTATACTGGGTCCTTGAATAATGGACAGTTTTCTGTCTTTGTTTAGTTGTGCATTGTTTTGCATTGTTATCGCCTGCCAATTATAAAAACTACTTTAATCTATTTTCTCAGTATTGTGAAGGACTAGCTCATGTGCAAGGAGTGAACCGACTTTCTCTCTCTCTCCCTCATATATATATATATATATATATATATATATATATATATATATGTTCTCCGACAATAAAGCTAACTGATTTATGCAAAATGTTAGCGAAGATGAAACACGATTCTTCCACATCGTTCATAGAAATAAACCTTCCTCATCACTATAATTCAAATCAAATCATAAATTTAATATATTAAATTTAGTATTGACGAAATGAAAGTAGGTTTTTTATGATATGCTTGCCTTTATACTGTAGAATTTTATGAATTTATTGGTAATAGTATATTCATTGTGCGTTAAAGCTGGCATATACCATTAATAATAAATAAATACATTTATAATATAAAATGGCAATATTTGTATCAGGCGTAGACCTCCAGTACGCCCTGGATTATGGGTTGGGTAGTAATTAATGAATAAATAAACAAATACTTTGATAGGCTTACAATGTTTCCAGTGTAATACATACTGAAAGTTTATAATTTTATTTTATACAGAAAAACAGGTGAAGAATTGTAAACTTGCTTTAGATTTCTAGAGACGGTCTAAACCCAGAAGCTTTTAAAGCAAAGTAAAAATAAATTATATAAATGTAAATTAAGAAAGGTATTAGAAGATGCAGGAATAATGAATAGTAGTAAATTACTTTTAAGTTCCGCTAAATAATATGTAATTAATCACTAAGACTCTTATATATATATATGTGTGTGTGTGTGTGTGTGTGTGTGTGTGTGTGTGTGTGTGTGTGTGTGTGTGTGTGTGTGTGTGTGTGTGTGTGTGTGTGTGTGAGTGAGTGTGTGTGTGTGTGTGTGTGTGTGTGTGTGTGTGTGTGTGTGTGTGTGTGTGTGTGTGTGTGTGTGTGAGTGTGTGTGAGTGTGTGTGTGTGAGTGTGTGTGTGTGAGTGTGTGTGTGTGTGTGTGTGTGTGTGTGTGTGTGTGTGTGTGTGTGTGTGTGTGTGTGAGAGAGTGTGTGTGTGTGTGTGTGTGTGTGTGTGTGTGTGTGTGTGTGTGTGTGTGAGAGAGAGAGAGAGAGAGAGTGTGTGTGTGTATGCGTTTGTGTTACGTATAAGATATTAGGTAATTTACTTATAAATATTTCTATGAAAATATAAACACTTTCCCATATGCCAGTTTTTAATTCTTTTAACCTATGTGGAATTAGTTCTGAATTAATAATGTTTGGAGACATAAGTTGAAAGGGAAGTTAATTTGGTCGATCTGATGCTAGTTTGGATTTATATATTTCCATGTATGTATTAATTGTTGTTTTTCCTGTTCATTTCATTAGCCTTCATCTTTTTGAGCCCAATAGAAGTTATATTATTATCGTTTTACTAAATATTGTTGCTACTATTTAGTATCAGTATTTGCGTTTTTATTTATTATTGGTGTTTACAAGTTTGTATTTCTGATTTCAGTTTGTGTGAAAACGCAGTAAATATTTCGTTTTCATTCTAATTGTGTGGAATATTTTATTTCTAAATTTATCATGTTTAACGTATACTTTTATTAGTACTAAATATTTTGGAATATATTTTCTAAATATTAGGACCAATTTTTCCCTTTTCCCCTTTTTGATTACTAGGCATACTTTAACAACGCTATATTCATAAGTCTACTATACTTAAGCTTATGCATTCGGGGATGTTTGAATAATCGAGTGTTTACTACTTCTTCGATGTGATCTCTGAATATTATAAAGTGACGTTTGTCGGCGAGCTTAGATTTGTTAACGTATACAAAATTATTATTTTTTTTCTATTTCAGATTTGACATTGATGTTTCTGTTTATTTATTTGCGCTAGAATTTGATTAAGATTTTTGTCTAACATATTGTTATAAATAACTCAGGCAGAAATCTACACTAAAGCACACCACACTACACTAATACCTCAAGTGTTAGACATGTATGTCACAGAGTAGGCTTTGAACTTGTGACTGAGTAAACATTTGGTTATTTACTATGCTGATTTGGGAGTCTTTAAAATAATTATTTTGAGTATTAAAATAAAATTATATTTTTAGTAGGTATATACTAATTTATATTAATGTAATTTTAATGCATTAATATTTAATTAACGCATTTTATATTAATGTAGGTAGGCTACATTAAAAGATCCTAAAAAATTTCACTCAGAAGATGTAAATACCCTGCTTTGAATAGTAGAAATAATGATATTGGCAGGGTTTTATTGTTTAATTTAAGAGATAAATTTAAGTATTTAGAAATTTAATGATAGTAAAAGTAGAAATGACCTAAAAAATGAAAGTCCAAAAATGCCAAGTCGTACAACATTAAAGAAAATTCTCTCTCAGGTTAATAATAGAGATTATATTCAGATTCATTAAAACCTGAATGTTCCTGCCAAAAATAGATTTAATTATAAAAGTTTAGCGCATACGGCGAGTTGCGATCTTTGCTTGTCATATAGCTTTTGTCTAGTGCGAAAACTTTTACTTTAAAAAAGTGTATCACTTACACAAACTCAAGTACTTATTACTTATTGTATGATCCATTCTTAGGTATAACCTTAAGGTTTCAATAAATAATCATAGTCTATTTATTAAATTAAATAAATGTTTTAGAATCACTCACTTCATGTGCACTACATGAAAACGTACTATTGCCTTATCTCTCCTAATGTGCGCTGATTACAAATAACCATTACATACTCATATAATGCTCTGACCTTGTGACTGTAGGACGGACTTTGGTAGAGAATTATCAGTAATGGGCAAATCTTCAATATTAAGCGTTTTTTTTTTTGTCCTATATTTCACCTGTAGTCTACATTCATTTGTTTTCTTTATAATTTAAAAAGTTCTTTATAAAACTGAAACAGAGAGATTCTATCTCTAAGTAGAATCGGTTTGCGTATATCTGTATTCGTCGTCTTATGACAGTTTGAAGTAGTTTTCAAACACTAATGTTACCATCGTCTATTTTGTCCAGTTCATTCGATTCGTGTATTGTAGGATATAACGTTATTAATCATGGGCATGTTATGGATATTTTCATCATATATTCATCAAGCCTAAATTTCACTCTCAACTTGGCTTCATTCTTTGATGCCTTTGATATTATTTTACATCATTGATTGCTCACTTTGGGATTGATGTTCGTTAACCTCTGTCGATTGCCTCTCAACTTCATATAAAAACTTGTTTATGCGCCGAATATCGTAACTTTACACTTAATTAGTCATTTCGGCATGTTTAGAAATAAGACAGCGCGGGTGTCGTTGAATGGTATCCATACAGCTTGTGCTGGCATGAAAGAAATCGCAGGAAAACCTCGTACTATGATATTGTGGTTGAAGATTAATTGTGGTAAATAGATCGTATGTGCACACGCTTACACGCTTACCCACACACACACATACACACACACGCGCACATATATGTATATATAAGTGTGTATGTGTACGTATATATATATATATATATATATACGTACACATACACACGCGTATATATATATATATATACGTACACATACACACGCGTATATATATATATATATATATATATATATATATATATATATATATATATACATATATATATATATATATATATATATATATATATATATATATATATGTCGCACGTGATTTCTGATTTAATGTAAAACAAGACTCGATAGTTTGTCTATTTTCGCTTTGTAATGAGTAGATATTTTATAATAAATCATATTTTCTGCCATATCAAAATGCTAAATTGCCAATATTTTTATATCAGTAGTAATTTCAATAACTACAAATAATAGTTATCAATAATACAATTTTAACAAACCCCAAGTTGATAAATTTAAATACTTTACAAATTTAAATGTAATTAATTATCCCGATGTTCGTCCTAAATGTGTTTGTATCAATGGCCAATGTTTATCTGTCCATTAAAAGGAATCTAAATTAGATTTCCGAAAATCATTTTTTATTTTTTAAAAATATATTTTTCTAAATACTGGTGATTCTATAGCGTAACCATCAGTTGGTAGAAATGTAGCAATATATGGAAGCTCTATAATTAGGGTTTTTGAAAAATAATCTACTAATAAAATGGCATAATTTAAAGAAACAGATTTAAAGGGAGAAATTGCTTCTAGTATTATACAAGGTTACTAACTGATCGAAGTAATTAATAAGCTTGAAAATAAAACTACAAAATGATATTTATGTATCAAACATAAATTTTACAAAATTAATTTAGGCAAATAATTCAAAATTAAAGTTTTTAGGTTTTATTTACGGTACATGACATAGTTTACGTGACGAAGCCTTCCTAGAACTATAAAAAAGTAGATTAATGTTTGATTTACTTGTATTTAAAGTGAGATGGTATTTTTGTCTTTTTTTCAAAATACTTCTTTAAATATTTTATAAATTTATCTTGCGTATATTTTTTTAAAACTAAATGTTTAAGCTGATAGTTTATCTCGTCTAAGATCTCGGTTTTGGGAGATTAGAGTACCCTATTGTTCCACTTAATTCAACATTCTGGATTTACTTTGTTCAAAATATATTATTTTTTAAAAATTAAAATAAAATTCAAGTTTTTTTTAAATTTGAAGCTATATTTTTTGGTTGTTTCAGTAAGTATGAACAAATATGCGAGTCCTTGTGATAAAACTTGGAATAGGATGCTATTACAAAAGATTTTAAAAAATAAAAGTAAGGAAAATGGTGCTCTTATATGTTTTGCGCGCTGAGAATTACCGGAGTCTATTTTGCAATGCAACCTTGCTTAACCTGTATTCTAAACAGATTTATTGCAACAAACCCAAACCTTCTACCTGAGTCATCAGCTGACACTCATTTCTGCCCAAGTATTTAAATTAATAACTGATGAATTAATAACTAAAAAAATGAAAGTCTCTACTCACGAAGAGTCGTCATTAATAGGTGTCGCGTGCATTGTTTTTGTAATTTTGATACTTTAAATTTTTAAATCCGTAGCTGAAGCTCAAACCTACTAATGTATGTCTGTATAATTGTTAAAATAACATGTAAAAATTTTATTATATAAATAAACAAACAAGTCTATTTGCGAATTTCACTATTTTATCATTGAGTAACGTTTTTACCATTGCAACTTGAAAATCAAACTTTTCTATGTCAGTTATTTAAGTGGCAATGTCTTTGTAGAACCATAAAAAACATTAAATTTTAATTACTACTTTTTAATGTTTGTTTCCAGTTTTTCTTCTAAAAATCTTTAGTTTTTCGGTTACAAGTGATAAACATTGAAAGCCATTAGTTTTTATGTATGCGATATCTAGACAAACATATCTATTTAAGTGTCATTCTTCCTCCAGTTTTTATTATCTGAAGTTGCATCTCTATATTTCTGTAACGGCTCCTTCTAAAGTAATCTCATTTACAGAAAGATAATTTCATTTCACGAGACGTGCATAGAACACCGCTCTCCCGAACTGAAACACTTTATAACTACTTTATTACTTGAATGAGTTTTAAACTAAAAGATAATGCGTTCCACTAAAAAATTTAAACTGTTTTAGATTTGTAGGATGACCAGATGAGTGTGGAGTAAATTAATTTATATAGTTTTTATGTTGGTTTTTTTTAAAATCCTAATAGTAACAAAATGTTTATACAGAAATTACAAAATATAAAATGCTTGGAAAATATTGTTAAACTTTAAAATTATTTTGAATTGCTAAGAACACGTTAAGGTTAATAAAATAATTAGTAAATTAGAAAAAACCTTAACGAAAGGGTAACTTCAACTTTATCTAAAAGATTTAGCAATAGAATGAGTACTTTAAATTTCTATATAAATATATATATATATATATATATATATATATATATATATATATAATATAAAAACATATCTTGGATTTACTAACAAAAAATGTAACGTAACCAATAAAATGCTAAAACTTTTTTGTATAAATGTTGGGGTTTTGTTATTAGTTATTTTACATAAAAACAACCGTTTATGAGTCTTACTGAGTTCATAGTCTTACAGAATTGTTAAAAGCGCACCTTTGGCAGTTATACAGCCTAAAAACACCATAGATACAAACAACGTTAGTTATATGCATCTTATAAAAAGTAAAGACGCTGATGTAATAGGTTCAAAGTAATTTTGTATCGATATATTGGGTAAAACACATCTTAACGGATTTTTAGCAAGTGTTTACACATTAGAGCATACAATAAAACAATAGTAATGAGTTTCTTGAGAACCCCATTTGAAATACAGCTTTCAATTATTACATTAATATACAGTATTCGGAAGTTAGGTAGGAATCCATTTGACGTTTCCACATAAACACTTTATATAAAATACGAAAATACTACGAGCTCATACTTAGAGCCATTTAAGAAAATACTAAAATGACTGTTATTTTAAATCGTATTCTTCTAATCAGTTAGATGCTTTTTAATCAAAAGTTGTGTAGAGTACTTTATTATTTCATGTTTTTAACGTACAGATTTTTTATTGCACATTTGAAGATGTTCTGGTAACGACATAATATCTCATCAGCATGCCGATACGAGATATGGACGTTATATTCAGATGCACGCTGGTGGTTTCTTAGCTTGTCTGAGTAGTGAAAACAGATTCTCTTAGACTGGTTTTAAAGATGGCCGACACTCCTTTTCCAACAGAATATTTTTTTTACTGTTCGACCAGCTCCAGGTAATGCAACTTCAATCATTTCCTGTGATTTTCTTTCTTTAACTTTACTTTAAAAAACTTTGGAGTTTATGTTTCTACGAAAGCTGTTTAAAGAAGTTCCTTGATTTGTATAATTATAAATAAATTCAAATCTAATTAGTTTCCTTCTTTATTGGGGACTCCATTAAATATCCCTCCTATTTTATAAACAAGTATGTTCAAACGCGTTTTTATAGCGGCTTTCAATCTGTACAAATCAATATTTAATTAATAGCAGAATGATCTGAATCGTACAATTTTCTTATTTAAAGCATTCAATTTGGATCAATTTACTTCTCTTGTATTGAACTAGAAACCTAGAAAAGGCTTATTGTTATTAATCTACTAAAATAACTTTTACTGATATTTTACAATTACCTTTTATTTATTTTTTTCAATTTTTACTCTATATTTCTTCATGTTAGAGGTAAATTGTATTATCACTCCACACGACATAAAAATTCATTAATTTTATGTAATTTAAGTGTTTCTTCGAAAATATTTCACAAAATGGTTGAACATAAATTAATTACAATAAGAAGCTCTACTTTAATACAAACAAAGGTTTTTATAAATATATGAACATATTCTGAAAGCCATAAAGTTATTGTAAAAGTACTGGAATTATGTGGTTTATAAAGAGTCTATAAATTCTCCATAAGTATTTCTTCGATAGTTTCATTTAAAAGAAAATGTCAAGCGACTTTTTTAATATGATATGCGTAGATTATAGTTATTTAAGTCAACGTTGTATCCCTTCTGAAGACAAATGTAAAGCTGATCCTTGATAGTTATTTGGAATTATTATTTTCAGATAATTCTTTTATAGATATATGGAGGGCCTATAATCATAGTATTGTAATCCAAATTTTATGATTTTACAAAACAGAAAGGTTTACGTCTAATACTTTCGGAAATTCGGTGCAAGCATTTTTGTATTTTTAGGTTAAAATATCTTGTATGAATATTTCACTAGCTTTTAATATGTAGAACACCCTTAAATTCTCTTTATTTTTTTCTTTATAAAAATAAAATATGATAAAACTTTATATTTATTTTAGAAATATTGATGTGATTTTTTTCAACCGTTTTCCCACTAAAACACAGACAATATTACTAAAACTTACACTGCTTTGTTATTTTACAGAAAATAAAACATAATTTATCGTAAAAATATTTGAGTCGGGGAGAAAGACATTTGATTTTGTTCTTTATTTTATATTATGTCGTAATTTTAAGCGAAACTTTATTCGACCACGCAGAGGTGTGATAATTTAGAGAGAGTGTGTTGTTGACATGAGAGTGTTTCTTGCGTTTGTTAACTTTATGAGTGATAAGTAAGGAAAAGAAAATTTATGAATCGTTTTCTTCAATACTCTATTTGTCAAATAACAAAAATTGTAAAACAATACTGGGAATAAGACTAAAGTGAGACTTATAATGAAGAAGAAAATGAATAATTAAAGAATAAAAATATGGAACAACTCACAAATATACAATTTTTTATTTCAAACGCGTTTCAACGACTAATTTGTCGTCATCCTCAGTGAAAATACACAAATGAAATTAACTAATATATATATATATATATATATATATATATATATATATTAAACATAACCTATAAAGTTTTAGCAAAAGTAAAAACAAAAGTGAAAATCGTTTTTACTTTTGCTAAAACTTTATAGGTTATGTTTAATATATATATATATATATATTTTAGTTAATTTCATTTCTGCATTTTCACTGAGGATGACGACAAATTAGTCGTTGAAACGCGTTTGAAATAAAAAATTGTATATTTGTGAGTTGTACCATATTTTTATTCTTTAATTATAACTTTCACTCACAAGCCAGCTCGAATATTATTTATAAGAAAATGAATGTTCACTAAAATATTTTTGCAATATGCTCTGGGCTTATATAAATATTTCGATCTATGTATTGACTGTTTAATTAGGTTTGTCTTCGATACAATTTTACCAGAAAATTAAGGATTAATAAATTAATTCTTACAAAATTATTGTTTACTTCAGGACATTTATTGGCCAATGATTTTTCGATTATTATTGCTAATGTAACTAGGTCAATGCACACATTTTATTTTTGATTACAGTCTGGCATTGGATGTATATTTATTATAATATGAGTTTAGATATTTCTAACTCCACAAATCCTGTGAATTCGTTTTCTTTCAGGAAGTATCAGATATTAATTTGTCGATTTATTTTTATGGTATAGAACTTTAAAACTAAATTTGGCAACAAAGACGATAAATATCCTATTCAATGAACTAAATGTATTGGGAGATTTTAAACTCTTGAAGTCCTTACACAGTTTAATATAAAATAATGGAGAAATAAATTCTTCGAATATATGGCTTAAATACAAAGAAATTGGCTCTCATTACGTTCGGTGATTCACTTAAAGTAGTCTTAAACTATTGTTTAAGTGATTAATACAATAAAGTAAAAATATGGTAAAAATATAGTCTTAGTGACGTTGGTTACATTTTTTTTTTTTTAATTACTCGTTTTAATACGTAGAATACGAATATCAACCGTTTTTCCGCGAAAAATACGAAAGTTTTATTTTCACATTTTAAATGTTAGTATGTAATGGCATTTAGGCCTATTGCGTGAAATGGGAGCGAAGTAGCTAAAGGGCACTGCACTGCGTCTAGATTTTGTTTTATACATTACTATATACCTATATTAATATATACCTACGAAGTATCCAGTCAGGATAGATTTGGTTATAATTTTATTCAACATTACTATGTAGGTAAATAGTAATTTTGTTTAAAATTAAAACCAAAAGTTAAAGATTTAGATTTTAGTTGTTGGTGGAGTGGGAGAAACTACACGACCAATCAAAAGGCAGTATTTGCCTTCGATTGCTTCGCCATCTGGGATTAGTTAATGTGACAATTTACATACATCACCAAGATTGTCTGGGAAAGAAATCAATGTATAAAGCTCGTTCCACACCTCAGCTTCATAAGATTGTTTAACATTCACTTAACAATTTGTGCGCATTCAGGGTCTCCCAACAAACTGTTGACAACTTCCATAATATATATTTACGAATTTTTTTTTTTTAAGACCTACAGACACACACCTTCCGTTCGGTCAAACTGTTTCCTGTGTCTCCACTGCCATGATAGGACAATATGAGCATAATACTTGCTTCCCTGTATTAAATGGCTGACGTCACACAGAAACTAATAAACTTCTGTCTTCTTGGAAACTCAATCTGATTGGCTCAACAGCAGCTAAATTAAAGTAATTAGGCCTAAGTACTGTTTTGTAATTGCATCGTTCAAATCTCCCAGCATCACTATCCCAAAACATGTCTTTGTTTTTATTCATGTGACTGAAGTGCTCGTATAGTGTTTAAATACATTATTAATTGGTTTTAATAGAATTGCTCTTTTGTCAGGTGAATGCTGCCAAAGTAGTACAGAACTGAGTATTTAATTAACTACATCATTAATATTACTCGATGCCTTGTAGACACATGATGTATAACACTACATTTACTTGGGTTTCAGTATTGTTTCAAAGACAAAGTTATAGGGATGCTAATAAATTATGTTTCTAGAGCATTAATAAATTATGTTTATATGTGACGTCATCATGATTGTTCTTATATAGCAATTAGATGGTACTTGTGTTAGGAAAGCATAATGACTTTATAGTGTTTCACATTCTTTATTTGTAGAAATTATTCAATCATAATTTCTAGTTTTATTAATCCAGGTAATTACATTACCTATTTCTTAGTAATTTGCCCTCTTTTATGCGTTAAATGGTTACCTTTTGCTTTATTTTATTGAATATCTGGGGTATTCAGCTTGAGCCACCCACAGAAATCTTTCTGAAAAAGGTTTACAAAAAAATACGTTTAGGAAGAAAAAAAAGTTATTTTAAAGTTGATTAATAATAAAACTTAAATAAAATATCAACTCTCTCACTCGCAATTTCCTAAATAGATGTATGGGAGATTGTGAACCTAGATAGATAGTTCACAATAATATTTAGTAAGTTATACAATTTTATGAGAAGCTTTGGACAAATAATTAACTAGTATATTCAACCTTTTGTTGAGCTTAGGATTTTTTTAAACCTAGTTGTGATTTTGGAAACCAGGCTAACTCAAACATAAATAGCAGGTGTTCGATATTCCAAACATAAGACACATTTGGAAAATAAAGGAATGTGTAGAATATTTCCTTTGTATATAACTAAATATTATGGGTGGGTTTTCGAGAAGTATTCTCTGATTTCAGATAAGTTATTAATATAACTGAACCATTGTGTCTCCAACTTGGTAAATACTTAATATAAATTTACTTTATTGTGGGGAGACTTAATAGTAGCAGTAGTACTTCAACTCTTTTTATATAACCTACGTATATTAGAAAGAAGTCTACTTTTATACTTTCTTTACATTAGATTGTCTTATATTTTCTCTTTAAATTGACATGACTCTCTCTATTTATCTTTCTGTCTTTGATGCACACAACACACACACACACACACACACACACACACACACACACACACACACACACACACACACACATACACACACACACACACACATAAACACACACACACACACCCACACACACATAAACACACACACAAACACACACACACACACACACACACACACAAACACACACACATACACACACATACACACACACACACACACACACACACACACACACACACACACATGCTTACACACACACACACAAACAAACAAACAAACACACACACACACACACACACACACACACACACACACACACACACACACACACACACACACACACACACACTTACACACACACACACACACACACACACACACACACACAACCACACACACACACACTCAAAAAACACAATTATTATTACATAAAACTATAAAAATGTTTTCCTTTGTATTTTTTACAATTTATTAGAATTTTGAGTATGTTTACCTCCTTAAGCCTTTAAGATTTCTTGCTCGCAGTTGGCAACACGCAAACTGTGCTACTGGGTTAAACATGGGGCTTACCACAAACCCTCCGTTTGTTCTGCGTCGTGTTTAGAATGCTATCGTCTTAACTAGGTTTAAAGTGTTCCCATTATCCAAGTCCCGTGTACAGTGTACCAACAAATTTACTTCAAATGCAGGTTTAACATTTAAATTTTTTTTTTTTTAATAATAATATACATTTGTTATTTGTGATTTTCTAATTCGATTCTTATTACAGTTATTCTTATAAAAATATATATATTCCATTAGACTAAAATATTGTTAGTCTTAAAAGAGTCAAATAGTTTCTGTCTGAAATTCTAGTTAAATTTAGTGCGAATTACATAAGTTTAGTGTTTTTAAAAGTTGTGAAATATTTTTAAAAACATTAAACTTTTAAAACATACTTGTAAAAACTATTTTACAAATAAAAATTTGTAATGACAAATTTAAAGCTGTTTCTAAATATCGTTCAACCTATCTGAGAGGTAATAATAACATTAATTAAGAACAAAATTCTCAAATGTCTTATTGTTTTGAAGTCATCTTTTTATGTGTTTTGCTTTAGTAACAATATTTTGAATTAAATAAATGTAAACAATGTTTCCGTACTACAATATTTTGTCATCTATTATTTATTGTGCAGTCCTCCTTTGTGGGGCTGTAATTTTGTACGTCAATGTATAATATGTTAATAATTTTAGATTGTGAAACAATTTATAATATATGATATTAATTGTATTTTAGGTAATTAATAATGAAACCTGAACAGATGTATAATACACGGTGACAGGATTTAAATTGAAACAAAAATAAAAACAGAAAGGGTTTATAGGCCTATTGGTGGTATTTAATTCCCGTGTCAAAGTAGTTATTTGTTGTAGATATGTCATTGAGGTACACGATGAATAACATTTCTACGATAAATAGTGAAATATCAGAAAAATAAAACTGATATATATATATATATATATATATATATATATATACTGTGATTTGGAATTTAGATTTTACTCGTTATTCATTTAAGCAAGACTGTCAATTTCGGATTTGTAATCGAATAAAGCAAAAATAAGGATTTGTAGGAGGAAACTACCTTTTGAAATAGAGGAAAGACATTCTGCTTGATTTTAACTAGGTTATCTCGTCAGTTTGCTGAGACATGCTTCGCTTTGTTATACGAGGTCTGTTCAAAAAATACGCGGACTGTTTGAATTGCGAGGCTCAAGTTAGTTTCAGAAGAATCCGCTTGATGTCACTTGGTTCGTATAAATCAGCTGATTAAAACGCGGTATTTCAGTCGCAGATATCTTCATTTGTTCATGAGTTACGCGCAGTTTAGTAAAGAGTGTTTTATTTTCGTTTGACGGATTTAAAAATGGACAGCCTGAAGGAGCAACTAATTGCTGTGAACGTTTGTGTAAAACTAGGGAAATCTGCAACAGAAGCGTTTGCCATGCTTAACACGGCCTACGGCGATGTTGCCATGAAGCGTACTGCATGTTTCAAGTGGCATGAACGTTTCAAAGGTGGCCGACAGTCGATTGATGACGATGAGCGTCCTTGACATCCTTCAACGTCAACGTTGGCAAAATCAACATCCTGATACGCGAAAATCGATGTCTGACCATTAGGGAGCTTTCCGAAGAGTGTGGGATATCAGTTAGTTCTTGTTACGAGATTTTGACCGAAAAATTGAAGATGCACCGCGTCGCTGCGAAATTTGTGCCACGCTTGATGACCGACGACCAAAAAGCCAATCGCGTCCGGGTTTGTCGGGAACTGATTGATCGTTTAAATGAAGATGAGAACTTTTTGTCAAGAATTATAACCGGTGATGAATCATGGGTGTATGGTTACGACATTGAAACGAATGTCCAATCATCCCAATGGGTGAGTCAAACGTCCCCAAGACCCAAAAAAGCTCGCCAAGTTCGGTCGAATGTCAAGGTGATGTTGACAGTTTTTTTTTATGCTAAGGGTGTTGTTCACTACGAGTACCTCCCTGAAGGCTCTACAGTCAACCAGATTACCTACATTGGAGTACTGAATTGTCTGAGGGACGCCGTCCGACGCAAAAGGCCAGAACAGTGTAGAAGTGATAACTGTTTTTCCCATCACGACAACGCTCCAGCTCACTCAGCACTCAGAACTCGTGAGTTTTTGACCAAACACTAGATCACTGTTCTTCCCCCCCCCCTACTCACCTGATTTTGCTCCTTGTGACTTGTTCTTATTTCCAAAACTCAAAAAACCCCTCAAAGAAAGAAGATTTGAAACGATTTCGGAGATTAAGGCAAATGCGACGAAGGAGCTGAACGCTATCACAAAAGAAGCGTACCAGGACTGTTTTAACAAGTGGAAACACCGTTGGGATAAGTGTGTGCGTTGTTGATGAGAGTACTTTGAAGGATACCCAGACGGGTAACTTCTAAATAAAGTACATTTTTTTATGACCACAGTCCGCGTATTTTTTGCACAGATGTCGTATAATGTGCTGAGTATGCAGCTGACAATGCAATGGCCATGTTGCTCATACAAAAATGCCATAAAAAGTTAGAAAACATTAAGACTGAATTGAAAATTTATATACGTACGATTTCCTCTAAAGTTGATCACCCTTTTTATTCTGTGTGGGTTCTCAAAGCATATTTTTGTTTGGTGACTTAACATCATTATATGTCATCATTCAATTATATGTCTGAAAGTCGTAGATGTAGCATTGTAATACAAGTGGAATTACTAATCTTGTATACACGCTATTAGGGAGGATTTTCTATTGGTAACTTCTGATACACAGAGAAAAATAACGGTAGAAACAATTCCCATAGAAAACTTTAGTGTATTATAAGAAGATTTTTAATTTCGCTGGAGTTTTAAAAAGATGTACGTTAGTAAAATTCAATTACATTCCATAAAACCAGTCGAATGTAACTTTGAAATTACGATACTGAAATAGTAATAAATATGTGATATTATACATGCTTAGTTCATTTTTTGTTAATGATACCTATAGATAAAACAAATATTTTTCAAAAATTACAACTTAAAATAGTGTTACTGCTTAACATATACACAAAATTTCTTAAAAAATATAATAATATTTGATTTGTATTTATTGTAAATAAATATTTCAAATAGGTATAAAATACCTAATATTCATTTTACTAAGATTATAACTAGTTTATAGCGTAAATGTAAATTACGGTAAACTGATTATATATATATATATATATATATATATATATATATATATATATAGAGAGAGAGAGAGAGAGAGAGAGAGAGAGAGAGAGAGAGAGAAAGAGAGAGGTTTGTAATTTAATATATGAGCTGGAAGGAATCCATCATAATCTCTTATTAGATAAAAAGTGCTCAAGATAGGCAAAATGCATTAGAATAATACAAGCTCTGTTATCAATAAACAAAAGCAGTATAACTACATTTTGTTGGTTTTAACAGCGGAAAACATGTTTTTCTAAGCCTTTAATGATCTTAACTCAATTTCTAAGGAAAAACCTTGCCCACGCTGGATCTAACTGACTTATACGTAATTAATTTAATTTATTCGGTTTCATACTTTTATATTTATATAATCTACCCCAAGGAATAAGACTTCAGAAACATAAAAGAATTGTTTTTACAGCAGCAAATTGTTATTTCGAGTCCAACTCCAATTAGTACATTTAATGTGATTAGACGTAGAATAAATATACGTTCTAACATAATATTAAACTTCTTACATTTTTGTTCTTTATATTATTCGTAGGGTGTGTGTATGTGTGTGTGTGTGTGTGTGTGTGTGTGTGTGTGTGTGTGTGTGTGTGTGTGTGTGTGTGTGTGTGTGTGTGTGTGTGTGTGTGTGTGTGTGTGTGTGTGTGTGTGTGTGTGTGTGTGTGTGTGTGTGTGTGTGTGTGTGTGTGTGTGTGTGTGTGTGTGTGTGTGTGTGTGTGTGTGTACACACTCACATATATATATATATATATATATATATATATATATATATATATATATATATATATATATGTATATATATATATATATATATATATGTATATATATATATATATATATATATATATATATATATATATATATATATATATATTTTAAAACAACACAGGTTATTCAAATACAAGAATATTTATTATTTTATATCCAAAATATGAATGTACACACTCACATATATATATATATATATATATATATATATGTGTGATATATATATATATATATATATATATATATATATATATATATAATTGCAAGTTTAAAATTATTTAATTATATATTTTCGGTTTCAGGTTTCAATTTTTTTTTATTTAACATTTTAATGGGATATTGAAGATTTATTAAAATAAAACAATGCATTATAGAAACAGACAGGGCAGTGAAAAGGAAAAACGTATATTGGAATATTTTAAGGTAAAATATCTAGTCTCCCATTGAGTGGCACAACAATGCCGATTGGAATTTTCTTGTCACGACGTTAGAAAAACCACATACTCAAACCCCTTTCTGTAGGTTTGCGTATTGAGACAATGCATGGATGAGGTTACTTAGAACTGTAACGAATATTATGAAAATAAAAAAGTCAAGAAAGTACTTCTTAAACACAAAGAGCTGACAAAAAAAGCAGAATATTGAAATCTAATATTTAAGGACTACAGAGGATAATAAAGACATTAGAATTAATTCAAAATTAAATTACTTAACAAACATCCAATAAACATTTTATAGATAGATTAGACGAAACAAATATTTTAAGAAATACATGAGGTCTTTTTTCTAATATGTAATTGTTATTACAATGAACAAAACAAAATATGAAAATAAAATTAATTTAAAACAAAATACTAACTATATAAATTTAAACTCAATATTACAAGGAGATATATAAACATTTGAAACGAACGCCCAAATGCATATAAAATACCAAATACATTTAAATCGAATTTAGCCACACTTGCAGTGTATCACGAACACAGACTTATAAATATAAAAACCAAATACATCTTTAAACAATTATAAAAGAGAAGTAAAATAAAATAGGTAAATTTAGAAATATGTTGATGTCGTTCGAAATGCTTTTATTCACCACATAACCATAAATTTTCTACACAAAAAGATAAAATATGTAAAACGAACGGAACAAGATTTATAATTACGAACAGCAATTCACAGTTGGCAAAAGTGTACGACAAAAGAAGCAAAGATTAAAATTTTAATTACAGAAAATTCCCTAATGAAACCTTGTTTGTTATTATACTAAAGATTCAGAACCGCAGGAAATAACAGCAAATTATATTTTAAATAGTTTTAAAGTTACTTAGTTTGTGTGAATGAAATTTGTTGTTCTATTCATTTAATACTCGGCTAAACAGTTTCCAAATGCTTGTCTAGCTACAACTTGTCAAGCCTCAGGTTATTTAACTGCAAAATTTTATTTCGTGTCGCTTAAAGTACTAAAACAATAATGTAACTAAAGTTTGACAGAGTTCTGATTATGCTTAGTGTTACTTGAGGCGGTTTCACAGTAAGCTGACCGTATGGACTAGAACTTTTGCATAGAGGATTCGTGAGATATGCGAAGAGTCATTCAGAATTTACCTTATTCGAAATAAATTTCCCTAATTATTATTACTTATCCTAAAATATTTCCCAATTTTTTATTATTTAAACAAGTAATGAAATAATTTTAGAAGTAACACTTTATATAAGTTAGAGGTAAGTATGAAAGGTTGACTGTAACTTGTATGTTGCAGTAAAGTATCAGAGAAATAATAAAAGTAAACGCTATAAAAATAAATTCATAAAAATACGAAAAAAATAATGTAAGTTTTAGAATATTCTAAGCTATATTATTCTTTCTTTATTTGATATACTCGTAAATTGAAATTAAACATCCACAATTATAACCTAATACCTACACATTTTACCCAGGCTAAATCACACACACACACACAAACGTAAATATATATGCATGTATATTTAGTAATGTGGATTCTAACCCCCCCCCCCCATTTCGCGTAACATGAGTTAGTGTTTTATTCAGAGCTCTCCTATGGCATATAAAAATAATAGATTAGTTTTGCTGCTACTTGTCTAACATTACCCTAAGGTACTCAGTCGGTATGCCGTTAACACTGTCTCAGATCATGACAAGGTTAATAATTTCGAAATAGATCCATCTCGTTCGTCACTAGCCCAGTCATCACCTCGTGTTTATAGCATTGGCAGAACGTAGCAGTGATGATAGTATTAATGTTTGAAGTTTCTAGATTAGAGATACTTGCTAACTAGAGAAACAACCTGTATCTAGTACACTCCACCAAATTTATCTATGTTTTACCAAGATCTATCCTCCCCAAGAATGTAGTTCCTTAAAGGCAGGAGGTCTATCTTCCTGAATGCGTGGTCCTTTCACGGTACACAATGCTTACCTTCCCTCGTATAACCTTTGCAGAATTTCTCTAATATCTTCTTTAAAGGACCCCTGGAGTCCTGTCTACCACCATGGGAGTGGAAGCCGCGTTTTTTTTAAAGCGGTACCATAGCTAGTTCCTGACAGATTGTGTAATATCGTATGGTTTACCACGTTACGCTTGGAAATGAAAGTCCACAGTAGCAGACTGTGCTTCCCAAAATGGGCCCCAGCGCAACACAACGAAATTTTTAAAAATTTATATTTTAGATCTAAAACTATATTCATAAACTTATACGTTTTAAAATATTTTATTTTATGTTTAGAAGATTTCCAGTAAAGACATTTTAAAAAATATGACTATTAAAAGTCAAACTTTTGTAATTACAAAACTTATAGGTAATGTATAAAATATTATATGATATGATAATTGATAAATACAGTAATCTCGTGATCCCAACAGTCACAGATATTAAATTGGATGTACGGTCACATATTTAACCTTGCTCGCTTCGGTAACTCAGGTAAGCTGACTAGTTGGTAGTGTTAAATTTATTTACTCGCTCTTTATTGGAAATATTTGCATATTTTCTTATCGATTTCTAGCATTACGTACATAGAAATGTCCATTAACAAAATATTCCGCACTTGTATTATTTGAACAAAACGACAACCTCGTCTAAAACCTGTCTTCACCAGTTACAGACTTGCACAATGCATTATGAAAAGTTAAAGCTACTGTTTGGAGAATTGAATTATATCATCTTTTCAAAAAGACATTCACATATGTTTATGTTCCATTGTTGTTAATAACTGTTCCTAACGGTGACGTTAAAGTTCCTTTTAACACAAAGAACTCTACAGCTTTGTTATAAAATTTGGAATATTAAAAATGGCAATTAAAATCAAAGATGTAAGAAATGAAGAAATAATAGCCTAACAACGCACATTCCGACTTGAACACTTGGAACAGTTTAATTGAAAACGTCGCACTCAAAAAGAGTGAAAGTAATTTAACTTCATAATAACAAGTTAAATTACCTAAAAGCTTTAGACTAATTTAGCAATGTCGCTTAGTGAATGTCTTACGGAAATCAGTTACGCTCACTGGCCGTGAAATGTGGTTAAAGTCTTAAAGTTTGAAAATAAAGTTAGAAAACCCATTTTTATATTATACTGTGTTATAATTTTAAATATGATTAAACGCAAAAGTTTTGTGTTTTATAGAAAATGTTCATTGCACACTTGTTAGAAACGAAAGTATTAATTGGTTGTGCAGACGTCAGTGATATTACATAAACAATTATTATCAGGAAATTGGAAATAATATGAATGTAGTAATGACGCTCCAAAAATCATAACACGTTGTGTTATAACGTATTTCTGGTTTATACTCAACCTATTGTCTCAAAACAGATTTCCTATAAAAACTTATATCTAAAAAAAGTTAACCATTTAAGGAAATTATCCCTTAGTTAATTTTTCAAAATATGAATTAGTTATAATAACAACTAGTTTATTAACAATAACAAAACAGTTTTTAATAAATTTGTTGAGCACTGTGTACTATTTTCCTTAACTAAATAAGTAAAACCCACTAACCACAATACAAAAATCTTTATTACAATTAATTACTTTATGTACATTTCGATTATATGGTAATCATCTTCAGAAGTTCTACTTTAATTTAGTTAGAACAAAACAGTTGTTTCTATAACAGAATACTAGGAATGTTAGCCTTGCAAATAATTTGACAAGGAAAACAATGTTTGTTTATTTTTGGCACGATATAGGTTTAAATTCTTCAGCGATAATTTACATTCCATTGATTTTAATGGGTTCCCAAGCTGTTGGTTGCTGTGCAGTTCCTAATTTTATTTCTGTGTCGGTTAAGGCTTACAACGCCTTCTGGAGCATCAGCATACCCGATCATTAGCCAATGCTTTTCTAGTATAAAATAACTGAAACTTCAGCCAATTACATCCCTGTATTTATGTACTTAACGTAGGCCTACTCGTGTTTGGTTGCCATTCTATCACTAAAGCCTATCGTCGACAATTCGACACAAGTAACCTATTCTCATATCCAGTGTTTATACCGCATTGGTACGTAGTGAAGTGATTAAAACAATATCTTATGTTACATGATATTATATATTATTGTTTCATGATTTCAATACTTAAATAAGTTCTTGTAAGGAGAAGTAATTTTGATTTTCCCCTAAATTAAAAATAATAAAATAATAATATAGTTTTATCATTGAAATAAAAATTAAAACCATGTTATATTGAAATAAATTATAAAATATTTTAAAATAATCTTTTCTTGGGAATCTGCCTTAAATATTGAGAATTTTCTCACAGTTCAGAACGAAAAGGGTTTTCTTGCTTTGAAGTTATTAATATCGCTTGACGTCCTTGGATTTCTATTTTGCATCATCTTGCTAAAATGTATCAACAAAGAGACATTCATTGCTTTTACGTCGTCTTATCCTCTGTGCAGAGCTGTGTTTGATGCCAATGTACAATATTCCATTATGTTTCCTTTCAATTGTTAGTAAAGATCGTTGGAGAAAGTCAAGTAAAGTTATATTGAAACAGAGCTCTCGCTTAGTCTTTTCGCTGAGTCAGGAACAAACTCTTATAAATGACTACAGGCTTTTTAATGCGTTAATAAAGTAAATATTTCTACTAGGAAATAGTACTATTTCAAAATTATTTCCAGTAAAATATCTCTGGTTATCGAATTTAATTTGAATAGTAAGTTGAAAACATTTCTTAAAAATTCTAAATTGGGTTGTGACTCTCAAGGCAGTACCGACAGAAATAATATTTATAGCCACGTTTACGGAAATTTAGAATGGGGAATAAAAGCCAAATTTTAATCGACATTCAATCTATGTTGGACATTTGTTTAAAAATTCTAAATTGGGTTGTGACTCTCAAGGCAGTACCGACAGAAATAATATTTATAGCCACGTTTACGGAAATTTAGAATGGGGAATAAAAGCCAAATTTTAATCGATATTCAATCTATGTTGGGCATTTGTTTAAAAATTCTAAATTGGGTTGTGACTATCAAGGCAGTACCGACAGAAATAATATTTATAGCCACGTTTATGGAAATTTAGAATGGGGAATAAAAGCCAAATTTTAATCGATATTCAATCTATGTTGGCCATTTGTTTAAAAATTATAAATTCAGATCTAAAATTCATAAAGTTATACATTTTAAAATAATTTATTTTATCTCTGTACGATTTCCAGTAAAGAAATTTTAAAAAATTCTAACTACTAAATTACAATTATTAAATATTAAAAAAAAGTATTTATCTTATATAAAATCGACAAATACTGTAACCTTGTTATTTCACCAGAATCACAGATAATACGTTTCCTGTCTGGTTACGTATTTAATCTTGCTCGCTCCTGTGACTCGGGATAGCTGGCTAGCTGCAAGTGTTTAAGGTATTTACTCGCTCTTTATTGGAAATATTTGCAATAGTTCCTTCTCGATTTCTAACTCTACGTATATAAAAATGTCCATCATTCATGCAAAGTAGTCCAGACATGTATTTGAACAAAACATCGAGACCATCTAAAACATCCCTTTACCTGTTATAGAGCTGAGAAATGCGGGCGGAATGAATCGCCGCCACTTTTTGAAGAAATAAATTGAATTTACTTGAAACAATATTTACAAACGTTCTTTACCAAAACATTGTTAGACAGTGTTTCTATCGCTGTTATTAAAATTGCTTTTAGTATTAAGGAACTTCACAGTCTTGTTACAAGGTTCAGAATATTATTTGATGTTATTAAAAAAAGGCGTAAAAATTAAAAAAATATACCACCGTATATTACGACTGAAACAATTTAGAACAGTTTAACTGAAGAAGTCGAACAGGACCAAGTGAAAATAATACAACTTGAGGATAACAAAGTGTGTAATTGCGTAAAAACTTTAAATTATTTTCATCATGGGTTTTTAATGAAATCTCTTGGTGGAAATGTTACGGAAATTTGTTAACCTCAATGGTAGCAAAATGATCGTAAATATAAAATGTATAGTATTAATATAAAAAAACTATTTTAAATTGAAATTACATAATAATTTTAAATAAAATGAAAGTCAAATGTTGTAAATTGTTGTGAGGATAAACGTTCAAGGTACATTTAATTTTAGAAACAAAATAATGCATTGTTTATTCAGTGCAGGATGATTATTCAAAAATTATTACAGCATTTTGCAATATGAGTGACATCTAAATAACTGATAAATAGAGAAACGAGTGTACAAGTTTGAAACAAGAAAGGAGTTTACAGTATGTTCTCGCTAACATTTGTAACACGATCCATGCAAAACCGCAATATGGACTTGACTAGACTTTGTGGGCATGTAACCATGGCAACTATCACTAAACAATGCCATTTGTTACGTATTGTTTCAAATCGGTGTTAATTTACTGTTTGTATTTGGCTACGGAAATTAGAATAATATTCTCGTGAAAGATAGATCCAGTCAAAATTTCAAAATATAACATAAATGTTAGTCAAAATCAACCTCTATAATTATGATAAAATATATTCATTATTAAATTCAATTATTGATATAATATTTGAAAAATACTGTAATTATCATTAAGTAAGTGTCATCCGCTACACGTTTAAAAAAATGTATTTGAACTTCAGTGATGTACAAAAAGTTTTTTATTAATGATAGAAAATTTGAACTATATATATATATATATACGAGTATATATATATATATATACAGGGTGCTATAGAAAAGTAATGAGACTGGCCGCCACGCTGCGCCCCAGTCGCTCGCAGTGCGGTCTCCACCGGCAGACATGATGGTGGGGGATCTGAGCTAACAATAGAACCGGTTCGCAGTCGCGTCATAGCTCTGGCGCAGTGAGGGTCGCTTATCGCGTATACGTTGTTTGCGTGCCCGTAACACTTGTAAAAATGCTGAAGATGGATCACTCGATAGAACAGCGGTGTGCAATCAAATTTTGCTTTCGCTTGGGCAAAACTGGTTCGGAAACTTTTGCTATGATTACGGAGGCCTATAAAGAGGATGACCTATCAAGAGCTCAAGTGTTCCGGTGGTTTAATGAATTTAAAAATGGGAGGGAATCCGTTGAAGACCTGGAACGATCTGGACGCCCTTCAACGAGTCGTGTGGATGAAACGGTGGCGATAGTTAAAGAAGTCCTGGACTCCGACCGTCGTTTAAGTCTCAAAATGATCACCGATGAGGTCTTCGTGAATAAATTTACGGTCCACCAAATTGCTACACAAGATTTGAAGATGAGGAAAGTTTGCGCAAAATTGGTTCCCCGAGTTCTCACCGCCGAACAGAAGCAACGACGAGTGAACGTTTGCCGTGAGATGTTGACTGAATTGGAAGGTATTCCGAAGGTAAAAAGATGCCTGAAGGGTCATCGTTTTGATGATATTCCGGATATGCAACGTGCTGTCACGAAGGCACTAACAGGGATCACTCCAGCGCACTACAGTGGGGGGGTGGGGCCTATGAAGCTTGGAAAACGCGCCGGCAACGATGTGTCGATGCCCAAGGCGACTACTTCGAAGAATATTAACGTTTTGTACAAATCGGATCAATAAAATAGATTCTCTAGATTGAGTCTCATTACTTATCTACCGCACCCTAAAAATATATATATATATATATATATATATATATATATATATATATATATAAGGAGAGTGTAAACTAATAGCAGAAATGAATAAAAGTATTTATTAATATAGTGATTATGTTTACTAATGAATACAATTCACCAATTAAAGTATAACTCAGTGCTTACGTAAAAAAAGATGTTTTCCTTTATAAAACAATAGAATAATTTTTAAAGCAATATTTAAGTGTTAAAATGGACTACTAGAAGACACGTCCTGTGTAATCCTTAAAAGACAACAGTGACTGAACCACTAATATTCAAGGACAAATTCTGAAATCTAAGATATTTAATCATATGATTTTGTAACTTTGCCGCACTAGCATAACTCTACGTTACATGAAGAGCAGTCATATATAACATCCCCCACTTATATATCAAGAAAAGCGCCTTAAAATTAAGTCTATTAAAATAAATAAATATCAATGTTTTTTTTACATTTCCTATCTTAAAATAATCATTATACTCGTAAAACCTTCTTTTACATTAGTTCATATCCCTTAATAAAGTTACTGAGCGCCTTACTTAGTTATGAAGCCCATATTAATTATGTTTGTTTTAATAAACCTATGTGTAGTGAGATTTAGAGTAAACTGTTATAATTTTTACTGTTGTGAATAATTTGTTAGGTTGTATATTAATGTATCTTAAGCGTAGAGTTTGAAACAAGACAGACAAACACTGTCCGGAATCATTGTGTAAGAGTATTAGTACGGTAGTTGCATAACTATGTTAATGGACACATAAAGGTTTCAACTATTCTTCAGATTCACCTTTTTACCGTTAACCAAACAAAGGTTCGATTAAAACTGACTGTATGGAACTATGGTAATGTAACTAATTATAACTAATTGTTGTAAGCTAAACATTTTATATCGTTTAACCATCTGAAAAATTAATATGTAGTATAAAACCTATATATATTTTAGTTCATCACAAATCATTACAATTAGATAATTCCATTTAGTGATTATATGATTATATTAATTTATACTTACAGAGTTGTATTTAATTTTAATTTAAAAAACCAAACAATTCTCAACATTCATTATTTACAGGGACAATTATAAAAATATTTTAATTTTATACTGTATTTATCCTTAATTGGCTTATCTGACCATTTAGTAGGATTTTTTATTGGTTTATTAATTATGATTAATCTACTGGGTTCTCCATTACTTTTTATAAAGAGTATTGTTCTTTAAAAGCAGCGTAATATGAGAGGATAGGATCACGGAATGACATTGTTTTACAGTAGGCCTTCCTCTGTACGCTTTCCTAATCCTTGCCATAAGATTCGCTTAGACTATACCTACGTTTTGGATGTAATCAATTATTTAATTACAAAAGGGTTTCAATTATTTTCTTATCTAAACAGCAAGAATTTCATGTTGTTCAATGGCGTTCAAATCGTCTCAGAAAAAATGAAAAATAATATCTCTGCATATTCCGACTAAAACGCTAGAATAGTTTCACTGAATGTCGAACACGACCGTGTGAAATTATTATAACTTGAGAATAACAAGAGGTTAAATGGCTTAAAAACTTTAAATTAATTTTAATTGTGGGTTTAAATGATGTCGCTTGGTGGACTTTTTATGCAACACTGTTAAACTCACGGGTCGTAAAATGATCGTAAAGTTAAAAGGTTGAAGAATAAAATCACAAAAACCTTTTAATTTTAAGTTACGTGTTTTTTAAATAATAATAAATCCAAGCGTTGAAATTTGTTTTATGAATAAATGTTCAAGGCCCATAGTATTTAAGGAACTAAGCTATCCACTCTTTATCCAGACGTGGCTGATGTTGTAAAAATTATTACACTTGGCGATTTCATCAGGAACTCATAAAACCATCTGGAGACGTCTGTGAATTGGAAATTTTGAACGAAATGCGGGTTTAACCTCTTATTAGAATACACGTCAAACTTTATTAAATTAGTTTTTAGATAAAATTAAAGACGTTTTTAATAGTACTTTGAAAGTAGGTATAATGGGTTCAAAATACAATAAAATTTTGTTATGTGACCTAACTTGTTGATGTATGAAGGAGTCGACGACGTCATTTTTGGTTGCTGTAATGAAATTTAAACCAATATGAAAGACCCTTCACCTATTACCAGTTTAGGTTACGTTAAGATTTGATTTACAATCAAATCTATACTAAACAATGATATACAGCATTCACGTGATGTGGTGTAAAATTTTAAATTGTGAATTTAAAAATTTTAAAAAAATCTTAAATGTATCAGTTTGTTTGAGTTTTATAAGTTGTTTTATTTACTTTTAGTTTTTTTGGACATAGGTATAGTTATATCCTGAATGTTCCTGGTCACTATAATTTGTTGCAATATAAGTGACATCTGAATAGCTGCTAAATAACGAAACGAGTGTAAAAGTTTGAAACAAGAAAGGAGTTAACAGTGTTATTATTTATAGCACGATCCAGGCAAAACCACAATATGGACTAGAATGGACCTTGTGGGAACAGTAACCATGGCAACTATCAATAAACAATGCCTATTTGTTACGTATTGTTGGGAATTCGTGTTATATTACTGTTTGTAATTTGCTCCGGATATTATCATAATTAAAAACAGTTGTAAATATGTTACACTCGGGTGTACTAGCACTTACTTTTATAATTGTTGAGTACGGGCGTTTCGGGAGATGTCTCATTGTCAACTGAGACCATAGGCCGTATTTACAAGTGTTTTTAGTTACAAACTAGTAGCTCAAGTGAAGGTGGAAGCAAATAATTAGAACAATAAATTGTGGATGATATTACGAGTTAATAATTCAAAATATAAGACAAATGTTTATCCTAATATGTCTCAGTATACATATACAGGTGTCTTTACCTTCTCTTTATACATACACACAGCTAGTTTTAAAGAACAGTATATAATAAATTTGTTAACTAGAAAATGGCTTTCTACAGTCAAGTATAATAAATAGGTCATAATTTATTATTTGTCTTGGCAATCGTTAAACACTTACTTGATTCGAATGAGTCTTGCAGACTTGAGTGAAATTATAATTATGTAAAAAACTATTATTCCAACATGTATACATACACACAGTACTTATACCTATTACTTCCAAATTGTATGTTATTTGAAAATGACTGACTTCTAATGGACTAACTCACGTTAAGCAACGGTTGGCTTTATTTAGGCCATTGGATAAAAGATTGTAATAATTAATTTTAGAAAAAAATATAATATAGCTTATTACCTGTACGATGTTTTGTTATAAAGCATCTTTACTTTGTGATTGTAAGGTTTTAGTGCAGAAATCAACATAAAATCATTATTATACTTTATAGGTTCATAGAAAAATAGTCACTCTCGTTTTGTCAAACCTTTCGAACTTCCATAAATTGTAGTTACTACTGAAAAACATCGATATGTGGTAATTATCCCTGAGGATGCCAAAACTTGCTAAATACGTTATAGAGAGATAGAGAATATTTGGTTTGTTTATAATATATTCAAATGTTTTTAGCTTAATACTAATAAAAAACTATTATGAATCGCTAAAAAACCTAATTGTCAAAATAATTGACATTTGTATTGACAACATACAGCTACAAAAGTCTAAATGTATCGTAGTGCAAAATAATGTACAGTATCGACTTCTCCCAACGCCTTTCACTTATGTAGCAAATATCCAAAGGATATCGATATTCTGTATAAACCACATTAACCTATTGCAGTTTATTAGTTTACAACAAGGCACACAATCACCGCCCGGAGAAATTTATAAGTTTATTAATACTGTACTTATATAAATATGTTAATGGCTTTTACGAAGGTTCAAATATTCTTTAGCTCAATGTTTTTGATGCTTATGTAAGTATAGAGAAATAATGTCTTTATGAAACCATGGTAATGTAAATACTAATAATTTTAAACTAATTGTTGTAAGTTAGAAATTTTATATTGTTTAACTATCGGAATAATTTATACCTACAACAACTCATTTTTTATAATATTGTTGACCAATAATTATTACAAATCAGATTATTCCATTTAGTGGTTTCAATATTTTTTGAAATTAACAATAATTTCATTTTTACCTGTGGATTTGTATTTAGTTATTATTAAAAAAACAAAACAGAAAATCTTTAACAATCATTATTTACAGTAACAATTATAACAATTTTTTAGAATATTTTCATTTTATTCTGCATCTCTTCTACGTTCCCACATATTACCATGACTTCAAAACATAAGTTGCAAAGAGCGACAAAATATTAGTATTTATTTTCTAATAATTGTGTTTATATCTGTCAGATTCGCAGTAGTCGAGATTAAAACAAAGTAACAAAACAAATTTCAATATCCTTAATTGAGTTACGATTATGCTGAAAGTATTGTTCGAAATATTTATTTAGTGGATGGAAAGACAACTATCCTACATCATAGAGGAATTCATACAATACCTATATTATACATACATTACCGACTACAACACAATACGAGGAGGGGTAACTTATAAGGTTTCTTTTTAAAAGCAATAACAAAGCTATATGGTTGCATCCTTACGCTTGTGGCATTGTTATGATCGTTAAAAAAGACAGATAATACAAAAAAGAAAGGACATAGAAAAAGTCACTTACCTAAAGATGAAAACAAATATTTGTAATTATTTGTTATGTATTTATTGTTACATCTCATTGTTATATTTCTTACTTACTTTTATGTTTTTATCTATTGTTATTATTTGTTTTCTGTTATATTTTTCGTTACTGTTATTTTGTTATTTTTTTGCTACGTGTTTGTTTTATATTATATTGTTGTTTCCTTTTATATATTTCTTTCTTAATAATTTTATTAGTTGTTAATTAAATTCTAGTTTTCACGTCGTTATTTTGTTTGGCGATGATAACCAGCATTGATTTTTCGCTAGGGAAGAACATTTAAGAAAATAAAGGACACGAGAAATGCTTTGGTAAAGTTTGAAAATAATAAGAAAAATATATCGAAAGGAAAATTTAGGCGTTTACTAAAATGAAAAGATTTCTATTTAGACGGAATCTAAGAATGCATGTATTTCATTAGGGTTATTTTGCGTTATTGTACTTGAATTGTACGGAGTGAAAAACTTGACAAATTTTATAAGTATTCAAGCATCATATTTACATCTAATGTAGCGTTATAGGATAATGAGGAAAATAGCATGGCCTTAAAAAGATGTATGGCTAAAAATGAGAAAAAATATGAATTACAAATATTAAACAAATTATGATATCTAGGTGATATTATTAAACAATATGATACTACTGAATGTAGAGTGCTTAGCAGTGGGAACGTTAATAAGTAGTTACCTTAGTTGTCTGACATAAAACTATGCTGTTAACTATAAGGACTAATGTAAAGCCTATTTAAATTTGTGCTTATCAAGCTCGTGACATAGTAAGACATTTCGTTTAAACCCAATATTTTAATTTAAAACACAAGGCAAATATTTATTTATCTTATTGACTGAAACATAAATTGTGTAAATAGCCTGCTCGCTCAAAAGCGTATTGTACATGAAAATAAAATACTTAACTTACATTTAAAATTAAACTTTCGTTGTGAAATCACAATGACTGTTTATTTACGTGAGCCTTTATTTACAAAAGGCAAAAAGGCGCTTAACCTCTAACACTTTATCTTGAAGCTAATTAAATCACACCTTAACTAACAAAAACATCTTATAGGAATAATTTAAAGCACCTATTTATATAATCGACAAGGTTGAGGAACGACTCATTTAAATCATTGTTGCGCGAATCATACGAAGATATCAATATTTATGGAAGTGTATAAACGTCTGCATTCTATTTTGAAAGTTTAGAATTAATTAGGATTCAAGTAAACAAAATGTTATTTCTTCTTGAAATATCACTTCCAAATGTATTGTTTATAATAATTGACCCTGTTCAACAAACAACATCATAATATGAAATCAAGAATGAATATCGGGTGCATTGGAAACGAAAACAAACTCACTTTACTTCTAAGGGCATTATGTAAAATTATCTCTTGAGTAGTGAAGCATCATTATTGCTGAAAAACAATGTTATAGTCAATGTATTGGCCTATAATAAACGTTATAAACATATTTTTTCTAATGAAATACTTTATTTAATACTTAATTTACTTTTATTTGAATAGGTGTTATTAAAACATTAATTCAGAATAATAGAGTTGAGGGGAAACCTTTAAGTGCATTAAACTTGAAATTATTTTTTTGTGACCATAGTGTATAGAGATGATAGCTTAAATGTCGTATCATTCCAATTCGTATAAAATTATTAGTAACTTGAAAACATCGTCCTAACTCTGATCAAGCTACGTTTTTACATTACTTTGTGATTGCATTACTATTCTTATTGAGAGATCCACTGAATATTCATGGTACTGCGTTGGTAAATTTTTCAATTCGTTAAACACATTCTTTGCTCTCTAAATTATTTATATTTGTCACTACATTACTTGGATTTGTTAACCTATATATTTGTTCCAAACCCTCACTGTATATTTGAACTTAATAAAAATATTTTAAATATATTATTACTTTTTATCAAAAGATTTCTTTCAGCTGTAAGTTTGTTTATGAAAGTTATATCCTACAAAGAGAAATTAACACTGATACTGGTGGTTTGTTTACAATAAATCTTCAGAGACCACACCAAAGCGAAATAACAATATCAGGTAGCTTAGTTTTGCACCTACAATGTCCATGAAACATAGCGCTCTATTTCGATATTTAAATCCGATTCTATTTCACTTTTTTGGTAAAATATCAGTTACTCTAGAAGTATTGCAATCAGTTCTGTTAAAACCCTTTCCCATCTGGCGTTGTTACTTGCACTTTGGTCCTCTATCCTCATTTCAATACATACGTCAAACCAAAATATTTTGTATGACTCTCTTGCGACTTAGAAAAGCAAACATTGATCGCACTCATAAAAAGTGTTTCTAATAATAACTCTGAACGTGAATCAGTGTTTGCCTAGATTGTCCTTTCGCGCTACCTAATATTTCAGTCCATTTTTGTTAAAACCATAGAAACCTAATTATATGCAATGAGCAAAGAAATATCTAAAAACAAAGCCGAAACAGTTACACACACAGACACAGACACAGACACACACACACACACACACACACACACACACACAAATACACACACATAAACACACACACATAAACAAACACACACACACACACACACACACACACACTCTTATGTACTGGATTTATAACATGTTACGTAGGTTTTTGTAATAATTAAAATTAAATCCGACATGGTATTTTATTTAATTCATTTTAAATAATGTACACCTAGGCCTATAGACAGTTTGAATTATTTAAACTTGTGGAAAGGGGGCAATCTTAGCTACTCGTAGCAGATCTAAATATTCGACTGAGAGCGCTAGTGAGTACTTCGCTTGACATATTTCCGACCTACCAAAATGTTTTACGCAAAGATGATCAAAACGTATTTCATATTAAGGATATCATTACTCCCATCTATTAAGGATGAATCGCAAACAGTTCGGGTTGGATGTAAGACATTTTTATTACCTCTCTGGTTTATAATAGCGCTTTTGATTTTTCAACCTTTCCTTGTTTTTATTTGGAACACTAATATTAAAAAATGATTCATTTAAAACTTGAATAGTAGGCTACTTAGAATGCAAAAGGTGAAAGTTCACAATAAATATGAAATCTTGCTTTGCTAACAATCATGTAAGAAGGAGTATTTTGTCAAATCAACGCTTTGCCGAAGCTATCATATGTTTTGCATTTGTATGGCAACATGGATTCAGATGGAACACAATCTACTACCCATTATTTCCGTTTAACAACGGAAGAATTCCTACTTTAGTTGGTTTCTTCACTTTTTTACTTAACCAGAAGAAAGTTACATTATGATCATAAAAGACATAAGATGACGAAAACAATCAAACAAGCAAATAAACTAAATAAAAGTAACGGAGACACTTTTTGTGGGTCGAAATCCATAGTTATAATCTACATAAGTTATCAAAATACTATACAAATTTCAAAACTAAACAAGTGGTTTTGCAATACAATTTTATAAAATATTCAGAAAAATTAGCTAAATCAGAATTGCATTTGCTCACAAATGATCTATTACAAAATTCACATCTCTTCGGAAAAAATAATTTAATTTCCTCGCGTTTTTAGGATTAAAAAAAGTTTCACTTCAAAGGATTGGTGCTTTCCTTTGCTGGCTCATCTACCTCTCACTCATTTTTCATATTTTCAAGAATTTTAAATTTCCAGTCTAGCACGTCTTCTAAACACATATTCTCAAAGTATATTTTTAGCTATATTTTGCTTACATTACATTGCTTTGCTATTTTTTAGTTCTAGAGGTTTGTCAAAATGTTTGTAATAACTGTATGTGTCTACATAGTTATAAATTATGTGTCCGTACATGTAACTGTTGTAATATTTACAACTCATATTGTTCATACATTTTTCCAATGATATTTTAAATAAAATTATATTTATATTCCTATTTGTAGACATTATATAGTATATACATAACCTCAAAAATAATTGTGGAATTAAAGGTTTGAATAAAATAAAAATATTTTCATATAGTTAGTCAACTTTTTATACGGATATTTCTAAGCCTAAATTATTCTGTTTTAGAAGCAATATAAATTGCAAGTTGTAGCCTACTATAGAGAATAAAGAGTTAAGAAATAAATGTCGATACGTAAAACTTTCAAAAGAATTACGCTCTTCAAATTTAATCCTATTTACGAATACGTTGAAATACCTTTGGAATTATTAGGTAAATGTTTATTTTGAAAGCTATTTTAGTAAAACTCGATATTTACATTGCAATAGACATTTTTCCTTCAAACCCTGGCCAATATTGGTACTTTTGCTTACTTCGCATTTAGAAAAAATGCCGCTATCTGTCTAATGTATGAGAAAACATATTTTACCCACGTTATATGTGAGTAAATTTAGAGTGCTTAGATGTAGAAGTTTGTCACACTGGCATTTGGCTTTGGTGAAAATTCCCAAGTGCAACCTGCATTATTTGCTTTTCCTCACGCTTTACGTAATGTACTAATTAAGAATATAAATAATAAATGGTTACAGCTAAAAATAATGTTTTCTCTCAACAAACATAATAAACGAACAAACCCAATACAAATCACACATACTCTTTGATACTATCGAAAACCTGTCTTTAGTACCGTCACCGTTTAGCTTAACATCTCCAAGCGGAAAATTTAGACACTGATGAAGATCGCCACGGAGCGATCAAAAACGTTCTGTCTCAGTAAGTTTTTACAAGTTTAAAAAATAAATAAAGTTCGAATAGTCATAAACTAATGTAAAAGTGATTAATTACGTTTTACCGAACGTAAAGTACTACAAAATTCAGGAGTATAAATAATGGTTACTACAATGTAACAACAGTTATTATTTGATGAATCTATTCCGCAACAATTAATAGCTGATCTAGAATCAATGACTGGAAGAGATACAAAGCAAAGCTTACTAATGTTGACTAAAGCATATATCTCTTGACGGGAGTTGTCTGAATCGTTTGCACTTATAGGTTAAGCTCTTTGACATTATATAACTGCATAAGTCCAATAAAACTCATTACGTATTGTTGCCAAAATATTATCAACTGAAGTAAATTTATGAGATTTAAATTATTCAGTTCTACAGCAAATGTAGAATAGTGGAAGGAAAAAATACGATGTTTAAATGTATTTTTATTTTATTTGTAATTATAGTATTTTCTAAAACTAAGGTGTTTAAGCTTGTCATTTCCCATTTATGTTTATTCGGCAATATTATTTTATACGTCCTAATAAAAATATAAATACACAATTTAAGTTCTTTGTCTATGTTACATAAATATTGTAAGGGAAGTTATAATGCAACAAGTGAATAACCATTTCCAAAATCCTAGTGTAAACGTCAAATTAATTCCAAATCTGAATTTCCAAGAGTTTAACTGAGATTTACTTTTATTGCACGAAAACTGTACACTTCCACCCTCTCCACTGTCAAGGAGGATTTTTTTTTTTTTTTTTTTTTTTTTTTTTTTTTTTTTTTTTTTTTTTAAGGCGAAAAACCTATCAAGGTTATCATCGCCTAACTAAAGTTATTTTAAATAATTATTTCATAATAAAACTCCTAAACAAAAAAATAATAAAATAAATATTTAATACTAATTGTAACTAAACGAAAGAAACTAAAATTATACATAATTTAAATATTATTAAATAGATTCAGGTGGCGTAAGAAAGCGATGACACGGTCGATAGCCGTGACATCGTCCCTTAAAACCACCTTTAAACTACCTCGAAGATCGTAACGTACATACAAATCGTTTAACTCATCACAATCAAGCAGGATATGCTTGATTGTAATATTGCTTCTACAAAACGGACATAGTGGTGGATCCTGATGTCGCATCAACCATCCATGCGTTAACAAAGAGTGGCCGATGCGAAGTCGAGTAACCACCACTTCCTCCCTACGATTCGAACGAACAGATGTCCTCCATGGCCGGACGGTATTTTTGATGTCCCTCAGCTTGTTTCTATGTACATTTTGCCATTCTTCATTCCACACAGAGAATAGTATTGTTTTAACATTGCATACAAAATCTGATGCCATTACACGTTGTGTCGATGGTACCATACTTATAGCTAATTTTGCTCCTTCATCTGCTTTAGTATTTCCAAATATTCCGCAGTGACCAGGCACCCAGAGAAATGACACCTCGATACCCCGTAATTGGAGCCTGTGTATTGAGCACAAGATGTCTCCAACTAATGGGTTCTTAGTGTAAATATCCTGAATAGCCTGGAGAGCACTTTTGGAATCGGAACATACAAGATATTTAGATGTTGCAGACGGAATTGATCTTAAAGCTTGGAAAATTGCATAAAGTTCTGCTTTAAAAACGCTACAGGCTGAGGGTAATCCATAAGTGAAGGTTTGTCCTTCCATATAAAATGCACAACCTATCCCATTGTCCAGTTTTGAACCGTCTGTGAATATAGTCACAGTGTGTGGGTGAGTTAGTTGGATCTGCAAAAACTCCTGACGATAAATAACGTCAGGAGTATTGTGTTTTAGGTACCTGGACAATGAGAAGTCAAATTTTGGCATTCGTATTACCCATGGAGGGATGTAGCATGATGATCGTTCGAATATAGGTGGAAGTTCTAAATTTAGATTGCTAAAAATACGCAACGTTCTTATTCCGAAGGGAGCAGTTGAACGTTGCCGCTCATTGTAACGATCCTCGAGGTGGTTATCAAAAACTGCTTTGAATGCCGGATGTTTAGGTTTGCTTCGAAGACCAATGTAATATGAAATTTGTAGCTTTTGACGTCGCACTGAGAGAGATGGTTCTCCAGTTTCAACTAGAAGGCTGGAGATTGGGCTTGATCTAAAAGCACCAGTAGAAAGTCTAAGGCCAGCGTGATGTATTGAATCCAGGAGTTTCAAAACCGTAGGTCGAGCAGATGAATAGGCTATACAGCCGTAATCTATGCGCGATCTTACAACGGCGCGATAGAAGCGGAGCATATAAGTTCTGTCTGCTCCCCAATTTGTACCACTTAGAACTCTCAACATATCCAATATCTTGCTGCACCGGGTCCTCAAATCACGCACATGCGGACTCCATGAAAGTCTTTTATCTAATAAAAGACCCAAAAATCTCACATTACCCGCGGTCTGAAGCCGCGAACCATCAAGATAAAGGATAGGTTCCTGGTGTTGCCTGCGACGACTAAATGCTATACACTGGGTCTTCGAAGCCGAAAACTTGAAGCCCGTAGATTTGGTCCATTCTTGCAATTTGTTAATGACTAATTGTAAGGACCTTTCCGCTGTTGCCATACTTCTAGCAGCAACATATATGCAAAAATCGTCTACAAACAGGGAACAGTGGACCGGTGACTGTACGTTTAAAGTGACGCTGTTAATGGCAACGGCAAACAGCGTCACACTCAACACGCCACCCTGTGGTTCACCATTCTCTAGTTCGTAACGATCAGAATATATGCCTCCTAGACGTACACGGAAAGTCCTGTTATTCAAATATTTTTGTATAAAAGCAAGAATGTTACCTTGTATACCCCATGATTTCAATACGTTCAAAATTCCTCTTCTCCGTGCCATGGCATATGCCTTCTCGAGGTCGAAGAAAACAGCTACCAGTGTTTGTCGTAAGATGAAGGCATTCTGTATAGCTGACTCCAACAAAACCAATTGGTCAACTGATGAACGTCCTTGTCTGGAACCACACTGGACGTTAGTAAGAAGTTTGTTTGTTTCTAGATACCAGACAAGACGACGGTTGACCATCTTCTCCAGTAGTTTGCATAAGCAGCTGGTCAGAGAGATGGGTCTGTAACTACTGGGATTAGTTTTGTCCTTTCCTTGTTTTAGAAGAGGAATTATTGTCGCTTTTAACCATGCATCGGGAAAACCGTGCTCCCCGAATATACGATTGTATATCCGAAGGAGAACTAGTTTTGCCGACTGTGTAGATTTTTAATCATGGAGTATACAATATCGTCCGGGCCTGGAGCTGAATCCTTCGTTGACGAGAGAGCCGACTCTAGTTCATCGATAGAGAAATGGATATTCAAACACTTGTCTTCTGACAATCCAACGGTGAACGGTAAGGCTTCCTGTTTACGTTTGTACACCTGGAAAGCGTCCTTGTATGCAGAAGATGAAGAATATTTTGAGAACGATAAAGCCAGCACATTGGCAATTTCCTCACTGTCCGTGGTCATAACTCCAACCGGATACCTTAATGAAATTAATGGCATCGGAACGGAAATGCCACAAACGGATCGTAATTTCTTACATACTGTTGATGGAGCTGTAGTTCTTGTAATAGTGCCAATGTACTGGGTCCATGATTCTCGTTTACTTTGCCTAAATATTCTCCGTGCTTTCGCACGGAAGATTTTATATTTTTCCAGGTTTTCACTCGTTGGATGTCTCTTGAACTGGTTCAGAGCTTTTCTCCGTTGACGAAGGATCACAGTGCACTCATCATTCCACCACGGAACAGGTGGTCGCCGTGGTTTTGATGAGGTTTTCGGTATTGCCTTTTCGGCGGCATTCAAAATAGTTTTGGTAATTGAATTTACGATGGAGCCAGGTCTTCCACCTCCAGTGATTCTAGATCTTGTGAGAATTGTTCCCAGTTGGCTTTTTTCAAGATCCAACTGGGATGTCGATCACAACAGGGTGAGGAGTCATACAAAGAGATCTCAATGGGAGTATGATCGCTACTGTAAAGATCAGGCAATGCTGACCATGTTAACCTTGTAGCCAGATCAGGAATGCACAATGATAAGTCAACAGCTGTCCATCCGCCTGTAGACGCTGCTAAATGTGTCGGAGAACCGTCATTTAGCAGGTATAAATCCAGTTCTGATCTGACACTCTCAACTAGATGCCCTCGTGAGTTGCATCCTGGTGAACCCCATGAAACATGGTGGGCATTAAAATTGCCCACTAATAAAAATGGAGAAGGTAACTGGTTTATCAGGTCTATCAAGTCTCTCTGTTGCAGGTGGTCACATGGTGGAAGATAGACACAACAGAGAGTGAGTTTGTATGGAACAGCTGTTTGAATTGCTACTGCTTGTAAGGGAGTTATTAAATTCAGAGAAACGGCGTCGACACAGTCACGGGCTAGAATGGCTACGCCACCTCTAGCTCGATTTTCTGTAACGAAGTCCGATCTGTAAACTGAATACTCCCTTAGTTGGAAATTGTGCGATTCATGGAGATGTGTTTCCTGAATACAAATGTACATAGGGGACACATCCCTTACAATTAATTTGAGAGCCTCAATGTGACTTCTAACTCCGTTAATGTTCCACTGAATCACGGATTGTTTAGGTGTGGACATTACTACTTAGTGAAAAGGATTGACCTGGCTCTCATTGTTGGCATTAAATGTTAATTTACCTGGAACGTCAGGAGACGCTTCAGGCAATGAATCATCGGATTCCATCACCGCTATTGCAGTGGTGGAGCTCGAGGAATTTGTATGCTCAGGAGGTGAGATGGAATCACCTCCTTTGGCCTTTGCTTTTTTTCCCCAACTTTAATTGTGGCATTCTTTTTTAAAATATCAAAATTTGATTAATTTTTCCTACCCTCTGATGTTACGGACTTAACGCTTTCAGATTTATTAATTGTTCTAAATGTCTTTCCTTTGTGGAGAGATACCTGTGCAGGAATGCCTACATCGTCTGATTTGCTACGTACTAGCAGATTACTCGGCGTAGTCGCAGGTTGTACTACACTTACTGAAGGTCCATTTGTCACTAAAGACAGAAGGCGTGCAACCTGCTCAGTAAGGGCTTCAATTTTTCCGGTAAGGCCTGCGCAGTTGGCACAGGACGACTTCGTAGCGCTCGCGGAAGCAGCATAAGTTTTATTAACAACATTTGGTTGGGAAGCTTTAAAGATCTTCTTAGCTTCAGCAAATGATATCCTCTGGTTAGCCATAATGCCAAGGATTGCTTTCTCCTCCTTAAAGTGAGGACAGTTGTAAGGTCGCGCCGGATGATCGCCCCTACAGTTAGCGCACTTCGGGGGGTTGCCGCAATCTTTTTCGTCATGACCTTCCATGCTACACTTGCCGCATACACCCTGTTTAGAACACGCCGAACTAATGTGCCCAAAACGCTGACACTTGAAGCATCGCCGAGGGTTAGCTACGTAAGGCCTCACTGACAGCCTTTGATAACCTGCATTAATATATTCTGGAATCTCTGGTTTCCCAAAAGTAAGTATGAAAGAGGCTGTTTTAATTTTCTCGCCTTTTTCAGATTTCATAATAACAGCAACATCCGTAACAGACTGTGACGAGAGTTCGGCCTTGATTTCATTTATTGGGACGTGCATCAAGTCCCTACATGTAATGACCCTCTTAGAGAAATTCAACGATCTATGGGGAGCCACAGACACCTTGACTTGGTCAAAGAAGGAAGTCGTTTTCAAAAGAGATCTGGTCTGTTTTTCACTACTAGTAGCAACAAGCAGTGTCCCATTTTTTAATTTTTTGATAGATGAGACAGGACTTCCAGCACAGGCAGTAATTGCTTTATTTATAAGAAAAGGCGAAACTCTAGACAAATCCTTTCCATCTTCGGCACTAGAAATTATTAAATATTTTGGCGATGGCAATGCTTGTGACGTTGCCACCATCAACTTCTTCCTCAAATCATCAACTTTAGGTTCATCAGATGAATCCTGACGAGTCCTCTTTAAACTCAAACAATTTTACTTAGTTTTAGGATCCATAGAATGATTTTAGCCAACCATCGTGTCTGGCGTTACGGGCGAGACTATAGGAACGGGTACACCCTTGGATCACTTGCGATCATTTCCAATCTCCAGAACTCTGGAGCCTATAGTATTCTCCTTAGCTCGACTGGATGGGCATCAGTCGAGAACTCGTAATACTGTGCACAAGCTCCGACACCTGTGCACCGCGGACACTCCCTGACCAAGGACCGAAGCGGCTGGTAGACCAGAAACCGCGCTTACGTCTTCGGCAGAGCAAGTTCACATCAGCGTCCCAGACCAGAGTTTATCAAGCTCTGGAATTTTCAGCACTCCCGACGCGCAACGGTTCTGACCAGTCAAATTCCCTAAGTGAAGATGTTAGTGTATGTGCATGTGCGTGCGTGTGTGTGTGGGTATGCTTTGTGAGTGGTGTAGTGTTAGGCTAGGGTACCGCGAGGGACGCCAAATCCCCCGTAGGTGCGGCTAGTCCGCACCCCCTGTGGGTATGTCAAGGAGGAATTTGGCTGCAACACCAAGTAGTAAAGGGTTAAGCACTTGACGTGAATTGCTTCTACCTGTGTCAAACATTCTTGCCTGAGTTAACCCTGTAAAGTCAGCAACAGTTGCGTTACAAACTCTCTAGATACATCGCTATACGTAATGAATTTAAAGAACTATTAATTAAATTACTTTACTTCGTGCATGTTATTCATTCTAAAAACTACATTTTTATAATGAAATTCAAATAATAGATTAAAGGTGATGTGTTGGATGTAAAATGTTAGAGTTTTAAATTTGGTTTAATTCACCTAGTTTTACAAATTGAACGTTGTGGTAAATTAAAGTTTTATGAAAATAATATAAATAACTAATTCTCAAGAGTTAGTTTAAAAGTTTTTTTTTGTAACCAATAACCTGACTAAAATAATTTGGGGGAGGAGGGTAAGTACGAAAAAAGAACAACGAAAGGTGCAACATATAAATAACCTTCAATACCACCAGTGGAATGTGCAGTTACAGCTAGAGCCTTGCAATAAAAAGAGAATAGCCTTTAGTTGAAAAAATTTTTTATATTAAAATTTACAGAGAATATAAAATGTTTAATGGTAATATTCCATCGCTATGTAACTCTTACTTTTAAATTCGTAAGGTTTTGATTGAAATCTGTGAGAATGAAGACATAAGCCAATACGTTTTACTGCAACGGAAGGTAATAACAAGGCCGTATTTTTAAAATGGCTTTCCTTACTTGCGAATAAAAGAAATCCTGTTCAAAGTATATTTTCGGAACACGCAGTAAAATGCAGGAAGTAATAAAGGTCCTTTTGCAGTTATTGAAGACAGTAATGCTTTTATAGGATGGAATAACATAAAATTCCAATCCTAGTGGGCGTGTTTTCAAAATGACACATGTACCCAAAGTTCATTTCATTATGAGCTTTTAAACCCAAATTTTTTCACATATTTTCTTTCCTCTATTGATATTATAAACATCACGTAAACCTAAATTCCTAATGATGTAATAGGCGTACAATGAATTTCCATTTCATTATTTCCATTCTAAAAGGCATTTTAAGGCTTTTTTCAGAAATTATTTTATTGCATAGGATTCGCTGATTTGTGTATTTCGTTTACTTCGCTCGAACACCTTTCTTATCAACTAAATGTCCTCTTGTTTGGAGATGTCCTCACTATTACATTAAGAAAGCTATAAATGCGTAGGCCGTAAAGAGAATGTCTATTATCTCTGTCTTGACCGCTTATTTGTTTAAATGGGGTTTAACTTTATACTATAGTTTATACTTGATTTTTTTAACCTAAATCTCTTCCTTTCAAAAAACAATAACTGTTCTAGAATACCATTCATGATATGGATTGGCTAAAGTTCCATACACGTTGGCCGTATTAAACCTCTTATTGTCCTAACGATGTATCTTCCTACAGAGACACGTCAGATGTGGGGGAGGATTTCGTAAACACTAAATTCGAAAGGGTGACGTCTCTCAGTTAATGAGAGAAGGAGGGGTAGTGACTTCTGAGGATAACAAAGGAAAATTACATTCTATTTATAAAAATTATAGCACAAACATAGAAAATTTTACACTTAAGTTTTACTATAATACTAAATGACTTTCTGAAACAAATGTTAAGTAGTATATAAATAAGGTAATTTTTGAGATTAGAGAAGGTTAAAGATAAATTATCGTCCCTGAAGTTTGCAGAGCATGGAAACTATTTTATGATGAGATTTATTATAACAAATACTCCGCTATGAATGGATGTCTTAACTCTGATGTCTAAGCACTCTGATGTCCAAGTAGTTTTATATTTATTAACTTTTTTACTTAAAACAGTATTAAATTTTGAAAATATAGTACCATATGTGTTTTTTTACAGGTTTTAAAATATTTTTAGCATTTTATGACGACGTATTGCTGAAAATAGTTCACATTTCTCCATAAGGTATTCCAATTACTATTTCCTATTGATAAACCCGCTAACATTACAACGGCAATGGTCTATCCTTTCACTCACGCTATTATTAGGAGAGTAAATAGCTGATGACTAACAGGCCCCACACATACACATACGTACACACACACACACACACACACACACACACACACACACACACACACACACACACACACACACACACACACACACACATACACACACACACACACAGTGAATTGCAAGGAGATGAGTAACCACTTGATCTGCATACTCTCTCTTTTGCAGCCACTCAGAGAGCTTAGGCTGGTTGGTTTACTTACATAATTCAAACACATACGCCCATCAACTGTTTAGTACTTGGTCAACACTCACACAACAAAAATATTTTGCATTAAAATATGTTTTATTTCTTATTACTGTGCATATTTTCCTAATAAAATAAAATATTTTATACTTTCAAATATTTTATTTCTATTTAACGTATTTCTTATATAGTTTTCATGGAAACAAGTTTAACAGTTGTACAGATAAATTATAATTTAAAATCTTCAACTAATTTCTTCTTCTTCAGAGATGTAAATTAAGAAACAAACGTCTAAGAAAGAATGAACTAACTTAGTTTAATAAAGATAGAAAAGTGAAAGGTTTAATTCTTCCCTTTATGAAATTGGAAAAATTAAAGCTTTCAAAGCTGCTTTAAACTTCATTGATGAGGTTCTGATTGGATTAAATAACCTATCTAATGGATTGTCATTTAAAGTTTTTGATGAGTTCACAAAATTTAAGTATAATTTATTGTTCAGTCCAGAAATAAAATCTCACATTCAACTATGTTCACAAGGCCAAACACACGCAAACTATATATATATATATATATATATATATATATATATATATATATATATATATATATATATATAATGAACTCGCGTTTTTGCATTGTCATTCCTGATGGTGTTTGCATTGTTTGGTAACGTAAACCTTTAAATAAAAAAATATTTTGGCAGTATTTGGAGGCTGAGATTCGAACAATTTCTGCTAAAGTTTCTCTCCTAAACTTAGAACGTTCTTGCACACAAGTAAACTTTTTTCTGGGACGTTTTGGTGTAGCGAGTAAATAGGTCAGGTCAAACGCTAAACGATCAAAACTTCCACTTCGTGTATTCTTTAGCAAAGTATACTTCAAACTTAGCTTGTCGATACTTGCAGCTCAGTATTTCTTCTGCAACTGTTAATAGGGTAATTTATGAAAAATCATATTGCTGAAGACATTAAACTTTACCAATTTATTTGATAGATCTGTTTTTAAAAACTCAAATTAAAATGTTCAATGTTTTACTTTTACCTATTAATCGTTGCTTTTAAATAACTATATTTTAGTATTTAAAAATGATGGCTATTTGCAACCTATATTTGTGTTTTTTAATCACTAATGACGGCAACATGGTCGCCGAAAACAGGTTCTGATCAATAAAATTTGTGTTGTGAGGAAGGTGTTTACATGTATGCATCTATTTTTACAAATGAAATATTAGTAGCGAAGTACTTTACTTGAAATTTATAGCGATTGGGAAATACTTGAAAACGCTATGAAAATATGTCTAATGAGCGCCATATATGAATAAACCATAACTCGAAACTAAACAGGTTATTAGAATATTTATATAAATGTTTATGATTAAGCACTTTAAAGTACATCGTTTTTCGGAGATAAATAAAGATTTAAAAATGAAACAGGATGATTAGTAATACACACAGGAGCAAAAGATACATATAGACATGATCTTTGGGGAAAATAAACATACAGTAAAAAATAGAGCAAGTTTAAATACACCAAATTTTTGTTGCATTTTGTTGTTGGCAGGTTTTCATGCTTCATGCTAAGTGTTATTGGCGTATTTGTAGAGCAGGTAATTAATATTATTAAAATAACTTCTTCAAGTGTTATCATCTTGTCTGCGCGACTTCTACACTGGAGTGAATCGGTAACGTGACGTCATCACGAGTAATTTCAAAGGGAATGCGTCACAGATCCCCCATCTACATATGTATAGCATCTAGAAGAGCAAGATGTGCTTCCTCTCTCGTTATCGAACTATACCCGAGATTTCCAACAGCCAATCTTGGAGTCAAACAACGACAACAGCTAATTACGTGTACACTTAGTGTTGTTGTATGTTTAAATAGCGTCTAAATATAATTTCACATACATAGCGTATTCAGAAATATCTAGATTTTATTAAATTAAACAATAGCGTATGATTTTACACAAACGCTATATTTACAACTCCTACGTTATAACACTTTTTATATTGTACATTAGCACTAAGTAAAATATAATCTACTACCATGTTAACGCTTAATGTAATTTTCTAGTATATCAACTCGTTACTGAATTACACTTGATTTGTCAATTGGATAATTTACTATGTTAATATTAACGTTTTGAGTTACAACCAATGACGTTTTTTAATTTTTTTTTACAAGTCAAAAAGATCCTTTAAAGTTGAGGTGCAGTGTATATTATAAACAAAACTATAAATTATTTTGTATTACATAGCAAAACAAAACACAACCTCTAACTTAAGAACAATATCAGCTATCGTTAAAAACCCAATTTAGAAACTTTTATGAATGAGTTTAAAAATAAAACAGCCTGACTGGAGGCTTTATAGCTTGACTGGAGGCTTTATAGCCTGACTGAAGGCTTTATAGCCTGACTGGAGGCTTTATAGCCTAACTGGAGGCTTTATAGCCTGACTGAAGGTTTTATAGCCTGACTGGAGGTTTTATAGCCTGACTGGAGGCTTTATAGCCTGACTGAAGGCTTTATAGCCTGACTGGAGGCTTTATAGCCTCACTGGAGGCTTTATAGCCTGACTGGAGGCTTTATAGCCTGACTGGAGACTTTATAGCCTGACTGGAGGTTTTATATCCTGACTGGAGGCTTATAGCCTGACTGGAGATTTTATAGCCTGACTGGAGGCTTTATAGCCTGACTGGAGGTTTTATAGCCTGACTGGAGGTTTTATAGCCTGACTGGAGGCTTTATAGCCTGACTGGAGGCTTTATAGCCTGACTGGAGGCTTTATAGCCTGACTGGAGATTTTATTCACGTCTAGACGTGAATACTGTTGCTACCAACCAAACGCACTCAAACGCGCCCAAACGCTTAGTTTTAAAACATTAAATTTCCGTGGCAATTTAAAAAATGTAAATGCTCATCGATGCATTTTGCTGATTCCAAGGTAACAAATTCAAGGTAAAACAATGATTTTGTAAGGTTTTAGGTGGCCGTGGAGGGGGGGGAGGAGTGAAATGAATTGTTTTCAAAAATGTAATTATTTTGGACGTCAGTGAAAGTTTTTGTATGTTATTAGTATTAATTCATAAAGAACTTTACACTATTAATTCATATAGATTTCAATGGTCCACAGTATTACAACTGACACACCAATAGGATCTAAACAATTCAGATAAAATAACGCCCAGTCAATATTAGGGACAATTCAGTTATAAGTATTTACAGGACTCGTCCCAATACTATGACAAATTGGTGAAATTTTACAAACTAATGTAATGGCATTTTCATTGTTAAATACATGAAATAAAATATCGTTGCTCCAAAGACTAGACACTAGTCATTTCCCAAATAGAAACGTGGGTAAAGAAATGAAAATGTGGGTCAAGTAATGAAGAAAAGAAACGTCTTCAAAAAGACACCAAAACGTGTTCTCATAGATTTTACTCGAAAATTATTCAAAGTATTTTTTTAAACTTGCTATATATGCTAAGATGTTTATTTTGTAATGATAAAAATAATGTTACTAATTGACACCATTACATTCATATTCTAATAAATAAACAATTACTTCATTTAAACCTAATTATCAATACTTCTTATCAAACCCATGACCTTTTTAATCTATGCAGTATAAATTATGAACTGCTACCCGGTCGTTACTTTCAAGACTAAACCGATAATTTCAATAATATTCCTTTAAGCCTTTGTAAGGAATACTAAACTTTATCCAAGTGTATTTGTTAGAGTAAACAACACTTTGTACCTTGTAATAATAAATTCCTGCACGCTGCTGCGAACCCTTAAACGTCAGTTTACATCGCTGACATAAGGACTAAGTTGGGAGAGTTAAACACTTAAAAAGTTAAATTGCTTCTAGTTGTCCTACATTCTTGGAAAAGTTTACCTGTGTTAACGTGTATCGACACCTTTGTCTGAAATTGTTTAGAAAATTCTTCTGGCATTTTTAGTAGCAGCTATTAAACTTTGCTCTGAACAGGGATGACACACGTTTATCCATAACACCCTAATGAAGTTACGCATTTCGTAATGAAGAAATTTTGAAATATATTTACAGCTTTTTACTCAAACATTGGTTTTTCGAGCAGGTACTGTTTGAATTTATGTGTAAATGTTTTATGGTGTGGTCAGACAAATACAAATTTGATATTTTCAAGACTGTAAACACATGAAGTGTTCGACCATTTAAAACTTTCAAATCCTAAATAAGTATTATAGTGATAAAAGGAAACAAAATTTGTGTAATAAACTCAGCTGAAGAAACAACTCACAGACATTGTATCCTGTATTGTTATTGTATTTTCAGACGACAATTTAAGGAATTTAATGACAGTTAACAAACACTAGAACCCATAGGTTAAATAGACGCTTTAGTAATTGGTCAACTCTTGGGTGTAAAACTTTCTCTTAGAATATTATCTATCGAGCTTGAAGGTATAAACCATATCTTGTAACTGATGAGAGATTCTACGAAAGTAAAAACATAAATTGTAGAGTAACTGAAATCCAGTATTATCTTAGATTTCTATTTCCACTAAGCTTCTACAGATACATGAAATTAGGGTTGATTGTGTAAAGATACAGTGAGAAAAATATCTTGATGAAATTTTCAAAGCATTCAGAGAATATGACTTATCATTTACCAAGTAATCCGAAAACTAAATACCTTCACCCATCATGTCACGTGGTTGAGATTAAGAATATTCTCGGCATATTCAACTATAAGACTACGGATGGTGATATAGAGAATATAAGTTGGATTTCTCAAACAAGATAAATTACAAAAACGTATTGTAAGTATACACTTTGATAATAGAAAACCCTTGGAAAGAAAACTTGGTACAATTGCTTGTAATTACTTGTAAAACTTGGTAATTCCTGTGCAGTGTGGTGGGTCGCTGTGTGGTCATGAATTTTCCTTTTATTTCACAAAAGAACTAACAAGACAATTGTTACCTGTATGACATTCACAAACCAAATTAAAGCTATTAAAGATTTTACTTGAAAGTAAATAAAAAACAACACCATTCTAACAATTTTTTTTACCTATTTATTATGTATTATATGTAATATGTACATATATGCGTTGTATTATATATGTATATGTAATTACAACACCTTCATTCTACGCAATTTAAATAAGCATACTATAATGTAATACCATTTACTTTTATGATTAATTCCATAAATTTGTCGAAAACAAATATGGCGCATCTATCTAAGGAATAAGAAGCTATTTATCTTGAATATATATCTAATCATTGGTTAAATATTATTATAAAATTAGATTGTATAAAAAACCGAATTCCTAAATATTTTAACTATTAATATTTAAAAGATATTTATTCGAGACGCTACTTTTTGTAGGTAGAGTATTGTTCGCAATAATCGCTCATAGACGTTAAAATACAGTGATTTCTTACAAAACACATAAACGTATGGTAAAAGGATATCGCTTTGGATAATAGTAGAAGTATGGGTACCACTAGTGCATAAATTACCAATATATTTATAACTAAAATTAATGCTAGTAAATAAGACTTGAAGGATCTAAGGCTAGTTAAACAGGTTAACAGTTCTGGTAACAACGCCTTTATGCCTAAGATTAAAAGCCCTAATCAAACGTAACTTCTGCTCAGACCAGATGGGCGAGCTGCGGCCATCACTGTCTAAGCTCAGGTCTCCTGCCTGAGGTTAATACTCAGCTGACCAAGAAATTATCCGGCTTGTTAACCTAATATGACATTGAAGCTCCAGTTATGCATCAGCTTTATAAGTTGGGACCTCCAAACCATTCTTAGAAATCATGATCGTGCGATCTTCTGAATAAAGGCGCGATTGGGTGTAGCACACCCAAGTATTTGTCATAAAATTTTCTTCTGAAGTGAAAAGATAGAAAATCCAGAATAAAACAATCTGAATAAACTATATGCTCTCGTACAAGACACATGAGTACCGCCAAACTGATGCCGCAATGGTCGAGACGTTATACCTCTATTGCTTTCTTCACCCAGGTTCACACTAGAAAACGTAAGTGGGTTTCAGAAAACACATCTGAAATCATACATTATACTACGGATATGTAAAAGCTATCACTTAACCCCTCCATTCTGAGAAAGTTTCTTCTAGTTTGACCTCTCCTAAACTAACCTAATGCTGAAGCCTAACCCAATTTTAAAACCTAAATAATAAATCCCACTTACTATTTTAAGCGTCTATCTAAATCGAAGGGATTCTAGATAAATTTGAATTATAATGTACAACCTTTTAAGAATACTCCTATTGCGACAATATTAATATCAAGAAAATAGGCATTGAAAACTATTAATAATAAAAGAAGAAATATTTTATAAATTATAACAATATCCTATCAACCCAAAATGTTACAAAGCCCATGACTCTGCTTGAACAGGATCATATTATCTTCCTTCAAAAATTGTTATTTCTTATTCAAAGTTAAATTATAAAACTAGGTTACTTTACAAGATACTTTACTGCGAGTAATAACTCGTACATAGTTGTTGACCTAGATACTTGTCGTCATAGAATACATTCACTCCTATAACTTTTCTTCTTCCCATTGTCACTTGTTGTTTAAAATATTGTACTTATTGTGTATATATAACAACATTGGTTGTTCAAATACAAGAATATTTATTAATTTATGTCCAAAGCTTTTCGTTGGTAAACAGTAACAATCATCAGAAATGAATAATACAATAATGCAAGCTATAGGCCAAAAACATATGTTAAATTAGAAATAGAATTGTTGCTAAATTTATACAAATTGCCAAGTTTATTTTCTTGCTGTAACATTATAGACATTGAATATAGTATCAAATGTATAATGTATTTGTATTTGTTCTTTTATTAATTTAGTAATAGTTGTATTAATAATAAGCACCAATTTCCAAATATTAAAAATATGAAACTTACAAAATAAATTAATAGCGGATTAAGAATGAATATATATGAAGCATTCGAAATATATAAATATAGTAGTAATAACAAATTATTAAAAGAACAAATACATTCTAAATTTGATACTATATTCAATGTCTAAAATGTTATAGGAACAAAATAAACTTGAAAATTTGTATAAATTTAGCAACAATTCTATTTCTAATTTAACATAAGTTTTAGGCCTTAGTTTGCATTATTTTATTATTCATTCCTGATGATGTTGGTACTGTTTACCAACGAAAAGCTTTAAATATAAGTTATTAAATATTCTTGTATTTGAATAACCTATGTTGTTTTAGATTATTAAACAAGAAAACATAGTTTATATTTAAAATGTGTGTGTGTGTGTGTGTGTGTGTGTGTGTGTGTGTGTGTGTGTGTGTGTGTGTGTGTGTGTGTGTGTGTGTGTGTGTGTGTGTGTGTGTGTGTGTGTGTGTGTGTGTGTGTGTGTGACATAGAAGAGAGAGACAGAGATCTAAAACATTAAAAACATTCTACATACATACATTTTAGAAACGTATTCTAAAACATTAGAAACATTATACATACATACATTTTAGAAACGAATTCTAAAACATTAGAAACATTCCACATACATACATTTTAGAAACGTATTCTAAAGCATTAGAAACATTCTACATACATACACTTTAGAAACGTATTCTAAAACATTGGAAACATTCCACATACATACATTTGAGATACGTATTCTAAAACATTAGAAACATTCCACATACATACATTTTGGAAACGTATTCTAAAAAATTAGAAACATTCCTCATACATACATTTTAGAAACGTTTTCTAAAACATTAGAAACATTCTACATACATACACTTTAGAAACGTATTCTAAAACATTAGAAACATTCTACATACATTCATTTTAAATACGTATTCTAAAACATTAGAAGACTAATAAAGTTAATAATAATGCCTAATTTATTAAGTTTGGGTGTTCTATCAATTAAACTTTTAGCAAACATTGTGTTTCTAAATAAATTATTGTCCTCTGTTGTGTTAAAAACAAACTAAGAGAATGGCAACATGGAATGAGAATATAGAATAAATTTAACTTGACTAAATCAAACTACGCCCTATACTGTGTATGTCATTACGTTTATAAATCTTTAAATTTTTATCAAACCAATTTTCAATATATTAAGCCATAAGTGTTAATATCGACATTGTGTTTTGAATTACAGAATAATGTTTAACAGTGAAGAACATTTAGCGCCTTTTTAACGACTGGAAAATTTCATGTACCGTAAACCGATAGCAGGTTTGCACACTGGAAAGGGGTGAAATGCTGTAAATCTTTCTAAATGCCAAGGAAGCAGTTCCGATGTTCCCTTGTAAAACGCGTCTCTAGTTGAAAATTAGTTTTAATGTTTACTTTTCCTAGCGTAATACTTTAAAGAAATGTTCAAAATGCTTCCATGGATGTCTCTGTAATATTCAGACATTTGTATTTTAATGACTGTTTTCATCAAAGATCAGAGAAAAAGTCGTAAGCATAAAATTTTTAGTCAAATATAAAAAGGATTTGTTGGGTTGCAATTATAAAATAAAAATTTGATTTTACCAACGTTTACAAAATACTAGTTATTTTATACTAGTTCTTATAGCAGTTTTTTAAAATGTTTGAAAACTTGTATAAAGTAGCATTTTGGATCTTAAACTTGGATGATCGTTTTATTTGCCCCTATAAAAGATTCATTGAAAATGGGAGAACTAGGTTATGTTTTTTCATAACTTTATAGGCAATTTTGTCAAGTAGCGTAGGATATTTGATACGTTTAAATACTTTCCGACTGTATACATTTTATTATTCTTAGTTAACGAATATTTCTGGGTTTGATAATGTATCTCTGTACTATGCTTAAGGTGAACGTTCACAAACCATCATACTTCGATGGACATCTCAAACACAAACATATGAGCATACAAACATTCTTCAGCTAAATAAGACTTCACCAACTAAGCATTATGAAGTAACTTATAGACATACTTCAAATTACGCCCAACACACTTACTCATCGCACAAGATGGTTCACAAGTCCCATTTGTCATAATTACACTTAAACGACTGTAGAACCCACTAATACAGTTTATACACCCTGCACTTTACCTATTATATCCAGCGGAAAATCCTTGAGTTATAAAGGATCTTCTCCCAAAACACCCGTTGTCATTTATAATAAAAAGTAATTACACTAATTTTAAAAATACTTAACTAAGTGAATAAGTAATTGCTTACTTGTTGACGCGTTTCAAAACATTCGTTCCTTTTACGAAGCTAACCCTCTACTAGCGGCATCGGTTGTGTGCAAAGGCCTTAACGGGAATGGATTTATGACTGTGGGATGGGGTTGTTTGAGTTGTGTGCCATATAATGGAAAAGACTGTTGGCTTCAAAATTTGTTGATCATTTATACGTTTTTTTTATCTGTTGCGTAGTGTTTGCAGATTTCATATTTTTCTAAGGTTGTTAGTTTTTTACTTTGTTTTACAGAATGTTTTGAAACGCGTCAGCAATTACGTATTCTGCCATATGGTGACGCGCTGACCAGTAAATCATGGAGAGTTGTTCCTCAGGTCTGAGCCCTTCCACCTGTTGTCTGACATGTTCCAGAGCAGGGCATGCTTGGAGATGGCCTGCATCAAAAAGATTGAAGGAGCACAGAGGGCACTCGAGGCTGTCCAGGATGTCTATACGGTGGATGTCAGCAGGCAGGAGGTCATGTCCGGTGAGGGTGCGGAACGCTGGAACAGCTATGAAGCGGTCAGGATAGTAGTCCGGTCCGGATTTTGATAGTTTCTCCCAGGTTTTTCCGGTGGCAGCCTCTTGGTACACAGCTTTCATTTTGTGTTTTACTGACAAATCAATGAGAGCCTTGGCAGCTGACAGTGGCATCTTCAGTTTCGGTTGTAACAGTGTAGTTCCCTTTTTGGCTAGGAAATCGACCCTTTCGTTCCCAGCCACATCTACATGTCCAGGGACCCATTGCCGTTTGTAATTAATTTATTCAGGATCTCTCGTGTTTCTAATGTGAGATTGCTATCCGTAGGTGAGTTTTGTGATAAAGCAACTATGGTGGGCTGTGAGTCTATCAGGAAGGCTACATTTTTTTGTTTTCTAACTGAATAAGTTTGATGCATGCTTCTTTTACTGCTGCGACTTCGACCTCAAAGTTGCTACTGGGAGTTCCGACAGCGATGGAGCCCTCAAATAGAGAGCAATGGAAGCCTGCACCGGTTTTGCCGTTTTGTGGTAGTGATGATCCGTCTGTATATATATGCAGCCAATGGTTTTGAGGGTACAGACTGTGGATAGTCTGGTAAAAGGCTTTCCTAAGTTCAGCAATATGAGAGTTTCGTTTTGTCGAGTCCAGGCCCAGAAGGTTGATGCTAGCGCAAGGTAACTTGGGGTGAAAGAGTACTTGAGAAAGTAGAGGTTCTCCTATAGTGAAACTTGTTATTCCATAACAGGTCTGACGTATGATTTGTATATAGTGCTTTAGACAACCTGAGAACACGACTAAGAAGCTGTTGCTAGTTTATACTGTATAAACTAATGTAATTAGTATTCCTAGTCATAAAACCTGCCGTGGGAACTAAACAATGCTTTGTTGCGCTCACGTGTTTGTTTAAGAAAGCAAATAGAGTGTTTGTATGAGTTTATTGTTGCTAACTTAGTTGAAATATTTAAATTACTCGCTTCGGTTTAAATGTTTGTAACTTGTAAAGTAACCACGGGCTCAAACTTTAACTTAGCTAAGTTACGCTACAAACTCTTACCTTCGCTAAACAACTTATACGTCTTGAGTGCAGAACTTTAAATAGTTGTTTACTCTAAAGTTTTCTTTCACTAAACAAGTAAAGCATTGTACCTTGCACGAATTTAAAGCCGTACTACATGTTAAAGATAATTTTATGTTACTATAAAAGCCCGTAAATTGGTAAATCTAAAGATATTCCAGTAAAACTTAATGTTTACCAATCCTTACTGGTAGAAGCTGGAACTATTTTGTTCATTATCACTATACTCTCGACACAACTTTGATTTTAAGACAGAAACAAGCTGCATTACCCAACCTAACCTTAACAGGCGTAATTGTTGCTAGCGGAAAACATTAATAAGAAATACTCATTGTTTTATTCCCAAAGCCAACGTAAGCCAGTCGTCATTGGTAAAACCTAGCATTTCTTACACACTGATGGTGAAAGCAAAAATTATGCTAAGATTTAATTGTTGACAGTTATGTACAGTATCGAATTTATAAATACTAATAAATATCGAAAAACATAATTTTTTGGGTTAAAGGTCAACATTAATGTTGAGACCTAAACTTTGTACAATACACTAGACAACATATATACTCAATACTTATAGTATAACAAATTCAACGGAACACATTCAAGAAAGGTTAAGAAAGGTTAGACTTTGAAAATAATATATTTAATATAAATATACGAATTAAATACAAACAAAATACAAAACTAAGAAGAATATATTTTATGTTTAAACTAATGTAACACAAAAAGGTGGATTAGGCCTAATACATAAATTTCAGAAATATAGAGAAACAGGTGATATCGCATTGTTGAGAGATTATGAAGCTATACATTTAGATAGAATCTGTGTTATACCCACAATGATATAGCATGCTGAGGATTCCTTTCCTACGGCCTGTATCCCAACCAGGGTGAAGGTGGATGTCTACCTACTGCCTGATCGTAATGAAACTAAACATGCAACTGATCGTATCAACTGTAAATGTGTAGGCTATATCTAAATATTTTTATATCATAGAAATAAATCCAAATCTAATAATTATAAATATAAGTCATTTAAACAATGATAATCCTATACTCCTAATGTAAAATGATTTTCTTACCAATTATCATTTTCTAAATAAAAACACAGGTTTATAAATTTCACGACTTCATATGTTAACAATTCATTGCCCTTGTTAAAAGTGTTATATTTATGGTTAAAAATTTATATGAATACCGTTTTTGTTTAATATTAGTCCCAAGATATTAAACTAATTTTCCAATAACTATCTTGAGATAATTTAAATGATGATTTTATAGTGAGTGATAGTTTTATGACATTTCTAGTAGCTACTACACAAATTATCACATAAATGACATTACTGACATTTCTTAAATCATTAAAAATAATGTATCTATTATTTAAAGTTTCAATAATGCTTTATCAATAAACGATTAAAGCTTCTTAGTAAGGTTTTGAAAAAATAAAAAACAAACATACTAATCAAATCATCTAATTTAGACCTAAGTTAACAGATTTCAGACGCAAAAATTGCTTTCAATATTATAACGACCAGTGCTCCTTCCCGTGAATAATGGCACACGCCTTAACAAGTTTATAAATCATTTTACGCTTGACCAGAAGCAAGAGCCGTCCCTTTCTCGTAAAGCTTTGATCCTTCTAGAAGTGAAGGGGATAGAAATTACGAGAAAATGCTGGAAGCGCCAGAGTAGATGTGTAAAGGACTTGTTAAGCGGAATGTGGGGATCAAAGTATATTATATAGCAAAGAGAGTAAAAGCTATAGTAACAGGAAGTGCAGCGCGTGTTAAGTGAATATAGACTATTGGCAAATACAAAATGTATTATTACACCAAATTAAAACACTATTCGGACGTTTTTATAAATGTTACGAGTGTAAATAACAGTAGTTATGGAACTGCGTCGATTAATTAATAGTTGTTTAATATAAAATTATTTTAATAATAATTGACCCCTATAAGAAAGTAATATGTAAAAAAAGTTTCAATTTAGACATGTTGAAGTAATTAAATAACTTCTTGTAATTATAAAAAAAGCATTCAGAATTATTGAAGACGTGTTTGGAAAAAATACTTAGAGCCTAAAAACTAAAAGTTTTAATAAGTTATATATTTCAAAGTTTAATGAAAACGTAACTTCATATTTGATTCACTCTTATTTACCTTATATAAATATTGTTTTCAGTATCCATTCAAAAGTTCTTTGGTTTTTTCTATTACAAGTGATATCCAGTGTATAACATTGGGTTTATATATGCAATATCTGTGAGATCTATTTAAGTTTTACTCCTGCTTTTAGTATCTGACGTTGCATCTATGTTTCTGTAACGGCTTCTCCTAAAGTAATCAAATTTACAAGAAAGATAATTTCATTTCATGAACACCGTTTTCGCAAGGCGAAAGCATTCTTAATTACTTGATTACTTAATTGGATTATTACCTTTAAGATAATGTATTCCATTAAAACGTTTCATAAAGTAATTTTACTTTGTAGGTTGGCAAAACATATGTGAAGTAACTCAATTTATATAGCTTTACGATTAGTTAGGAAAACGAATTTACAGAAAAAGAAATAAAATACCGTATTTATTTGATATTAGAGAGATATTAAGTGAGTGGAAAGTGTTAGTACATTCAAAAAATATTTTGAATAGTTAAACACCTACATAAATTATAAACAAATATTTTACAACTACAAGAAGCTTACCAAACAGATTATTTTTCATCCTTATGTAAAATTTCAAGTATCAAATGTGAACTTCAAATTTTTGTTTAAAAATGAAAAATATTTAACTTTACAGCACATCATCGTTAACAATAATAGAATGCCGTCGTTAACAATAATAGAATGCAAACAAATTTTTAAAACGTTAAAATTGTTTTGCTAATAGTGTACCGATAAAACTCAATAAAAGTAAACGAAAAACAGTCTCTAGTTGCAATGTTTGCCGCGGGAGTCTAGCACTAAGCAGTGAACCCATTGTAAACAGCTGACTGTCACAAACATGATATTTCCATTCCCTTTTTAAATTAAAATCAAGTTATGAAATGTTTTAGTCGTATAGCGAGAGTCGAACAAAATTGTCTTCAAGGTTTAGCTGGTGATTGCAGCAACGGTTTCAGATCGACATGCTGCTTCCCAAGGAAACCAGTGAACACCAGAGGTAACATGGATATAAGCACTACCCACAACATGTAAATATTTTAAATCAGGTATATTTTTATATACATTTTAATTACGCACACCGTCCACTGCCCGAGGAGGATTCCTAGGTAAAATTCCTTATAAAGGAGGGATGTTCTAAATTATATTTTGGAAAGTAATAATCTCGCTATTTAATCCTCCTACTGCGGTGTGTGTGTCAACACTTACAATAATCCCTAATCTTATTTATTTCTTTTTCTCAGCTTTTATTTTTTTATTTAATGGTCAATGGTTTTCTTCTGAAAACCTAAAAGGAGTCTAGAAATGAATAATTTAAAATGTCGATGTAGACAGTTGAAAACAATATCTGTGGATATTTAGAACAAAAACACACCTATAGACTAATAGTTTTAATTTTTTACCAAATATTTACACTTTTAACATAACATAAAATAATAAAATTCGTTTTCTGCAACCCACATTTAAAATGCAGTTTTTATTTTAACTATTAATATCTTTCGTAATATATTAATCAATTCAAAATTCCCTCAATACAATCTATTTTCATTTAAAAATAACATGCTACAGCTCATAATATCAATTGAAAAGGAAAAAAACAAAACGTCCATTATTTTAAAGTTTATTTATCAAATCCATAAGATGTTTCTTTTTAAAGTTCAAACTATTTACTAACAATTTTTTGTTTCATATTTTTACCAATTCAACATTCTAGTTGAATATTTGAAAACGTTTTGTGGAATGTTCAGGTTTATAAATTCAAAGATACGGGTTTCTACAATACTTGATGCGTGACATTTACTTGTTTGGTGTATTTGGCGGAACACCTATAATTTTTTTTTAATAAAACGATTTCGTTTTTAATGTTTACTGCCTATTTAATAGTGGCATATCAATAGTCGGCCAACGAGATGCTATACGTACATTATAGCCCGTAGTCTTCGGGCAAAAACTGTTTAGTTATTTTTCAATATTAGTAATCATCATTTTACTAAATCTGTGTACAATTACTGATGTATGTTTATAATGTCCAGTGAAACAGTGACTAATTGTGAGTTTACAGTGGTGAGTTTAATCAGCTTGGAGTTAACTGATATTTCTAAAAAGGTTAACTATGCTGCAAAACAAAAAAAAACTATATATCGTTCGAAATAGTGACTTTTGGGAAAAATTGAAACTTCACAAAGACTGTAGAAGTATTACAATAAAAACACAAGAATTTTTACCCTGAAGCACGAAGAAACCGTTGCATCGATGGTGGGTGTAAAGTCGAAAAAAAAGATTTAAAGTGTATGCAGAATATGTCCGCTTGCAATTTATCAATGTTTTTTTAAAGTTACCTAATAGTTCATACTTGTGCATTAAATATGTTCCTTAACCCTGATGCACTTTCTTAAGTTTCTTGGAGAGCACAATTCTAAATAACTTTTGAGTTGGCCAGCTTTCCCGCATTTTCTCGAGTCCCGTTGAAAACAATGTGGTAATTAATTGTTTTGTACTACTCACATTAAACTCAAAGGTTTATAAAAAAAAAAATCTTTCATTGATTCATTTCGTTTATTTTTCAATGCAACTTTTGCATATATTTTATTTTCATTGTCATAATACTATTCTTCCGGTTGTTCTATTTTTGCGAATCGGGCAAACACTTCTGTTACCATATTAACTCTTGTAATTTTATGCCTTACTGACCCAGGTCAAATACATTTCAACTGACTCCATATTTCCCTATGTTATATTTAACTACACAGTTTTAGCTAAACTCAGTCGCCATCTCCCTGCCATTTTTAAATAGCTCCAGCTGTATAAAACCCGTTCTCAGTGCTTTAATGTTTTTACTATTTTCAGTATAGTCTTTATTAAACTCTGAACAAATCCATACATCTTTGAATTCTTCATGGTTCAGTTTCCCTATGTTAAATTCCAGCAAGATAGAATTGCCCATTGATTTTGTTGTAATTGAGTAGCCTACTAGGTTTTCCTTACATCACTCAATATTCCTAACATTCTCAATAATTTTCACGGGCTATATTATTAATTCTTAAGTAATCCATATTCTTACTAATTTATTTTACTTTTCTGTAACTTTTTATCTTTAATCAGTAGTTTCCTGCAACAAAATATTCCTTTCATAATGATATTTATTTGCTTTGGATTTAAAGCAGTAAGTAAAATATACACTAAATAATATTAACCCGCGTTTCTTTTTACACGTTAACAATTTTTAATTGCTAAACAAACTTTTTTTGACTTGGGACCATAATTCCTTTGTAACTTATGACAAAACTTTCTTTAAAATAAACAATGAAATCATATTTTACTCCATTTATAGTACAGAATATTATAATACATTAAAAAAATATTTTTGTAATCTTTTCGTCAACATATTTTACTTTAAAAATATGAATATATTTAGTTACTGATATTTCAGAAGTAATAAGATGAGAAGTAGTTTTAAAATCTTTGCTTTTTACATAGAAAAGTAAGAAATATTAAAGACTATGTAATATATTCAGATTTACAGCCGTTTAAGAATTCCAATTATGAGTGAATCATTGAAACAGATCATCAACGTTGATTCCAAAAAAAAATAAATATGGCAAATCATTATTTGTAGCAGTATGGCAATATTTGTTTTACAATATCCACCACATTGTATGGTAATTAAACAAAATTATTGTCAATAATAATAATAGTAATAATAACAAATAAACTCAATGATCACTGGGGTAGAACAGGTGTCGCGCAAGTTATTTAAAAATGTGTACTTTCAATTCCCCAGAGAAAACTTTACGGGAAGTAATTAAACCTTCACAGAAAAATCTCATTTGTTTAACTCACTTTGTTTAAATCTTTTTTGAGCTTTTCTTCCGTTTTTATGAAGTGCAATTAAGTTTTACATAAGTGGGGAATTTGTAGGAACCGAAAATAGCTTTTCCTATTGGTTATTAGAAGAATAAAGAAAAGAAATTATTTGAACTATAATAAGAAGAGAGAAATGAAATTTCTTTCTTCTATTACAACGTAATATTATTTTTCATTATAATTTGTAAGATTGCATTAAAACTTTCACAAAATTATGTTATAATTGTTTTCTTGTTTTTTTTGCAATTCAATTGTTATGACTTACAATAACCCTGTATTTTCAAGTGGGTTGTAAATTAGATCATTGTGTCTAATACGATTATCATTTAAATAATCAAACTTTAAAAAGAAACTCTCGAACAGTTTTTCTAAATTTAATTATTTGAACAATAACATAAGGAGTTTGCTTATTGAGTAATTATAGGTACATAACAGTTCATTTACATGTATTTAATACAAGGAAACATGTAAAAATACAACACAAAAATAATTGCATTGAATTTTTTAAATAAAATTAAATCGTCTAATCTTGTCTTGTAAAGAAAAAGATATAAATTTATCTTTGATAGGAAGATATACGACTTAAGAAAGTCATTCCATAAGACAAATCCTATATAAAACGCGAGATAATATTTATGCATAACCAAGACAGAATTATATTTGTTGTCTAGGAACTTAAAGAAGTCGGTTGCTCCGTAACATTTTGATGCTCAACGAGTCCACACAGAGACTTTGGAAGGGAACTATTGGGTACAGCGGGCCCTCACGACCATGTGGTACAAGTATGGACGAGACCCTTAACAGAGGTGAAACCTATATCGCCTTGACTAGCCATGCCCCACATGGACAGCCTCCTTTGCTTTGGCTACCCTTCATGTGACACGGGGGACTTGGGATCCCGCTCTGGATCCCCTGATTTTCCTTGGTATTTGCAGAGACGGCCAAATCTCTCTTTTTTAATTTATTTTACCAATTCTATCCCTTAGGCACTTCTAATACAAATTGGAGACGCCTAGTTACAAGTCATCATTTTATACCTACCCACAACTCCAACTCTTAAGTTAGGAGAATAAAATGAAGACCATTTGGCCAATTATTTTACGCATTTTAAATAATATTTTATTGCTTAAAAATTTGTTAACCACTAAACCAAACTTGCGTCTGAAATAGGTTTTTTAATCTTATAATGACAGAATTTTAAAAAAGAAAATTTTCCAATGCCACCTGCTTTATGCTATTTTTCCTGATTTATGCTAATTTTTCACCGCTCTGATAACACTTGGCCCTAAATCATTCTTGTTTCTTTTGTTTATGTTTATCGTATTAAGAATTGATGTTAATGGCGTTTTAACTTTGGTCTGATGAGATGTGAAAAGCTTAACAATCATGTTGCTATATAATCATCATGATGTAACCTGTTTTAACGCGAATGTTATTTTCTTAACAATTTGTTTTCATTATAACAGTTACAAAGTCATATTTTTATTGCTATATTTTATTTGTTGATTATTCAATTTATATTTTTTAATTGATATTCAGTAGAGAATGTCAATAAACTGAGAGTGTAGACATTTTAATAGACGTCTATGGTAACTTTAATGTTAACATTCACTATTTAACGTCAGCAGCCGCCGATATTTGCTGAAACAGAGGAGTTAATGTCGGGAAAGGATATTTTCTCATAAAACCAGTTTTACACAAGAATATTTGCTAATTATATTAAATCTATTTTCTCCATAACTCAGGTGTATTTAAGACGTACAATAAAACCTCTATAACTTTATTATTATTATAATACGTAGTATAAATACGGTGCCAAGATCAGCGATTTGAGAGTATATTTTTCTGAAGCCAATAACAGGTGTCACTTTTGCAATACATTAATTTACCATTTTCTTTTCAACAATGACGTATACAAAAGTAAAGTGATATAGATTTATGGTAGCTTTGATCGACGTCCTTAAGTCAACTTTTCGTTTTTGTACTGAATGTGAAATTTACTGAACCTAAACCATTTTGAAAACACTGTAACGGAGGTTAAATGAGATAATGTTGTTATATGCATTGTTTTTCATGTGTAATAAATATTACAAATTGTAAGTGTTTTGTCTTTATAAATGTGTTTTATACCTCGTATTTTCTAAACCAAATAATTTAATTTCGACCCGTTAGAGCACAAATGTTTTGTTTCGACTTAAAAACTCTAAGCAAAACTAAAGTTATTATTCATTACAATCTTACTAAATAGTTAATAATTTTCCACAGCACAAAGCATAAAAAAAATTTTTAAACGCCCCGATTTAAATAGGATTTACTACCCTCTTTAAAACATTCAAACAAAACTAATCCCATTAATATATGATTACCTATTAGTATCTACCACTTTACTTCCACAAAGCCACTAAACTACATCAACCCTTTTGCATTACACATTAAATACGATATAGCTAGTTACGGTTAAACTTAAGTGTAAATAAACTATATTTAAATTAAATAGAAGATTAAGAATTAAGTACTGAGCGACAAATTGTTTGGCGCACGTAACTTTAGAGTTTTACGTTTTGTAAATCAACGTGAGCTATTTAAGTACTGGTGAGAAATTTGTTTGTTCTAATTTAGTTTTGTATATGACAAATATTTTCTTTATTTCTTCAAGGACTTATGACAGAGTTTAGCTACGTTCACTGTGTTTTTATTCCTTTTAAAGAGGAAATATTGTTTTTAGACGCCATCTTCAGACTGCTTTGTAAGCAGCAGAGAAACAGTGCAGGAAAAGGAGAAAGGTAATTAGACTGGTATTGCGATAGGCAAGATATTGCTAGCTAACTTGAATAATTTGTATTATATCACATTAGCGTGGGTTTCTTGATATCATCGACGGATAGTGTTGTGTAATAGATACCGATGTTATTGTCAAGATGCACTTTAATACGTACGTATTAAACCTACGTACGTATTAAACATACGTAGATATTTAAACCTATGTAATTTACAATGTACTTTACCAATATACTTTAACCTAACTGATATTTTAAAATGGTTTGAGCTTATGGTTTTTACGCAGACGATCAAGTCATTAGAACACCATATTACGATGAAATAGAGTATATGACAACAAAATGGAAGAATATACAGAGGGGATTAGAGATCAAGTTCAGTAAAACAAAGTAGGTCTGTATGTGTATAATGGTCAACAGCAAGACTTAATTCTTCAATATGGAACTCAAATTAAATAATGTTCAGAATACTAGTAATTCGGTCAAAAATAACACCAGATGGCACACTTGTTGAATCAATAAAGATAGAAATATACGAGGTTGAATAGACATTCGCACCTTAAACAGCATTGTGTGGGATGAGAATATCTCAAACGATAACAACAAAAGAATATATAATGCCATTATTAAAAGTATTGCAACGGACGGAAGTAAAGTATGGGAAATCAAAGATCGTTCGGAAAAATTACTAAATGAAAAATATATTTTAGGGTTAGATATGATAAGACTATTCAGACTTGAAAAAGATATCTGCTGGAGTACCCCAGGGTAGTGTACTGGGGCCTACACTTTACCTACTATATACGGCTGATATTCCACTGGGTAATAACATAATGACAGCCACGTTTGCTGATGATACTGCACTTTTATCAACAGATAACTCTGTTACCAAAGCAGCCAATAGTTTACAAACTGCCATGAATAATCTTTATATCTGGACTCAAAAATGGCGCATTAAGTTAAATGAAACCAAATCCGTTCTTGTAACCTACACAAATAGAAAGGTTATTACTCCACAAATACTGATAAATGGCAATGCTATACCAACAGCAATTACAGCAAAATACCTAGATATGACACTGGATGCAAAATTGAAGTGGAAGGAACATGTAAAAAAGAAAAAAGAAGAACTAAATTCCAAATATAGAAAGTTATACTGGTTGATGTGCCGTAGTTCTGAACTATCACTAAATAATAAAATAAGATTATACAACCAAATTCTAAAACCCATCTGGACATATGGTATTCAATTATGGGGATGTACCAAAAGAACAAAATTGAAAATGATTCAGACATTTCAAAATAAGGTAATACGTAACATGGTAAATGCACCATGGTACGTTAGAAATGAAGACCTGCTCCTTGATCTGAAAATCAAATTTGTTATAGATGAGGTTAAGGTTTATGCCTCTAAGCATTTGCGTAGACTGCATATACATCCTAATCAGGAGATTGAGCCAGTCCTTGATGTGACTAGGCATGTCCGCCGTCTACAAAGAACTAGACCACATGATTTGGCCACTTTATAACAGAGAGAAACTTGAGTTTTCCAACACCATCTATTTTTTTCTATAAATGAAAGTCATTAGTCAGTTGCTTCAACTGGTCATGACAAAGGGAGGTGTTTTAGTGAGTAAGAATCTCACACTTTGCGTAATACGGATTGCGCAGCGTCTTTTTGAAGATTTTCACCTACCCATTGAAAAAAAAATAAAAATAATAATTACGGAGATTGACTTTTGGGGCATATTTGCAAGACATTCAATGATTGAAAGAGAACGAGAGAATCAGAATGCTTGAAAGTCAATGCTGAACGAAAGAATGAAAGAATTTTTTATAGATGCTCCAGACGCAATAACCGATGAGATAAAAACTAAACAGTTAATATACTATAGTCATGTACAGGGAATGACTGAATAACACCTGTCAAAGCAGATAATGAGATGAAAACCTCAGGGAAAACGAAAACCAGGTCGTAAGAGAAGTAGCTGGATACAACGAGATGGAAGAGAAAGGCTGGGTAGAAGATGAGTGGATGGGCAGGAAAAACTGGAGATTGGGTGTCGGAAGACGTCAAAGAACGTTTTTAAAACCGATAATATATATATATATATATATATATATATATATATAAATATATATATATATATATATATATATATATATATATATATATATATAAGTTATATGAACATTTTATGTGAACATTTCATAATTAAATGCGAGCTAGGAAAATTCCTGCTTACGCAGCTTTTGTATTATATAGGTGGTGAGAACAGAGCCCCGGCAGTGTGTAAGTCGCCTCTGTATCGCACAGACGTTTTCCGCTCCAACTGTATGTACATCAGTTGTATTTGAATTGTTTTATTAAGTATAATTTATGTAACAGTTTCCAAATTAATTGTTTATTAAATTCAACAAAGGTTTGTAAAAATAAAATCATTTTTTAAAAACCTTTCGTGCTTAATATAACACGTAACTTATATATAAAACATATGAAACTATGAATGGCCTGAAGCAGTGATAGTACTCTGTAAAAAGTTTACTCACATTACTAAATGCATAAGCATTCTTTCAGGTATTATTATTAAGCAACTAATTTACAAACAAGTCTACATTTCCAAGAAATCTATTTATAAAGTAAAGCATAGAAATATAACAAGTAGATGTCCGTGTGTTTTTTATCAGGTCACTTTAGAAACATTTCGTCATTCTTTCCCCTGATGCTTCAGACGCAGAAACCGAAGACCCTTGAAGCATTGTTATTCCCCGCAAATCTTTCTATGCAATGCGCTTTAAGGCTCTCGACGCTTCAGCTGGAATCTTTTCTTCAGGTTTGACCTCAACTTTTAGCTCATGACAAACTGTAAATTTGTGATTTAACGTATTTCTTATAACCATGAAAGCATGATTCCTTCGTTTATTATTTCTTGTAAAATCTCTTATTGAGACGAAACCATTTTATGCACTTATGTTTTTAATCATGTAAAATTAACATGTGTTTTTCGAATGCAAATCATTTCACAAGCCGGCTTTTAAACGTTGGCATTTAAAATAAAACTATTTTCAGCACAGATATTATTTAAACATTTGTAGGCTTACATAAAATTGTTTATAGCATCTTTTAAGAAATGAGACTAACTCAATTCAAACAGGCTCTTAAATTATTAACAACACAGACCCGCTACAAAACTGGCCACCTATTTACAAGCTTCTGTCTCACGCATGACCGAGAAAACCAATGATCGCAATAAACACTACTGCATGTATTAACCGAATTAACAACTCAACAATACTAAAAGAACAATGTGATCCATGGTTAAACGAAAACTGAAGTTCCGGCTGGTAAATGCAATCATTACAAACTAAATTTTCTTGAAACAGATGTTTCGTAGACAAATTCTATTGAATCCTGGGTAAACAAGTTGAAAGGTCGAATAGTAGGGGTAGTTTTCATTGTTCTAAAAATTGTATATTTGTTATAATACTCTTAATAGGGGGGAATTTATTAAAACCTCTTTAAAATCACAAAATCATTACACTGATTTTAAATTAATTTGATTCTTTTAGGAATTAATTTTTAAATAAAGTAGAGAAATCGAACAGAGATAATATAGCTACTGTTAATTATATTAAAATAATGGACCAAAATGAACAAGTCTTTTACAACTGAATTAATAAATACTAAAAGCAGGGAATGAATGACCTCATCGGATGAAAAAGGTTTTACTTTAACAGTACATTTTACTGAAAACTCAAACACTAAGACTCTATCAATATTGAATACTTATAATATAGAAAAGTTGGTTTATTTCTAACAAATTCCCCCCTTTTTTTCATTCTTAAAATAGTAATATCATAAAATAAGATTACGTTTCAATGCTAACATTCACACACAGGAATATTCCTCTTCATGATTTCTCTTTTCAAGTATTTTTACGGATTACAAATTCTGATAAATACTCCTCCAGCCCTTTCCTGACGGCCAAATTATACAAAGCAGTTTTTATTGGACTGCTTCTTTATTTATATAACTCATGAACGAACGAAATAAATTACATCGGTTCATTTCATTTTTACATCGTTTTATCTTTTTATAATTTTCAGAGATATTTTTATTTCACTTTGATTCTCCAGTACTTTCACATTTCACCATAAACTTTGCGAATATATATATTTACAATCAACTTGTATTTACCTAGCCAAGCAATGAACATTTCCCATTTGAAATGAATTCATTGGCAAACTTTTCAATAATATATAAAAGTTGTGTGTTTTTATACCTTTAAAATATCACGATATTTAAGTCCAAGTTAAATTAATTACCCCTTCACCCTATGTGATGCAAAATTAAATACATAAGAAAAGTTTTCAGCAATAACTAAGCGAGATGTGCAGCGTCAAAAATAATCCAAACAACGGGAACATCTTCGCAACAAAACGACTTCTAATTCACTTAAACTTCCTCTGTAGAATTTACCATGTATGCAGAACCAACGCACGTAAAACTTCTGAGAATTTTAACTTGGTTAACGAAATGTACACCAAGGATTAAGTGAATTAAAAGTTATCTTGTAGGTAAAGTAGAATCAGTTGTTACCACGAAAAAGTTTTAATACCAATGTAATTTTATATTTATTTCTAATTTAGAATGCAATAATAAATAAAAATAAGTAATATTAACAAACATTTTTTAAAGTCAATTCCTACTTAGGTCAACAAAGAAACATTTCATTTCACTTACTTTTAGTTAAATAAGGTTATTCAATATAAATGCAGTAATATAACCTATGCGTTTAAACAGCTGTCTACCACATAATCTATAATTTAAAATCAGGTCTTTTATAAAATCATATGTTATCACTTATTTTAAGCCAAATGGGGCGAAATAACTATATTGAATTTAATTAATGAATTAATATTTGAAATAACTATATTAAGATCAAATGTTATCCCCTACGAGTTTTACAAAATGTATTTGAACTTGAGTGGAAAAATAAAAATTATTTCATTAACGATTGAAAATTTGAACAAGATGCATGTTCCGTATTTAAACTTAATATAGACTCATTTCCTTTATTTTAAACTCGCCGCCAAAGTCAGACAAGCACACCCGCGATAAGGTTTCTGCCGTTTGGAGTGTAGTTCGATACACCACTACGTTCTAATAATTGTTATACTTTCAATCTCCGTACCTTAGGTACTAGCACCCGTAAATGTAATATTTTATTAATGTTTAAACCTATTGTTATCAGTGCGTGGAGTACGAACAAGTTTTCTGGCCAGAAATCGCTTATTTAATACGCGAGTCTGATAAGTGCGTATTCCATGGTGCACGTAAGTACAATCTATTAGTTTATATAATTATAATAATTATTGGTCCTCCGAAACTATTATTACCAAACAAATTTGGTCCAGCCGGGCCGGATCTTAAGCCTTGAGACCTATATACAAAATAAAAAATACAATTCATTATATGTGTTCATTCTACAATTTCTACAAGTTTTTTCAAACTTTGTCTGTGCATGCAAACACGGGAAAACTAGTTTCTTGTCGCAGTATATGAAACAGCTGATCCTCTCTTATCTTTGTTTGGCTTTGGCGTGCATTAATATGTTGGTTTAAATTAATTGTAAAGTTTATGAAAAGTGATTTCAGTTATCTCATTGAGCCTACTTCGATTTGTTGTTTACTTAGGCTTATTTATCTCTCCGTTAAACATATACGCTCATAGGCCTAACCTCTTTAAAACATTTTGTAATTTAAAAATTAAAGCAATTATCTCATATTCTACTATAAAACCATCATTTAATCATGGCAAAATCTTTGGCAGTTATTAAATCAAAGAAAGACAATATATTTAGTCAAATTCAAGAGATTTTTGATCTAACAAAAAAAACATCTGATAAGTCAATCCTGCAAAAATTGTTGGTGCGCGCTAAATCTATAAATAGGCTTCGTGAAGAATTTTCTGATATTTTAGACATTTATCATGAACTAGAAATACAGGCTAACCCGAATTTTCAACCCAACTACGCTCCTCTTAACAGCATCAATGAGTTAGTTGATTATGTTAATTCTACCGTATATTCGATAGAAAGTAAGATGTCATCAACAAGGCCTAAATGTGAAATAGTTACTCCTCAGTTACATATACGACTGCCTAAGCTTGAACTCAAGCATTTCGATGGTGAATTGCTCGAATGGATGTCATTCATTAATATATTTAACGCTAGCATTCATGAAAATGCATCGTTACCAGCAGTTTCTAAACTTCAATATCTATTGAGCGTTATCTCAGGAGAACCGCTAAATTTAATTAAATCTCTCCCTATTTCTGACGCTAACTATAAAGTGGCCTATGACTTATTAAAAGAAAGATATCACTCGTCGAGGCGGTTAGTTACTTTACACCTTAATCAAATTTTAGATTTGCCCTCTGTAAACAACACTCCTAAACAAATGAGAAATTTTGTAAATTTATACTCAGAAAATATACAAGCTCTTAAAGGTCTTGACATCGATATCACTAGTAAAAATCCTTTGTTATCTGCTATGCTTTTACGAAAAATGGATAGTGAACTTAGGAACCGTTTTGAAAACTTCCGTTCATCAAGTGTTACTCAAGAGAGAGTTGACTCCACTACAATACTTGATGCAGCGGAAATTATTAAGTTTTTAAATAAAGAATGTAATGAAGTTGAAGATGCCAATCTTCATTCTCCTTTCACCTCGAAACCCTCCTCGTCTGGATCACGCACCCCCTCTGGTTCCCAAAATAAATACTTTAAACAAAAAGTATCACTAATGTCCTACAATTATGGAGAAGGCTCCTCCATTAAAGTTAAACCTCATCCATGCTTTATATGTAATAAAATTGATCATAAGGTATATTCGTGTCCGGACTTCAAGAGTCAGGACGCCAAATCCCGTCTCAAAATTGTAAAGGAAAAGGGGCGTTGTACCTCATGCTTAGGTACTCACCATCTTAAGGACTGTAGGTCAAAGTTTAGTTGCTACAAATGCCACAAAAATCATCATACATTATTACATTTTGATAATCACTCTACGATGCAACGGACCACACCTCAAACTTCGTGTCAAGACTCTCCGACACTTCAACAGGAAATAACCCCTTCTCCAATCACTATGACCTGTCAAGAAAAGCAGAATACGTCTCAAATCTCTAATACTGTTCTCTTAGGCACTCTACTTGTTAAGCTTACCTCGTCTAACGGTATTACTCATGTATTTCGTGCTCTTGTTGACTCTGCAAGTCAATCTTGTTTTCTCACCGAGCGTGCTGCTCAATTATTGTGTGCTCCTCGTACTAAGACCACTCATAGTGTGGTAGGATTGTCTCAGGTACCCTTACGCTCAAAAGGTCTCATCTCAGTTGCTGTTGAAACTCTTGGGGGCAAGGTTATTTCAATTAATGAAAGATTTTTAATATTGGAAAAAATATGTGTTAACCTACCAAGCACACAAGTAGACTCTGAAGTTCTTTCCAAGGTTCGTCCTTATGTTTTGGCAGACCCTACGTTTCACTTGCCAGGAGGCATAGACGTTCTTCTTGGTGGTGCTTTATTTCCACTCATACTTACTCAAGAATCTTATAACCTCGGACCTGGTTTACCCAGGCTAATAGGCACACACTTTGGCTTTTTAGTAATGGGTAACGCACCATGTCTATCTGGCAGTGAACTTCATAGTAACTCCAGCTCTCAATTATCAACTACACTTCTAGTTGTCAACGACATTGACCTTTACGACTCCCTACAAAGGTTTTGGCAACAGGAAGAACCCCCTGCTGTGTCTAAGCTTTCTCAAGAAGATACATTATGTGAAGATCACTTTCTCGCCACTCATACTCGGGACCAATCTGGCCGATATTGCGTCCGACTACCATTCAAGACTGAACATCCTCCTCTGGGTTAATCTCGTTTAAATGCAGAAAAAAGACTGCACTCTCTAGAGAAGAAATTTAGTGCTCAACCTCAATTTAAATCCCTATATACTGATTTTATGGCTGACTACTTAGCCTCTGGTCACATGATATACGCTCATAATACTGATCTAACTGTACCTCATTACTTTCTTCCTCACCATGGTGTTTTAAAGGAGTCTAGCAGCACAACTCGTTTACGTACTGTATTTGATGCTAGTTCTGAAACCTCTAATGGTATTTCTCTTAATAATATTTTATTAACAGGCAAAAAGATGCAAACGAATATTTGTGATTTATTACTAAATTTTCGGATTCATAACGTTGTTTTTCCTGTGACATACGTCAAATGTATAGACAGGTAAAAATGCACCCTGATGACCAGTGCTATCAGATGATCTTATGGCGTGAAAGTCCAGATCAGCCCTCTTTAATCTACAAGCTCACGACAGTGACTTACGGAGTGAATTGTTCACCGTATCTTGCCATTAGAACCTTACATCAGCTCGCTGCAGACGGAGGTGACTCCTATCCTGAAGCTGCAAATGTTCTACGCACGCAGACGTTCGTAGATGACATCATCTCTGGAGCTGACTCTGAAGAAAAGGCTTTGAGCCTCCGTGAGCAACTCATCTCGCTCCTGGATCGCGGAGGCTTTGAACTACGCAAATGGACATCTAACTCCAGTCAACTGCTGCAAGATCTTCCTGATACTCATTTAGAGACCCCTGTATTCCTTCAAGGCAGTAAACAACCACATTTCACTATATTAGGTCTTCACTGGTCACCCTCTACCGATACGTTTACCTATAATTTGAATTTTCCTCACAATTCCAGGATTAAACGTCAAATTCTCGGTATCATTGCCCAGATTTACGACCCTTGTGGATTTCTCTCACCCATTGTTATGTGGGCCAAACGTTTTATGCAACTACTCTGGATCAAAGGATTGAACTGGGATGCACCACTTCCATCTGAACAATTGAAATTATGGCAAACCTTTACAGACTCGGCTAATACTCTACGAGAAATTTTAATTCCTCGTGCATTACGAATAACACACTCGAGAAACTTTGAGTTACACGGTTTCTCAGATGCTTCTGAGAACGGTTATGCCGCCGTCGTTTACTTGAGATGCCAACATAGCGACGACTCTGTGTTAATTCGGCAAGTAATATCGAAGACTCTGGTAGCCCCTCTGAAAAGGCTCACGGTACCTCGATTAGAGCTAAGTGCAGCTCATTTACTCGCCCAACTAGTGGGATATGTTATCTCTCTTTTTGAAAAAAGGGTGGAATTTTCTTCTGTATTTCTATGGTGTGATTCGACAGTAACACTGACATGGTTACAAACACCTCTTCATCGATTGAAGACGTTTGTTGCCAACCGGGTACCCCAGATACAAGAATTAGTGCCTTCTCATTACTGGAGACACGTAGCGAGTGAAGATGATCCTGCTGATTGCGCGTCGCGTGGGTTAATTCCTAAAGATTTACCACAGCACTCATTATGGTGGTATGGCCCCCTTTGGCTACAAAAATCTAATGATAACTGGCCTGTATCTCATTTTATGCCTGCAAAACTTACTGACACAGGAGAAGAGAAACCCATTTCACCTATATCTCTCATATCAACTGCTCCTCATGAATGGGAGCTCCTCACTCAGTTTTCTCACTTTAGCCGACTCCAGCGTGTGATGGCTTATATTTTGCGATTTACTCATAACGCTCGTCATTCAAGAAAGCTCGATGGTCCTCTCAACACTCTGGAAATGAGAGCGTCAAGACTGGCAATTTTCAAGATGGTTCAACAATCAGCGTTCAGAGACTACATCGTTGCCATGAAGAAGGATCCAACTACACCTGCCTCGTCACGACTCTCTCCCTTTCTCGACAAGGATGATATCCTACGAGTGGGAGGACGTCTCAACGCTTTAAAACTTCCTACGGATGTGCAACATCCTGTGATTTTGCCCAAGCAACATCATGTCGTCAACCTTCTTATTGATTTTTATCATCGAAAATACTTACACTCGGGCGCTCAATTGACTCAATCACTTCTTGCACAGGATGTGTGGATACTCTCGGCCCGAAGTGTAATACGCTCTCGCATTTTTCAATGTGTTGTATGTTTTCGACACAAGCCTCACAATAAATCTCCGCTCATGGGTGATTTACCAAAAGCAAGATTAACTCCTTCTCGTCCGTTTCTCAACACCGGAATTGACTACGGAGGTCCTTTTAACATAAAAATACACAATTTGCGCTCGATTCGCTTGACAAAAGCATATATTTGTATCTTTGTTTGCCTTGTGACAAAGTCTGTACACATTGAAGTAGTATCGGACCTGTCGACAGATGGGTTTATTGCCGCTCTCACCCGATTTGTGTCTAGACGCGGTCTTTGCACAAATATTTATTCTGACTGTGGAACAAATTTCGTTGGAGCGAATAATGCTTTACAAAATCTCATCATCTCTTCAGGCCGAACCCCTCTTGCTGAATTCTCATCACAACACAATATCAACTTTCATTTCAACCCGCCTGCAGCTCCTCATCAAGGTGGTCTTTGGGAAGCAGCAATCAAGAGTGCAAAACATCACCTCCGACGTGTCATCGGTGAACATATTTTAACTCTATGTGAATTTTCCACTCTCACAACTCAAGTAGAGGCTATTTTGAATTCGAGACCTGTCACACCTCTGTCAAACGACGCCTCGACCTCAATGCACTCACCCCGGGTCACTTCTTAATAGGATCTTCATTGGTTTCAGTTCCAGAAGAGGATCTTTTCAACGTTCCTGCCAACCGACTCAAGCACTGGTAGCTAATCAAGGCCTTTCACCAGCGTATTTGGAAGAGATGGCATCTAGAATATATCCATACTCTTCAGCAACGGGGGAAGTGGAACGTGCCAACTGTCAACCTACGCGTCGGCGACCTCGTGTTAGTCCAGCAACCTGCACCACCTCTCGCATGGCCTCTGGCTAGGATAATTAGTGTTTCTCCAGGAAAGGATGGTGTAGTAAGAGTGGTTCATTTGAAGACAAAGCAGGGAACCTTGACAAGACCTGCTCACAAGGTATTCCCTCTACCTCTACGCTCATAATGAACTTGGGCCATAGGGTGCTCAATTTTTTGTAAAAAAGGATATTTTTATTTTCTTTTATGAACTTTTTTATTTTTGATAAACTCTCAACATATTATATTTGTGTTAGTTCTCTTTGAATCCTAGAAGGATTCAAGGTCCCCGGTATTTTCCGTATTTAAACTTAATATAGACTCATTTCCTTTATTTTAAACTCGCCGCCGAAGTCAGACAAGCTCACCCACGATAAGGTTTCTGCCGTTTGGACCGGCAGAGCAGGTTTGACCTTTCCGGAGTGTAGTTCGATACACCACTACGTTCTAATAATTGTTATACTTTCAATCTCCGTACCTTAGGTACTAGCACCCGTAAATGTAATATTTTATTAATGTTTAAACCTATTGTTATCAGTGCGTGGAGTACGATCAAGTTTTCTGGCCAGAAATCGCTTATTTAATACGCGAGTGGGATAAGTGCGTATTCCATGGTGCACGTAAGTACAATCTATTAGTTTATATAATTATAATAATTATTGGTCCTCCGAAACTATTATTACCAAACAATGCATATATAAGGAAAGTGTGAACTAATAGAAGGAATTGAATAATCTTTCTTCCAGCAAAGTGTTCATAAATTTATTTACATAATGTAGCATTGATTACAAAATTTTCGTTTTGAAATGGTCATAATATTTGGAAAAAGGTTACCAATAACTTCACAAGAATGTAATTATTAATATTTTCTTTTTTGCTGCGTATTACTTCCACTCTGCGGCATCAGTGCTCCATGCCTCCCTATAGTTACAATGTCTATCATGTATCTATCTGACTCGTCTTCAGGAATCCTCTCCAGGGATCTCCATGGAAATCCACTCCATATTTATAGAATTACCATTTCTATTTTTTCTTGGTAGCCAATTCATCAGTTTGGAGGGACAGTTTTGGACATTACTATACCATATGAGTTGTTAATAAAGTAGTCACTTATTGAATAATTGTCTGATCTCTATCCATACTTTGTCTATTTGTGACATTAGTAGCTCCCTAGCTTTGATATTCTAGCTGTACCTCTAATAGCATTTTCGTTTCTTATGTTATGGTAAGCTACGTTTCGCACCTCTATGTTAGTGTACTGTTAAAGATCGAGTTTTGGTGCAGTTTTTCTTTTCTTTTGAGTCATCATTAGTCATCACATTGAGTTTAAGGAGCCTCAGTGTACAAACACCAAACACTGTAACACAAAGAACATTTTTTTTTAAAATTTAATATTAATTACAATAATTAATATTTACCAGGTGGTTGAAGGCTGGTAAGGGATCTTGGAGGCGAGATGAGCTGTCAATGCTATGATCGCAATAAAACTTTGAGAAATATCCACTGTTTCCCAACGAAACAGAATGAGTTGGGGTTCTAGGAATAGAACTCACTTTGCCCAGCAAATCCTACTCTCATGTCCTCGAAGGCATATATGTCCCGTAGCCACTGGGAACAAGGTGGGAGGGGTGTTCGGTAAGCAGCCGACGGGAGAGGTTGAAAGGCGAGCTTCTGGCACCTCAAAACCGGAACATTACGGCTAAGGGATGAAACCCTTACAGGAAATTCCTACAAATATGGAGGTTGAGGAGTAGGGTCAGCGACCCTACACTTGTAAATGTCTTACAGTGCTAAAACAACCAACCTGCATCAGAGGTCGGACGGAAATTACAAGTCGGACAAGACAAAAGTAGTGAAAAAGGACTATGAAATATAGAATGTACAAGAGATACAAATAGCAGGAAGTGATACAAGAACGTATGACAAAGCTGCGGTAAATCAAAATTGGAAAGTGTCAGAAATAAACAAATTTTCAATGAAATGGAAATAGATAACACTATAAGGGAGGAGATAGAGAGAAAACAATTATCATGGCCACGAAGAGGCTGCCGTTGTGACACCAATAAAGCAATCACTGCAAAAGTCTTCGAAGAGGCTTTAACGTATGACAGGAGAAATTCAAAATTATGGTCTGAGAGGCGAAGAGAGCTGTAATGGACCCATTACATATATGCCTATTCATTTTAATAATAGTTCAACCTATATATTCTGCTTCAGCCTTCCGTTATTTTCTATTATAATTCCGATGTATTCGTATTTTTCTATAAATTCTATTTTCTTTCTTACATCAACATCTTTCTAATCTTTGTAACAGGTTAGCTTCCATAGCCTAATCCTAATTCTATGGAAATAGTGGAAGCCCGTTATAATTTGCTGCTTCGTCCATTCCCAGGCTCCTGGATGCTTTATTATTTGCTCTTTATGGAATTAAGACGCTACTTTTTCCCATTATCATGTGATAATTATCATACTATACTATTGCCACAGAGCTAGTAACTAATTCCTCCAGGAATTAGTTCCGTTCAAATAATAATTCTTTCTTATCCAACAATAACAAGGAAAACTCCAAAACTAACCAAATCCTAAATATAAACTAACTTACCCACTTACATACTCATAACTATATCTCAGGTCATCATATCTTTTTTTAAGTAAAATAAAATAATGGTCTAGTGTTTTTTTAAGAAAATGAATAATCTACCAATTTATTGGTAGAATTATTCTATAATTTTGTGGTTCTAATTCTGAACATTAAAAAAATTAGAAGTAATTTAGTATATAACTAAAAAATATTTATACTTATATACATGCTTTTCTTGGTGATGTACATAGTTTTCTTTTACTACAACAGTAAAATATCTACAAGTGTTTCTTTCTTTTTGTATATTGGCGCTTTATGTGAATGACTAGAACTAAGAACGATATTATTAATCATTTCAGAAAAGTTTTTTTAGACATTTTTAGCAGTATTGGCGTTAGGCTGGATGTGATTAATCTTCTTTTTTTATTATATTGATGTATTTGAATACATTTCAAAAGAGAATTTAAACAAAAGGTAGAATTTATTTTAAAACATTTAATTTTACATTCTTTCTTAATAAATTCTATTTGCCGCTATAATTAATCGTAACCATTTGTTACTTTGGGAAGACTGCTTTCAGTGCGTATTCTTGTATTTAATTACTCGGAAGGAAATCTTGGCCGCTTTACAAAGAATCCTTTCTTAAATATACGATATAGCAGCGGATAAAAACCCAGCAGATCAAAGCTGGCATATTAGTACCTACGTAGGCAAATATACGAGTACTTAGTACATATTATATGAAAGTAAGAATTTTATGTGATAATATACAAGTTATATTTATTGAATAAAGAAAAATATATTTCATTTCCACATACGTACAGGTAGAACCTGAATTTACTTCCTTTTTTGTAGTTCAACGACGAATAACCAATCCTTCGCCTACGAAGGTTATTAGGAATTGGTATATTCCCCCCGGAATTCGGGGTTATGGTATAAGCCCCCGGAATGCACAGCATATTGTGTCACGCGGGAGGAAAATCATTGGCTTGGAAGACGCTTACTCTCTGTCGGGGTCATAAAGACGTGTGCTTCGTAAGAAAAAAGAGGTGCAAAGGGTGGATAAAAGGACATTAAATGGATAGTATAACGAGGGCAGTAATTTACCTATAGTAAACCTGGATCAGTCGGGGTGAAGATGTCTACCGCTGCCCGGAACCTTGCGACGGATCGTCGTATTTATGTTCAAATTAACTTCACTATGGTCTGAAAAAGAAAAATCATTGTAAATCTTTGGTTCAATTATTTAAAATTTAAAATGTTTTTATATTCACACACACAAAATAGTTTTGTTATATTTAAAAATAATATTACCGTTTACTTTTCTGTGTAGGGTTTTGCAGGTCAATTTAAGGAAGGTAAGTATTTGCAACCTGAAGTCCTCCGAAGCAGACATAGGTTTTCAACGTAGTAATATTTCAACCGAAATATCAAATGGGGTCCTAATTATAAATTAAATTACAGAGTTAAAAATAATAATTAATATTCATAAATAATATTCATTACAATTACCCTTAGAAAATATAATAAAAATTATTTTAAAACATCCATAAACAATAGATATGTTTGAGTAATATTAAATTAGCGATTAGTAATATAAAATCAATAAATTGAAAAAAAAATTTGTGTAACTTTTCTGTGTAGGGTTTTGCAGGTCAATTTAAGGAAGGTAAGTATTTGCAACCTGAAGTCCTCGGAAGCAGACATAGGTTTTCAACCTTTTGTGAAAAACATTTCTCCCATATGAAACTAAAATTTACTCATTAAATTAATTATTATTTGAAAAAAAAACTGTATGGACATCAGGTGTCACCTCGTATAAGTGCTTCTGAGACCCCCGTCGTCACTCTGGTTAGATTAAACCTGACGACATTAAAGACAGCAGAGAAAAACTGTGAAAATCACCCTGGAGAAGCGAGCTTCTACTGTCCACAAATGACAAGGCAATCGCCGTAGCCAGCTTTCAATTCTTGACCTTCCAGACACACCTCTATGGTTTTGGTCTGGATGAACCCCACACGCATCCCTTCTGTCTGATTGGTGTTGTCACGCCCGAGAATCGGACGTGGATTTAGATCTTGTCCTGTTTTAAGTGAGAAGGGTTGAAACAGGTAACTTACAAAGAAATGCAACACAAATCATTGTAATAATATAGTATTATATATTAAGTATCAATATTGTTACATACATTACAGCTCTATCAAAATCTATCAAGAATTTTGCCAGAATTCCTAGTTTGTGTCACATGGCACTATGTGCCTTTTGGCTGGTACATAACAATATGTAGGACCTCTTCCAGAACACCGTATGCCAACCCCTCCAGAATACTCTTTATACTCATTGGCCATGTCGTTGGCCTTAGCTCTATCGCTAACCTATCAGATGGGATGACTCGGGGATTTTCGTGGAGGACGATCGAAGTTGAAGACTAAGGTCATTGTTCTAAATTAAGGTCTATCGCTAACGTATCAGATGATACACATGTGATGACTCGGGGAATTGTGTGGAGGACGATCGAGGTTGAAGACTAAGGTCATGTTCTGGATGGCGGGGTGTAAAGTAGCAGGCCTCCACATGGTGCACCCTGGGTAACGCTAAATCTGCTACAGCGATCGCCTATACTGGGAGGCTCGGCGTCGAATGGCCCAACAGCCACGGACGGGCGTTGGTTAATTAAATAAAATGTTCTGGATTAATTGGAAGTCGTGGTCCACTTGGGGAATTTGAAAGGAAGTACTGACGTACGTGAGTTTGTTATTATCTAATGAATAGGCAATAGTATGTCCTGTTTGGAAATCCCTGGCATTAGAGTGTCATGCACGGGTAATACATCTCAGTCTGCCCTAGGGTGCATGACCGGCTCTCCTGATGTAATCGTTACTACAAGAGTTGGCGCCGAATGACTCAATAGCTAAGAGTGGGTATTGTCTAGAATAAATTAAATTATTTAATAAAAATCGAATTTTAAATTATATTTGATTTTGATTCTCTAATTCTGTACATTGGTAGTTAGTAAACTGTTTAAACAATTTTTTTTTTCAATTTATTGATTTTATATTACTAATCGCTAATTTAATATTACTGATACATATCTATTGTTTATGGATGTTTTAAAATAATTTTTATTATATTTTCTAAGGGTAATTGTAATGAATATTATTTATGAATATTAATTATTATTTTTAACTCTGTAATTTAATTTATAATTAGGACCCCATTTGATATTTCGGTTGAAATATTACTACGTTGAAAACCTATGTCTGCTTCCGAGGACTTCAGGTTGCAAATACTTACCTTCCTTAAATTGACCTGCAAAACCCTACACAGAAAAGTTAAACAAATTTTTTTTTCAATTTATTGATTTTATATTACTAATCGCTAATTTAATATTACTCAAACATATCTATTGTTTATGGATGTTTTAAAATAATTTTTATTATATTTTCTAAGGGTAATTGTAATGAATATTATTTATGAATATTAATTATTATTTTTAACTCTGTAATTTAATTTATAATTAGGACCCCATTTGATATTTCGGTTGAAATATTACTACGTTGAAAACCTATGTCTGCTTCGGAGGACTTCAGGTTGCAAATACTTACCTTCCTTAAATTGACCTGCAAAACCCTACACAGAAAATTAAACGGTAATATTATTTTTAAATATAACAAAACTATTTTGTGTGTGTGAATATAAAAACATTTTAAATTTTAAATAATTGAACCAAAGATTTACAATGATTTTTCTTTTTCAGACCATAGTGAAGTTAATTTGAACATAAATACGACGATCCGTCGCAAGGTTCCGGGCAGCGGTAGACATCTTCACCCCGACTGATCCAGGTTTACTATAGGTAAATTACTGCCCTCGTTATACTATCCATTTAATGTCCTTTTCTCCTCTTTTTTCTTACGAAGCACACGTCTTTATGACCCCGACAGAGAGTAAGCGTCTTCCAAGCCAATGATTTTCCTCCCGCGTGACACAATATGCTGTGCATTCCGGGGGCTTATACCATAACCCCGAATTCCGGGGGGAATATACCAATTCCTAATAACCTTCGTAGGCGAAGGATTGGTTATTCGTCGTTGAACTACAAAAAAGGAAGTAAATTCAGGTTCTACCTGTACGTATGTGGAAATGAAATATATATAGAAAGAATGTAAAACTAATTGTTTTAAAATAAATTCTACCTTTTGTTTAAATTCTCTTTTGAAATGTATTCAAATACATCAATATAAGAAAAAAAGAAGATTAATCACATCCAGCCTAACGCCAAATAATAAAGCATCCAGGAGCCTGGGAATGGACGAAGCAGCAAATTATAACGGGCTTCCACTATTTCCATAGAATTAGGATCAGGCTATGGAAGCTAACCTGTTACAAAGATTAGAAAGATGTTGATGTAAGAAAGAAAATAGAATTTAAAGAAAAATACGAATACATCGGAATTATAATAGAAAATAACGGAAGGCTGAAGCAGAATATATAGGTTGAACTATTATTAAAATGAATAGGCATATATGTAATGGGTCCATTACAGCTCTCTTCGCCTCTCAGACCATAATTTTGAATTTCTCCTGTCATACGTTAAAGCCTCTTCGAAGACTTTTGCAGTGATTGCTTTATTGGTGTCACAACGGCAGCCTCTTCGTGGCCATGATAATTGTTTTCTCTCTATCTCCTCCCTTATAGTGTTATCTATTTCCATTTCATTGAAAATTTGTTTATTTCTGACACTTTCCAATTTTGATTTACCGCAGCTTTGTCATACGTTCTTGTATCACTTCCTGCTATTTGTATCTCTTGTACATTCTATATTTCATAGTCCTTTTTCACTACTTTTGTCTTGTCCGACTTGTAATTTCCGTCCGACCTCTGATGCAGGTTGGTTGTTTTAGCACTGTAAGACATTTACAAGTGTAGGGTCGCTGACCCTACTCCTCAACCTCCATATTTGTAGGAATTTCCTGTAAGGGTTTCATCCCTTAGCCGTAATGTTCCGGTTTTGAGGTGCCAGAAGCTCGCCTTTCAACCTCTCCCGTCGACTGCTTACCGAACACCCCTCCCACCTTGCTCCCAGTGGCTACGGGACATATATGCCTTCGAGGACATGAGAGTAGGATTTGCTGGGCAAAGTGAGTTCTATTCCTAGAACCCCAACTCATTCTGTTTCGTTGGGAAACAGTGGATATTTCTCAAAGTTTTATTGCGATCATAGCATTGACAGCTCATCTCGCCTCCAAGATCCCTTACCAGCCTTCAACCACCTGGTAAATATTAATTATTGTAATTAATATTAAATTTTAAAAAAAAATGTTCTTTGTGTTACAGTGTTTGGTGTTTGTACACTGAGGCTCCTTAAACTCAATGTGATGACTAATGATGACTCAAAAGAAAAGAAAAACTGCACCAAAACTCGATCTTTAACAGTACACTAACATAGAGGTGCGAAACGTAGCTTACCATAACATAAGAAACGAAAATGCTATTAGAGGTACAGCTAGAATATCAAAGCTAGGGAGCTACTAATGTCACAAATAGACAAAGTATGGATAGAGATCAGACAATTATTCAATAAGTGACTACTTTATTAACAACTCATATGGTATAGTAATGTCCAAAACTGTCCCTCCAAACTGATGAATTGGCTACCAAGAAAAAATAGAAATGGTAATTCTATAAATATGGAGTGGATTTCCATGGAGATCCCTGGAGAGGATTCCTGAAGACGAGTCAGATAGATACATGATAGACATTGTAACTATAGGGAGGCATGGAGCACTGATGCCGCAGAGTGGAAGTAAAACGCAGCAAAAAAGAAAATATCAATAATTACATTCTTGTGAAGTTATTGGTAACCTTTTTCCAAATATTATGACCATTTCAAAACGAAAATTTTGTAATCAATGCTACATTATGTAAATAAATTTATGAACAATTTGCTGGAAGAAAGATTATTCAATTCCTTCTATTAGTTCACACTTTCCTTATATATGCATCTTGTTAAAATTTTCAATCGTTAATGAAATAATTTTTATTTTTCCACTCAAGTTCAAATACATTTTGTAAAACTCGTAGGGGATAACATTTGATCTTAATATAGTTATTTCAAATACTAATTCATTAATTAAATTCAATATAGTTATTTCGTCCCATTTGGTTAAAATAAGTGATAACATATGATTTTATAAAAGACCTGATTTTAAATTATAGATTATGTGGTAGACAGCTGTTTAAACGCAAAGGTTTTACTACTGTATTTATATTGAATAACCTTATTTAACTAAAAGTAAGTGAAATGAAATGTTTCTTTGGTGACCTAAGTAGGAATTGAGTTTAAAAAATGTTTGTTAATATTACTTATTTTTATTTATTATTGCATTCTAAATTAGAAATAAATATGAAATTACTTTGGTATTAAAACTTTTTCGTGGTAACAACTGATTCTCCTTTACCTACAAGATAACTTTTAATTCACTTAATCCTTGGTGTACATTTCGTTAACCAAGTTAAAATTCTCAGAAGTTTTACGCGCGTTGGTTCTGCATACATGGTAAATTCTACAGAGGAAGTTTAAGTGAATTAGAAGTCGTTTTGTTGCGAAGATGTTCCCGTTGTTTGGATTATTTTTGACGCTGCACATCTCGCTTAGTTATTGCTGAAAACTTTTCTTATGTATTTAATTTTGCATCACATAGGGTGAAGGGGAAATTAATTTAACTTGAACTTAAATATCGTGATATTTTAAAGGTATAAAAACACACAACTTTTATATATTATTGAAAAGTTTGCCAATGAATTCATTTCAAATGCGAAATGTTCATTGCTTGGCTAGGTAAATACAAGTTGATTGTAAATATATATATTCGCAAAGTTTATGGTGAAATGTGAAAGTACTGGAGAATCAAAGTGAAATAAAAATATCTCTGAAAATTATAAAAAGATAAAACGATGTAAAAATGAAATGAACCGATGTAATTTATTTCGTTCGTTCATGAGTTATATAAATAAAGAAGCAGTCCAATAAAAACTGCTTTGTATAATTTGGCCGTCAGGAAAGGGCTGGTGGAGTATTTATCAGAATTTGTAATCCGTAAAAATACTTGAAAAGAGAAATCATGAAGAGGAATATTCCTGTGTGTGAATGTTAGCATTGAAACGTAATCTTTTTTTTATGATATTACTATTTTAAGAATGAAAATAGGGGGAATTTGTTAGAAATAAACCAACTTTTCTATACTATAAGTATTCAATATTGATAGAGTATTAATGTTTGAGTTTTCAGTAAAATGTACTGTTAAAGTAAAACCTTTTCCCTCCGATCAGGTCATTCATTTACTGCTTTTAGTATTTATTAATTCAGTTGTAAAAGACTTGTTTATTTTGGTCCATTATTTTAATATAATTAACAGTAGCTATATTATCTCTGTTCGATTTCTCTACTTTATTTAAAAATTAATTCCTAAAAGAATCAAATTAATTTAAAATCAGTGTAATGCTTTTGTGAATTTAAAGAGGTTTTAATAAATTCACCCCTATTAGGAGTATTATAACAAATATACAATTTTTAGAACAATGAAAACTACCCCTACTATTCGACCTTTCAACTTGTTTACCCAGGATTCAATAGAATTTGTCTTCCAGACATCTGTTTCAAGAAAATTTAGTTTGTAATGATTGCATTTACAAGCCGGAACTTCAGTTTTCGTTTAACCATGGATCACATTGTTCTTTTAGTATTGTTGAGTTGTTAATTCGGTTAATACATGCAGTAGTGTTTATTGCGATCATTGGTTTTCTCGGTCTTGCGTGAGACAGAAGCTTGTAAATAGGTGGCCAGTTTTGTAGCGTGTCTGTGTTGTTAATAATTTAAGAGCCTGTTTGAATTGAGTTAGTCTCATTTCTTAAAAGATACTATAAACAATTTTATGTAAGCCAACAAATGTTTAAATAATATCTGTGCTGAAAATAGTTTTATTTTAAATGCCAACGTTTAAATAGCGGCTTATGAAATGATTTGCATTCGAAAAACACATGTTAATCTTACATGATTAAAAACATAAGTGCATAAAATGGTTTCGTCTCAATAAGAGATTTAACAAGAAATAATAAACGAAGGAATCATGCTTTCATGGTTATAAGAAATACGTTCAATCACAAATTTGCAGTTTGTCATGAGCTAAAAATTGAGGTCAAACCTGAAAAAAAGATTACAGCTGAAGAGTCCAGGTAAGCGCATTGCATAGAAAGATTTGCGGGGAATAACAATGCTTCAAGGGTCTCCGGTTTCTGCGTCTGAAGCATCAGGGAAAAGTATGACGAAATGTCTCTAAAGTGACCTGATAAAAAAAAAAAAACACACGGACATCTACTTGTTATATTTTTATGCATTACTTTATTAAATAGATTTCTTGTAAATGTAGACTTGTTTGTAAATTAGTTGCTTGATAATAATACCTGAAAGAATGCTTATGCATCTAGTAATGTGAGTAAACTTTTTACAGAGTACTATCTCTGCTTCAGGCCATTTATAGTTTCATATGTTTAATATATAGGCTAATGGTTATTCTGTGAGAAGAGCTTCTATTTAGTTTAACATTCCAAGGAAAACTCTTGAGAGAAAATTAAAAACTGGCTGTGACTCCAAAATTCCAATGGGTCCTAGTTCATGTTTGGGTACAGCTAATGAGTTGCGAGTTGACAACCACATAAAAAAAAATGCAAGCTCATAGATTTCCTTTAACGAGAAACTGTGTTCGAAGCCTAGCTTATGATTTAGCTGTGGCCTTGGTCTGAAACATAAATTTAATAACGAAAAAGGTAAAGCAGGTTACGATTGGTTACAACTGTTCTTGTCTCGACATCCAGATCTAAGTGTACGAAAATCTGAGGGAGTATCTTTGGCTAGAGTACAGGGAATGAATTGTGGTGAAGTGAAGGGATAGGTCCGGACCAAGAAGGTTGAAGTTATGTCAGACAGTTCAGACGAATCAGATGTAGTTCAGTACAAGGAAGACTCAAGTGACGGACTTCTTGAAGAAGAAGAAGAAGAGTGCGTTGGATGCGGGGAAGACTATTCAGAAACAAATAAAATCTGTGATTGGATTCAGTGTGTAAGGTGCAAGCGTTGGTTACACGAATCCTGCACACATCATATGTTGATGTGTGCCATCGATGTAGAAACGCAATTTTGAAAAATGAATCTAAGGCTAAAGTAACCAACTGAATAATTTAAGATATTTCATTATTTTATATATAAATACAGTAGGCCTATGTCCTAACAAGTTAATAAAAAATTAAGTACTGAAGAATGTTTACAAAGGAGGTTTTGTGTAATTTATAATTTAACTATAATTGTTATCTTTATAATATCATTTTACATTAAATTTATTCCATTAAACATGTTTAAAGTGTTAAAGGTTTGTTATTATAATTTTCACCTTTATTTTAAAGTGTTTTTACTGATGGCCATCTATCCCTTACATGTATGGCCGTCTAACCCTGATCCTCGGGGGAGATGGCCAAGTGCTAAAATTTTTTAAATATTTTTAGCTGGTATGACATTTGGTATATCTTTGTAAAATACCAAAGATATCTTTGGATATTTGGTCTTTATGGACTGAAGAGGCAATTCATGGAAGATTTCAGGATGTTCTGAAAATGGGTTATTTAGGTTGTGAAAATGGGTTTTGAAAAAAACCATGGCCATCTATCCCGAACTTACCCTATATATATATATATATATATATATATATATATATATATATATATATATATTATCGGTTTCAAAATGTTCTTTGACGTCTTCCGACACCCAATCTCCAGTTTTCCCTGCCCATCCACTCATCTTTTATCCAGCCTCTCTCTTTCATCTCGTTGTATCCAGCTACTTCTCTTACGACCTCGTTTTCGTTCCCTGAGGTTTCCATCTCATTATCTGCTTTGACTGGCGTTATTCATTCATTCGCTGTACATGTGTGTAGGGGAATATCCATCTGTTTAGTTTTTATCTCATCGGTTATTGCGTCTGGAGCATCTATAATAGTTTCTTTCATTCTTTCGTTCAGCATTGACTTTCAAGCATTCTGATTCTCTCGTTCTCTTTCAATCATTGAATGTCTTGCAGATCTGCCCCAAAAGTCAATCTCCGTAATTTTTCATTTTTTTTTCAATGGGTAGGTGAAAATTTTCAAAAAGACGCTGCGCAATCCGTATTACGCAACAGTATGAGATTCTTACTCACTAAAAACACCTCCCTTTGTCATGACCAGTTGAAGCAACTGACTAATGACTTTCATTTATAGAAAAAAATAGATGGTGTTGGAAAACTCAAATTTCTCTTTGTTATAAAGTGGCCAAATCATGTGGCCTAGTTCTTTGTAGACGGCGGACATGCCTAGTCACATCAAGGGCTGGCTCAATCTCCTGATTAGGATGTATATACAGTCTACGCAAATGCTTAGAGGCATAAACCTTAACCTCATCTATAACAAATTTGATTTTCAGATCCCGGAGCAGGTCTTCATTTCTAACGTACCATGGTGCATTTACCATGGTATGGTACGTATTACCTTATTTTGAAATGTCTGAATCATTTTCAATTTTGTTTTTTTGGTACATCCCCATAATTGAATACCATATGTCCAGATGGGTTTTAGAATTTGGTTGTATAATCTTATTTTATTATTTAGTGATAGTTCAGATCTACGGCACATCAACCAGTATAACTTTCTATATTTGGAATTTAGTTCTTCTTTTTTCTTTTTTACATGTTCCTTCCACTTCAATTTTGCATCCAGTGTCATATCTAGGTATTTTGCTGTATTTGCTGTTGGTATAGCATTGCCATTTATCAGTATTTGTGGAGTAATAACCTTTCTATTTGTGTAGGTTACAAGAACGGATTTGGTTTCATTAAACTTAATGCGCCATTTTTGAGTCCAGATATAAAGATTATTCGTGGCAGTTTGTAAACTATTGGCTGCTTTGGTAACAGAGTTATCTGTTGATAAAAGTGCAGTATCATCAGCAAACGTGGCTGTCATTATGTTATTACCCAGTGGAATATCAGCCGTATACAGTAGGTAAAGTGTAGGCCCCAGTACACTACCCTGGGGTACTCCAGCAGATATCTTTTTCAAGTCTGAATAGTCTTTATCATATCTAACCCTAAAATATATTTTTCATTTAGTAATTTTTCCGAACGATCTTTGATTTCCCATACTTTACTTCCGTCCGTTGCAATACTTTTAATAATGGCATTATATATTCTTTTGTTGTTATCGTTTGCGATATTCTCATCCCACACAATGCTGTTTAAGGTGCGAATGTCTATTCAACCTCGTATATTTCTATCTTTATTGATTCAACAAGTGTGCCATCTGGTGTTATTTTGGACCGAATTACGAGTATTCTGAACATTTAAGTCATGCTGTTGACCACTTTTACACATACAGACCTACTTTGTTTTACTGAACTTGATCTCTAATCCCCTCTGTATATTCTTCCATTAATTTCGTTGTCATATACTCTATTTCATCATAATCTTATGCTCTAATGACTTGATCGTCTGCGTAAAAACCATAAGCTCAAACCATTTTAAAATATCAGTTAGGTTAAAGTATATTGGTAAAGTACATTGTAAATTACATAGGTTTAAATATCTATGTATTAAAGTGCATCTTAACAATAACATCGGTATCTATTACACAGCACTATCCGTCGATGATATCAAGAAACCCACGCTAATGTGATATAATACAAGTGATTTAAGTTAGCTAGCAATATCCCACCTATCGCAATACCAGTCTAATTACGTTTCTCCTTTTCCTGTACTGTCTCTCTGCTGCTTACAAAGCAGTCTGAAGATGGCGTCTAAACAAAATTCCTCCTTCTTTAATAGGAATAAAAAAACACTGTTTAGTAGCTAAACTCTGCTATTAGTCCTTGAAGAAATAAAGAAAATATTTGTCATATACAAAACTAAATTAGAACAAACAAATTTCTCACCAGTACTTAAATAGCTCACGTTGATTTACAAAACGTAAAACTCTAAAGTTACGTGCGCCAAACAATTTGTCGCTCAGTACTTAATTCTTAATCTTCTATTTAATTTAAATATAGTTTATTTACACTTAAGTTTAACCGTAACTAGCTATATCGTATTTAATGTGTAATGCAAAAGGGTTGATGTAGTTTAGTGACTTTGTGGAAGTAAAGTGGTAGGTACTAATAGGTAATCATATATTAATGGGATTAGTTTTGTTTGAATGTTTTAAAGAGGGTAATAAATCCTATTTAAATCGGGGCGTTTAAAAATTTTTTTTATGCTTTGTGCTGTGGAAAATTATTAACTATTTAGTAAGATTGTAATGAATAATAACTTTAGTTTTGCTTAGAGTTTTTTTTAAGTCGAAAGAAAACATTTGTGCTCTAACGGGTCGAAATTAAATTATTTGGTTTAGAAAATACCAGGTATAAAACACATTTATAAAGACAAAACACTTACAATTTGTTTGATTTATTACACACGAAAAACAATGCATAATAACAACATTATCTCATTTAACCTCCGTTACAGTGTTTTCAAAATGGTTAAGGTTCAGTAAATTTCACATTCAGTACAAAAACGAAAAGTTGACTTAAGGACGTCGATCAAAGCTACCATAAATCTATATCACTTTACTTTTGTATACGTCATTGTTGAAACGAAATTGATAAATTAATGTATTGCAAAAATGGCACTTGTTGTTGGCTTCAGAAAAATGCACTCTCAAATCGCTGATCTTGGCACCGTATTTATACTACGTATTATAATAATAATTAAGTTATAGAGGTTTTATTGTACGTCTTAAATACACCTGAGTTATGGAGAAAATAGATTCAATATAATTAGCAAATATTATTAAAGTATTGTTTTATTAATGTGTAAAACTGGTTTTATGAGAAAATATCCTTTCCCGACATTAACTCCTCTGTTTCAGCAAATATCGGCGCCTGCTGACGTTAAATAGTGAATGTTAACATTAAAGTTACCATAGACTTCTAATAAAATGTCTACATTCTCAGTTTATTGACATTCTCTACAGAATATGTAACTGTTATAATGAAAACAACAATAAAACAAAATGTTAAGAAAATAACATTCGCGTTAAAACAGGTTATTATATAGCAACATGATTGTGAAGCTTCTCACATCTCATCAAACCAAAGTTAAAAGGTCAATTCTTAATACGATAAACATAAAGAAAAAAAATACAAGAATGATTTAGGGCTAAAGTGTTATCAGAGCGATGAAAAATTAGCATAAAGCAGGAAAAATAGCTTAAAGCAGGTGACATTGGAAAATTTTCTATTTTAAATTCTGTCAGTATTAAAACTTGTTTCAGACGGCAAGTTTGGTTTAGTGTTAAACAAATTTTTAAGCAATAATATTGAAAATGCATAAAATAGTTGGCCAAATGGTCCTTTATTTTATTCTCCTAGCATAAGAGTAGGAGCTTGTGGGTAGGTATAAAATGATGACTTGTAACTAGGCGTCTCCAATTTGTATTAGAAGTTCCTAAGGGATAGAATTGTTAAAATAAATTTAAAAAGAGAGATTTGGCCGTCTCTGCAAGTACCAAGGAAAATCAGGGGATCCAGAGTAGGAAACCAAGTCCCCTGTGTCACATGAAGAGTAGCCAAAGCAAAGGAGGCTGTCCATGTGGGGCAGTTGATTGGCCGATGACTAGTCAAGGCGATATAGGTTTCACCTCTGTTAAGGGTCTTGTCCATACTTGGACCCAATAGTTCCCTTGACTTGCTGTACCCAATAGTTCCCTTCCAAAGTCTCTGTGTGGACTCGTTGAGGATCAAAATGTTGCGGAGCAACCGACTTCTTTAAGTTCCTAGACAACAGATATAAATCTGTCTTGGTTATGCATAAATATTATCTCGCGTTTTATATAGGATTTGTCTTATGGCATGACTCTCTTAAGTCGTATATCTTCCTATCAAGGATATATTTATACCTTTTCTTAATAAGACAAGATTAGACGATTTAATTTTATTTAAAAATTCAATGCAATTATTTTTGTGTTGTATTTTTACATGTTTCCTAGAACTTGTATTAAATACATGTAAATGAACTGTTATGTACCTATAATTACTCAATAAGCAAACTCCTTATGTTATTGTTCAAATAATTAAATTTAGAAAAACTGTTCGAGGGTTTCTTTTTAAAGTTTGATTATTTAAATGATAATCTTATTAGACATAATGATCTAATTTTTAACCCACTTGAAAATACAGGGTTATTGTAAGTCATAACTTTAAAACAAATGAATTGCAAAAAAAACAAGAAAACAATTATAACATAATTTTGTGAAAGTTTTAATGCATTCTTACAAATTATAATGAAAAATAATATTACGTTGTAATAGAAGAAAGAAATTTCATTTCCCTCTTCTTATTATAGTTCAAATAATTTCTTTTCTTTATTCTTCTAATAACCAACAGGAAAAGCCATTTCCGGTTCCTACAAATTCCCCACTTATGTAAAACTTAATTGCACTTCATAAAAACGGAAGAAAGGCTTAAAAAATATTTAAACAAAGTGAGTTAAACAAATGAGAGTTTTCTGTGAAGGTTTAATTACTTCCCGTATAGTTTTCTCTGGGGAATTGAAAGTACACATTTTTAAATAACTTGCGCGACACCTGTTCTACCCCAGTGACCATTGAGTTTATTTGTTATTATTACTATTATTATTATTAGCAGTCATTTTGTTAGTACTTACCATACAATGTGGTGGATATTGTAAAACAAATATTGCCATATTGCTACAAATAATGATTTGCCATATTTATTTTTTTTTGGAATCAACGTTGATGATCTGTTTCAATGATTCACTCATAATTGGAATTCTTAAACGGCTGTAAATCTGAATATATTACATAGTCTTTAATATTTCTTACTTTTCTATGTAAAAAGCAAAGATTTTAAAACTACTTCTCATCTTATTACTTCTGAAATATCAGTAACTAAATATATTCATATTTGTAAAGTAAAATATGTTGACGAAAAGATTACAATCACATTTTTTTAAATGTATTATAATATTCTGTACTATAAATAGAGTAAAATATGATTTCATTGTTTATTTTAAAGAAAGGTTTGTCATAAGTTACAAAGGAATCATGGTCCCATGTCAAAAAAAAGTTGTTTAGCGATTGAAAATTGTTATAAAATAAAAAGAAACGCGGTTTAATATTATTTAGTGTATATTTTACTTACTGTTTTAAATCCAAAGCAAATAAATATCATTATGAAAGGAATATTTTGTTGCAGGAAACTAGTGATTAAAGATAAAAAGTTACAGAAAAGTAAAATAAATGATTAAGAATATGGATTACTTAAGAATTAATAATGTAGCCCGTGAAAATTATTGAGAATGTTAGGAATATTGAGTGATGTAAGGAAAACCTAGTAGGCTACTGAATTACAACAAAATCAATGGGCAATTCTATCTTGCTGGAATATAACATAGGGAAACTGAACCATGAAGAATTCAAAGATGTATGGATTTGTTCAGAGTTTAATAAAGACTATACTGAAAATAGTAAAAATATTAAAGCACTGAGATCGGGTTTTATACAGCTGGAGCTATTTAAAAATGGCAGGGAGATGGCGACTGAGTTTAACTAAAACTGTGTAGTTAAATATAACATAGGGAAATATGGAGTCAGTTGAAATGTATTTGACCTGGGTCAGTAAGGCATAAAATTACAAGAGTTAATATGGTAACAGAAGTGTTTGCCCGATTCGCAAAAATAGAACAACCGGAAGAATGGTATTATGACAATGAAAATAAAATATATGCAAAAGTTGCATTGAAAAATAAACGAAATGAATCAATGAAAGATTTTTTTTTATAAACCTTTGAGTTCAATGTGAGTAGTACAAAACAATTAATTACCACATTGTTTTCAACGGGACTCGAGAAAATGCGGTAAAGCTGGCCAACTCAAAAGTTATTTAGAATTGTGCTCTCCAAGAAACTTAAGAAAGTGCAGCCGGGTTACGGAACATATTTAATGCACAAGTATGAACTATTAGGTAACTTTAAAAAAACATTGATACATTGCAAGCGGACATATTCTGCATACACTTTAAATCTCTTTTTTCGACTTTACACCCACCATCGATGCAACGGGTTCTTCGTGCTTCAGGGTAAAAATTCTTGTGTTTTTATTGTAATACTTCTACAGTCTTTGTGAAGTTTCAATTTTTCCCAAAAGTCACTATTTCGAAATATATATAGTTTTTTGTTTGTTTTGCAGCATAGTTAACCTTTTTAGAAATATCAGTTAACTCCAAGCTGACTAAACTCACCACTGTAAACTCACAATTAGTCACTGTTTCATTGGACATTATAAACATACATCAGTAATTGTACACAGATTTAGTAAAATGATGATTACTAATATTGAAAAATAACTAAACAGTTTTTGCCCGAAGACTACGGGCTATAATGTACGTATAGCATTACGTTGGCCGACTATTGATATCCCACTATTAAGTAGGCAGTAAACATTAAAAACGAAATCGTTTTAATAAAAAAAAAATTATAGATGTTCCGCCAAATACATCAAACAAGTAAATGTCACGCATCAAGTATTGTAGAAACCCGTATCTTTGAATTTATAAACCTGAACATTCCACAAAACGTTTTCAAATATTCAACTAGAATGTTGAATTGGTAAAAATATGAAACAAAAAATTGTTAGTAAATAGTTTGAACTTTAAAAAGAAACATCTTATGGATTTGATAAATAAACTTTAAAATAATGGACGTTTTGTTTTTTCCTTTTCAATTGATATTATGAGCTGTAGCATGTTATTTTTAAATGAAAATAGATTGTATTGAGGGAATTTTGAAATGATTAATATATTACGAAAGATATTAATAGTTAAAATAAAAACTGCATTTTAAATGTGGGTTGCAGAAAACGAATTTTATTATTTTATGTTATGTTAAAAGTGTAAATATTTGGTAAAAAATTAAAACTAAATGGTGTGTTTTTGTATAAAATATCCACAGAAATTGTTTTCAACTGTCTACATCGACATTTTAAATTATTCATTTCTAGACTCCTTTTAGGTTTTCAGAAGAAAACCATTGACCATTAAATAAAAAAATAAAAGCTGAGAAAAAGAAATAAATAAGATTAGGGATTATTGTAAGTGTTGACACACACACCGCAGTAGGAGGATTAAATAGCGAGATTATTACTTTCTAAAATAGAATTTAGAACATCCCTCCTTTATAAGGAATTTTACCAAGGAATCCTCCTCTTGCAGTGGACGGTGTGCGTAATTAAAATGTATATAAAAATATACATGATTTAAAATATTTACATGTTGTGGGTAGTGCTTATATCCATGTTACCTCTGGTGTTCACTGGTTTCCTTGGGAAGCAGCATGTCGATCTGAAACCGTTGCTGCAATCACCAGCTTAACCTTGAAGACCATTTTGTTCGACTCTCGCTATACGACTAAAACATTTCTTAACTTGATTTTAATTTAAAAAGGGAATGGAAATATCATGTTTATGACAGTCAGCTGTTTACAATTGGTTCACTGCTTAGTGCTAGACTCCCGCGGCAAACATTGCAACAAGAGACTGTTTTTCGTTTACTTTTATTGAGTTTTATCGGTACACTATTAGCAAAACAATTTTAACGTTTTAAAAATTTGTTGGCATTCTATCATTGTTAACGATGATGTGCTGTAAAGTTAAATATTTTTCATTTTTAAACAAAAATTTGAAGTTCAAATTTGATACTTGGAATTTTACATAAGGATGAAAAATAATCTGTTTGGTAAGCTTCTTGTAGTTGTAAAATATTTGTTTATAATTTATGTAGGTGTTTAACTATTCAAAATATTTTTTGATTATACTAACACTTTCCACTCACTTAATATCTCTCTAATATCAAATAAATACGGTATTTTATTTCTTTTTCCGTAAATTCGTTTTCCTAACTAATCGTAAAGCTATATAAATTGAGTTACTTCACATATATTTTGCCAACCTACAAAGTAAAATTACTTTATGAAACGTTTTAATGGAATACATTATCTTAAAGGTAATAATCCAATTAAGTAATCAAGTAATTAAGAATGCTTTCGCCTTGCGAAAACGGTGTTCATGAAATGAAATTATCTTTCTTGTAAATGTGATTACTTTAGCCGTTACAGAAACATAGATGCAACGTCAGATACTAAAAGCAGGAGTAAAACTTAAATAGATCGCACAGATATTGCATATATAAACCCAATGTTATACACTGGATATCACTTGTAATAGAAAAAACCAAAGAACTTTTGAATGGATACTGAAAACAATATTTATATAAGGTAAATAAGAGTGAATCAAATATGAAGTTACGTTTTCATTAAACTTTGAAGTATATAACTTATTAAAACTTTTAGTTTTTACGTTCTAAGTATTTTTTTCAAACACGTCTTCAATAATTCTGAATGCTTTTTTTATCATTACAAGAAGTTATTTAATTACTTCAACATGTCTAAATTGAAACTTTTTTTTACATATTACTTTCTTATAGGGGTCAATTATTATTAAAATAATTTTATATTAAACAACTATTAATTAATCGACGCAGTTCCATAACTACTGTTATTTACACTCGTAACATTTATAAAAACGTCCGAATAGTGTTTTAATTTGATGTAATAATAAATTTTGTATTCGCCAATAGTCTATATTCACTTAACACGCGCTACACTGCCTGTTACTATAGCTTTTACTCTCTTTGCTATATAATATACTTTGATCCCCACATTCCGCTTAACAAGTCCTTTACACATCTACTCTGGCGCTTCCAGCATTTTCTCGTAATTTCTATCCCCTTCACTTCTAGAAGGATCAAAGCTTTACGAGAAAGGGACGGCTCTTGCTTCTGGTCAAGCGTAAAATGATTTATAAACTTGTTAAGGCGTGTGCTATTATTCACGGGAAGGAGCACTGGTCGTTATAATATTGAAAGCAATTTTTGCGTCTGAAATCTGTTAACTTAGGTCTAAATTAGATGATTTGATTAGTATGTTTGTTTTTTATTTTTTCAAAACCTTACTAAGAAGCTTTAATCGTTTATTGATAAAGCATTATTGAAACTTTAAATAATAGATACATTATTTTTAATGATTTAAGAAATGTCAGTAATGTCATTTCTGTGATAGTTTGTGTAGTAGCTACTAGAAATGTCATAAAACTATCACTCATTATAAAATCATCATTTAAATTATCTCAGGATAGTTATTGGAAAATTAGTTTAATATCTTGGGACTAATATTAAACAAAAACGGTATTCATATAAATGGTTAACCATAAATATAACACTTTTAACAAGGGCAATGAATTGTTAACATATGAAGTCGTGAAATTTATAAACCTGTGTTTTTATTTAGAAAATGATAATTGGTAAGAAAATCATTTTACATTAGGAGTATAGGATTATCATTGTTTAAATTACTTATATTTATAATTATTAGATTTTGATTTATTTCTATGATATAAAAATATTTAGATATAGCCTACACATTTACAGTTGATACGATCAGTTGCATGTTTAGTTTATTACGATCAGGCAGTAGGTAGACATCCACCTTCACCCTGGTTGGGATACAGGCCGTAGGAAAGGAATCCTCAGCATGCTATATCATTGTGGGTATAACACAGATTCTATCTAAATGTATAGCTTCATAATCTCTCAACAATGCGATATCACCTGTTTCTCCATATTTCTGAAATTTATGTATTAGGCCTAATCCACCTTTTTGTGTTACATTAGTTTAAACATAAAATATATTCTTCTTAGTTTTGTATTTTGTTTGTATTTAATTCGTATATTTATTTTAAATATATTATTTTCAAAGTCTAAACTTTTTTTAACTTTCTTGAATGTGTTCCGTTGAATTTGTTATACTATAAGTATTGAGTATATATGTTGTCTAGTGTATTGTACAAAGTTTAGGTCTCAACATTAATGTTGACCTTTAACCCAAAAAATTATGTTTTTCGATATTTATTAGTATTTATAAATTCGATACTGTACATAACTGTCAACAATTAAATCTTAGGATAATTTTTGCTTTCACCATCAGTGTGTAAGAAATGCTAGGTTTTACCAATGACGATTGGCTTACGTTGGCTTTGGGAATAAAACAATGAGTATTTCTTATTAATGTTTTCCACTAGCAACAATTACGCCTGTTAAGGTTAGGTTGGGTAATGCAGCTTGTTTCTGTCTTAAAATCAAAGTTGTATCGAGAGTATAGTGATAATGAACAAAATAGTTCCAGCTTCTACCAGTAAAGATTGGTAAACTTTAAGTTTTACTGGAATATCTTTAGATTTACCAATTTACGGGCTTTTATAGTAAAATAAAATTATCTTTAACATGTAGTACGGCTTTAAATTCGTGCAAGGTACAATGCTTTACTTGCTTAGTGAAAGAAAACTTTAGAGTAAACAACTATTTAAAGTTCTGCACTCAAGACGTATAAGTTTTTTAACGAAGGTAAGAGTTTGTAGCGTAACTTAGCTAAGTTAAAGTTTGAGCCCGGGGTTACTTTACAAGTTACAAACATTTAAACCGAAGCGAGTAATTTAAATATTTCAACTAAGTTAGCAACAATAAACTCATACAAACACTCTATTTGCTTTCTTAAACAAACACGTGAGCGCAACAAAGCATTGTTTAGTTTCCACGGCAGGTTTTATGACTAGGAATAATAATTACATTAGTTTATACAGTATAAACTAGCAACAGCTTCTTAGTCGTGTTCTCAGTTTGTCTAAAGCACTATATACAAATCATACGTCAGACCTGTTATGGAATAACAAGTTTCACTACAGGAGAACCTCTACTTTCTCAAGTACCCTTTCAAATTCACCCCAAGTTACCTTGCGCTAGCATCAACCTTCTGGGCCTGGACTCGACAAAACGAAACTCTCATATTGCTGAACTTAGGAAAGCCTTTTACCAGACTATCCACTGTCTGTACCCTCAAAACCATTGGCTGCACTTATATACAGACGGATCATCACTACCACAAAACGGCAAAACCGGTGCAGGCTTCCATTGCTCTCTATTTGAGGGCTCCATCGCTGTCGGAACTCCCAGTAGCAACTTTGAGGTCGAAGTCGCAGCAGTAAAAGAAGCATGCATCAAACTTATTCAGTTAGAAAACAAAAAAATGTAGCCTTCCTGATAGACTCACAACCCACCATAGTTGCTTTATCACAAAACTCACCTACGGATAGCAATCTCACATTAGAAACAAGAGAGATCCTGAATAAATTAATTACAAACGGCTGGAACATCAAGTAGAGGGTTAGCTTCGTAAAAAAAACGAATGTTTTGAAACGCGTCAGCAAGTAAGCAATTACGTATTCACTTAGTTAGGTATTTTTAAAATTAGTGTAATTACTTTTTATTATAAATGACAACGGGTGTTTTAAGAGAAGATCCTTTACAACTCAAGGACCTTCCGCTGGATATAATAGGTAAAGTGCAGGGTGTATAAACTGTATTAGTGGGCTCTTCAGTCGTTTAAGTGTAATTATGACAAATGGGACTTGTGAATCATCTTGTTTGATGAGTAAGTGTGTTGGGCGTAATTTGAAGTATGTCTATAAGTTACTTCATAATGCTTAGTTGGTGAAGTCTTATTTAGCTGAAGAATGTTTGTATGATTGTTCATATGTTTGTGTTTGAGATGTCCATCGAAGTATGATGGTTTGTGAACGTTCACCTTAAGCATAGCACAGAGACACATTATCAAACCCAGAAATATTCGTTAACTAAGAATAATAAAATGTATACAGTCGGAAAATATTTAAACGTATCAAATATCCTACGCTACTTGACAAAATTGCCTAGAAAGTTATGAAAAAACATAACCTAGTTCTCCCATTTTGAATGAATCTTTTATAGTGGTAAAGAAAACGATCGTCTAAGTTTAAGATCCAAAATGCTACTTTAGACAAGTTTTCAAACATTTTAAAAAAACTGCTATAAGAACTAGTATAAAATATACTATATTTTGTAAACGTTGGTAAAATCAAATTTTTTTTTTATATTTGCAATCCCAACAAATCCTTTTTATATTTGACTAAAAATTTTATGCTTACGACTCTTTCTCTGATCTTTGATGAAAAAAGTCATTAAAATACAAATGTCTGAATATTACAGAGACATCCATGAAAGCATTTTGAACATTTCTTTAAAGTATTACGCTAGGAAAAGTAAACATTAAAACTAATTTTCAACTAGAGAAGCGTTTTACAAGGGAACATCGGAACTGCTTCCTTGGCATTTAGAAAGATTTACAGCATTTCACCCCTTTCCAGTGTGCAAGCATGCTATCGGTTTACGGTACATGAAATTTTCCAGTCGTTAAAAAGGCGCTAAATGTTCTTCACTGTTAAACATTATTCTGTAATTCAAAACACAATGTCGATATTAACACTTATGGCTTAATATATTGAAAATTGGTTTGATAAAAATTTAAAGATTTATAAACGTAATGACATACACAGTATAGGGCGTAGTTTGATTTAGTCAAGTTAAATTTATTCTATATTTTCATTCCATGTTGCCATTTTCTTAGTTTGTTTTTAACACTACAGAGGACAATAAATTATTTAGAAACACAATGTTTGCTAAAAGTTTAATTGATAGAACACCCAAACCTAATAAATTAGACCTTATTATTAACTTTATTAGTCTTCTAATGTTTTAGAATACGTATTTAAAATGCATGTATGTGGAATGTTTCTAATGTTTTAGAATACGTTTCTAAAGTGTATGTATGCAGAATGTTTCTAATGTTTTAGAAAATGTTTCTAAAATGTATGTATGAGGAATGTTTCTATTTTTTTTAGAATTCGTTTCTAAAATGTATGTATGTATAATGTTTCTAATGTTTTAGAATACGTTTCTAAAATGTATGTATGTAGAATGTTTCTAATGTTTTAGATCTCTGTCTCTCTCTTCTATGTCACACACACACACACACACACACACACACACACACACACACACACACACACACACACACATACACACACACACACACACACACACACACACTTACACACACATACACATTTTAAATATAAAATATGTTTTCTTGTTTAATAATCTAATACAACATAGGTTATTCAAATACAAAATATTTAATAATTTATATTCAAAGCTTTTCGTTGGTAAACAGTACCAACATCATCAGGAATGAATAATACAATAATGCAAACTAAGGCCTAAAACCTATGTTAAATTAGAAATAGAATTGTTGCTAAATTTATACAAATTTTCAAGTTTATTTTATTCCTATAACATTTCAGACATTGAATATAGTATCAAATTTAGAATGTATTTGTTCTTTTAATAATTTATTATTACTACTATATTTATATATTTCGAATGCTTCATATATATTCATTCTTAATCCTCTATTAATTTATTTTGTAAGTTTCATATTTTTAATATTTGGAAATTGGTGCTTTATTAATACAACTATTACTAAATTAATAAACGAACAAATACAAATACATTCTAAATTCGATACTATATTCAATGTCTATAATGTTACAGCAAGAAAATAAACTTGGCAATTTGTATAAATTTAGCAACAATTCTATTTCTAATTTAACATATGTTTTTGGCCTATAGCTTGCATTATTGTATTATTCATTTCTGATGATTGTTACTGTTTACCAACGAAAAGCTTTGGACATAAATAAATAAATATTCTTATATTTGAACAACCAATGTTGTTATATATACACAATAAGTACAATATTTTAAACAACAAGTGACAATGGGAAGAAGAAAAAGTTATAGGAGTGAATGTATTCTATGACGACAAGTATCTAGGTCAACAACTATGTACGAGTTATTACTCGCAGTCCATTCATATCTTGTAAAGTAACCTAGTTTTATAATTTAACTTTGAATAAGAATTAATAATTTTTGAAGGAAGATAATATGATCCTGTTCAAGCAGAGTCATGGGCTTTGTAACATTTTGGGTTGATAGGATATTGTTATAATTTATAAAATATTTCTTCTTTTATTATTAATAATTTTCAATGCCTATTTTCTTTATATTATTATTGTCGCAATAGGAGCATTCTTAAAAGGTTGTACATTATAATTAAAATTTATCTAGAATCCCTTCGGTATAGATAGACGCTTAAGGGGGATAGTAAGGGGGATTTATTATTTAGGTTTTAAAATTGGTTTTTTATTTGGCTTCAGCATTAGGTTAGTTTAGGAGAGGTCAAACTAGAAGAAACTTTCTCAGGATGGAGGGGTTAAATGATAGCTTTTACATATCCGTAGTATAATGTATGTTTTCAGATGTGTTCACTTAGGTTTTATTTTAATATTGTTCACCACTTACGTTTTTTAGTGTGAACCTGGGTGAAGAAAGCAAAAGAGGTATAACGTCTCGACCATTGCGGCATCAGTTTGACGGTACTCATGTGTCTTGTACGAGAGCATATAGTTTATTCATATTGTTTTATTCTGGATTTTCTATCTTTTCACTAGAAGAAAATTTTATGACAAATACTTGGGTGTGCTACACCCAATCGCGCCTTTATTCAGAAGATCGCGCGATCATGATTTCTAAGAATGGTTTGGAGGGCCCAACTTATAAAGCTGATGCATAACTGGAGCTTCTATGTCATATTAGGTTAAGAAGCCGGATAATTTCTTGGTCAGCTGAGTCTTAACCTCAGACAGGAGACCTGAGCTTAGAAAGAGATGGCCGCAGCTCGCCCATCTGGTCTGGGCAGAAGTTACGTTTGATTAGGGCTTTTAATCTTAGGCTTAAAGGCCTTGTCACCAGAACTGTTAACCTGTTTAACTAGCCTTAGATCCTTCAAGTCTTATTTACCAGCATTAATTTTAGTTATAAATATATTGGTAATTTATGCACTAGTGGTACCCATACTTCTACTATTATCCAAAGCGATATCCTTTTACCATACGTTTATGTGTTTTGTAAGAAATCACTGTATTTTAACGTATATGAGCGATTATTGCGAACAATACTCTACCTACAAAAAGTAACGTCTCGAATAAATATCTTTTCAATATAAATAGTTAAAATATTTAGGAATTCAGTTTTTTATACAATCTAATTTTATAATAATATTTAACCAATGATTAGATATATATTCAAGATAAATAGCTTCTTATTCCTTAGACAGATGCGCCATATTTGTTTTCGACAAATTTATGGAATTAATCATAAAAGTAAATGGTATTGAAACTACCTAAAGCAATTTTGTTATTACATTATAATATGCTTATTTAAATTACGTAGAATGAAGTTGTTGTAATTACATATACATATATAATACAACGCATATACATATAATAAAATAATAATACATTATAATACATAATAAATAGGTAAAAAAAATTTGTAAGAATGGTGTTGTTTTTTATTTACTTTCAAGTAAAACCTTTAATAGCTTTAATTTGGTTTGTGAATGTCATACAGGTAACAATTGTCTTGTTAGTTCTTTTGTGAAATAAAAGGAAAATTCATGACCACACAGCGACCCACTACACTGCACAGGAATTACCAAGTTTTACAAGTAATTACAAGCAATTGTACCAAGTTTTCTTTCCAAGGGTTTTCTATTATCAAAGTGTATACTTACAATACGTTTTTGTAATTTATCTTGTTTGAGAAATCCAACTTATATTCTCTATATCACCATCCGTAGTCTTATAGTTGAAATATGCCGAGAATATTCTCAATCTCAACCACGTGACATGATGGGTGAAGGTATTTAGTTTTCGGATTACTTGGTAAATGATAAGTCATATTCTCTGAATGCTTTGAAAATTTCATCAAGATATTTTTCTCACTGTATCTTTACACAATCAACCCTAATTTCATGTATCTGTAGAAGCTTAGTGGAAATAGAAATCTAAGATAATACTGGATTCCAGTTACTCTACAATTTATGTTTTTACTTTCGTAGAATTTCCCATCAGTTACAAGATATGGTTTATACCCTCAAGCTCGATAGATAATATTCTAAGAGAAAGTTTTACACCCAAGAGTTGACCAATTACTAAAGCGTCTATTTAACCTATGGGTTCGAGTGTTTGTTAACTGTCATTAAATTCCTTAAATTGTCGTCTGAAAATACAATAACAATACAGGATACAATGTCTATGAGTTGTTTCTTCAGCTGAGTTTATTACACAAATTTTGTTTCCTTTTATCACTATAATAATTATTTAGGATTTGAAAGTTTTAAATGGTCGAACACTTCATGTGTTTACAGTCTTGAAAATATCAAATTTGTATTTGTCTGACGACACCATAAAACATTTACACATAAATTCAATCAGCACCTGCTCGAAAAACCAATATTTGAGTAAAAAGCTGTAAATATATTTCAAAATTTCTTCATTACGAAATGCGTAACTTTATTAGGGCGTTATGGACAAACGTGTGTCACCCCTGTTCAGAGTAAAGTTTAATAGCTGCTACTAAAAATGCCAGAAGAATTTTCTAAACAATTTCAGACAAAGGTGTCGATACACGTTAACACAGGTAAACTTTTCCAAGAATGTAGGACAACTAGAAGCAATTTAACTTTTTAAGTGTTTAACTCTCCCAACTTAGACCTGACGTCAGCGATGTAAACTGACGTTTAAGGGTTCGCAGCAGCGTGCAGGAATTTATTATTACAAGGTACAAAGTTTAGTTTACTCTAATAAATACACTTGGATAAAGTTGAGTATTCCTTACAAAGGCTTAAAGGAATATTATTGAAATTATCGGTTTAGTCGTGAAAGTAACGACCGGGTAGCAGTTCATAATTTATACTGCATAGATTAAAAAGGTCATGGGTTTGATAAGAAGTATTGATAATTAGGTTTAAATGAAGTAACTGTTTATTTATTAGAATATGAATGTAATGGTGTCAATTAGTAACATTATTTTTATCATTACAAATTAAACATCTTAGCATATACAGCAAGTTTAAAAGACTTTGAATAATTTTCGAGTAAAATCTATGAGAACATGTTTTGCTGTCTTTTTGAAGACGTTTCTTTTCTTCATTACTTTACCCACATTTTCATTTCTTTACCCACGTTTCTATTTGGGAAATGACTAGTGTCTAGTCGTTGGAGCAACGATATTTTATTTCATGTATTTAACAATGAAACTGCCATTACATCAGTTTGTAAAATTTCACCAATTTGTCATAGTATTGAGACGAGTCCTGTAAATACTTATAACTGAATTGTCCCTAATATTGACTGGACGTTATTTTTTCTGAATTTTTTAGATCCTATTGGCGTGTCAGTTATAATACTGTGGACCATTGAAATCTATATGAATTAATACTAATAACATACAAAACTTTCACTGACGTCCAAAATAATTACAATTTTGAAAACAATTTATTTCACTCCTCCCCCCCTCCACGGCCACCTAAAACCTTACAAAATCATTGTTTTACCTTGAATTTGTTACCTTGGAATCAGCAAAATGCTTCGATGAGCATTTACATTTTTTAAATTGCCACGGAAATTTAATGTTTTAAAACTAAGCGTTTGGGCGCGTTTGAGTGCATTTGGTTGGTAGCAACAGTATTCACGTCTAGACGTGAATAAAATCTCCAGTCAGGCTATAAAGCCTCCAGTCAGGCTATAAAGCCTCCAGTCAGGCTATAAAGCCTCCAGTCAGGCTATAAAACCTCCAGTCAGGCTATAAAACCTCCAGTCAGGCTATAAAGCCTCCAGTCAGGCTATAAAATCTCCAGTCAGGCTATAAGCCTCCAGTCAGGCTATACAACCTCCAGTCAGGCTATAAAGCCTCCAGTCAGACTATAAAGCCTCCAGTCAGGCTATAAAGCCTCCAGTCAGGCTATAAAACCTCCAGTCAGGCTATAAAGCCTCCAGTCAGGCTATAAACCTCCAGTCAGGCTATAAAACCTCCAGTCAGGCTATAAAGTCTCCAGTCAGGCTATAAAGCCTCCAGTCAGGCTACAAAGCCTCCATTCAGGCTATAAAGCCTCCAGTCAGGCTATAAAGCCCCCAGTCAAGCTATAAAGCCTCCAGTCAGGCTACAAAACCTCCAGTCAGGCTACAAAACCTCCAGTCAGGCTATAAACCCTCCAGTCAGACTATAAAACCTTCAGTCAGGCTATAAAACCTCCAGTCAGGCTATAAAACCTCCAGTCAGGCTATAAAACCTCCAGTCAGGCTATAAAACCTCCAGTTAGGCTATAAAACCTCCAGTCAGGCTATAAAACCTCCAGTCAGGCTATAAAGCCCCCAGTCAGGCTATAAAACCTCCAGTGAGGCTATAAAACCTGCAGTCAGGCTATAAAACCTCCAGTCAGGCTATAAAGCCTCCAGTCAGGCTATAAAGCCTTCAGTCAGGCTATAAAGCCTCCAGTCAAGCTATAAAGCCTCCAGTCAGGCTGTTTTATTTTTAAACTCATTCATAAAAGTTTCTAAATTGGGTTTTTGACGATAGCTGATATTGTTCTTAAGTTAGAGGTTGTGTTTTGTTTTGCTATGTAATACAAAATAATTTATAGTTTTGTTTATAATATACACTGCGCCTCAACTTTAAAGGATCTTTTTGACATGTAAAAAAAAATTAAAAAACGTCATTGGTTGTAACTCAAAACGTTAATATTAACATAGTAAATTATCCAATTGACAAATCAAGTGTAATTCAGTAACGAGTTGATATACTAGAAAATTACATTAAGCGTTAACATGGTAGTAGATTATATTTTACTTAGTGCTAATGTACAATATAAAAAGTGTTATAACATAGGAGTTGTAAATATAGCGTTTGTGTAAAATCATACGCTATTGTTTAATTTAATAAAATCTAGATATTTCTGAATACGCTATGTATGTGAAATTATATTTAGACGCTATTTAAACATACAACACTAAGTGTACACGTAATTAGCTGTTGTCGTTGTCTGACTCCAAGATTGGCTGTTGGAAATCTCGGGCATATTTCAATAACGAGAGAGGAAGCAGATTTTGCTCTTCTAGATGCTATACATATGTAGATGGGGGAACTGTGACGCATTCCCTTTGAAATTACTAGTGATGACGTCACGTTACCGATTCACTCCAGTGTAGAAGTCGCGCAGACAAGATGTTAACACTTGAAGAAGTTATTTTAATAATATTAATTACCTGCTCTACAAATACGCCAATAACACTTAGCATGAAGCATGAAAACCTGCCAACAACAAAATGCAACAAAAATTTGGTGTATTTAAACTTGCTCTATTTTTTACTGTATGTTTATTTTCCCCAAAGATCATGTCTATATGTATCTTTTGCTCCTATGTGTATTACTAATCATCCGGTTTCATTTTTAAATCTTTATTTATCTCCGAAAAACGATGTACTTTAAAGTGCTTAATCATAAACATTTATATAAATATTCTAATAACCTGTTTAGTTTCGAGTTATGGTTTATTCATATATGGCGCTCATTAGACATATTTTCATAGCGTTTTCAAGTATTTCCCAATCGCTATAAATTTCAAGTAAAGTACTTTGCTACTAATATTTAATTTGTAAAAATAGATGCATACATGTAAACACCTTCCTCACAACACATATTTCATTGATCAGAACCTGTTTTCGGCGATCATGTTGCCGTCATTAGTGATTAAAAAACACAAATATAGGTTGCAAATAGCCATCATTTTTAAATACTAAAATATAGTTATTTAAAAGCAACGATTAATAGGTAAAAGTAAAACATTGAACATTTTAATTTGAGTTTTTAAAAACAGATCTATCAAATAAATTGGAAAAGTTTAATGTCTTCAGCAATATGATTTTTCATAAATTACCCTATTAACAGTTGCAGAAGAAATACTGAGCTGCAAGTATCGACAAGCTAAGTTTGAAGTATACTTTGCTAAAAAATACACGAAGTGGAAGTTTTGATCGTTTAGCGTTTGACCTGACCTATTTACTCGCTACACCAAAACGTCCCAGAAAAGAAAGTTTACTTGTGTGCAAGAACGTTCTAAGTTTAGGAGAGAAACTTTAGCAGAAATTGTTCGAATCTCAGCCTCCAAATACTGCCAAAATATTTTTTTATTTAAAGGTTTACGTTACCAAACAATGCAAACACCATCAGGAATGACAATGCAAAAACGCGAGTTCATTATATATATATATATATATATATATATATATATATATATATATATATATATATATATATATATATATATATAGTTTGCGTGTGTTTGGCCTTGTGAACGTAGTTGAATGTGAGATTTTATTTCTGGACTGAACAATAAATTAGGCTTAAATTTTGTGAACTCATCAAAAACTTTAAAATGACAATCCATTAGATAGGTTATTTAATCCAATCAGAACCTCGTCAATGAAGTTTAAAGCAGCTTTGAAAGCTTTAATTTTTCCAATTTCATAAAGTGAAGAATTAAACCTTTCACTTTTCTATCTTTATTAAACTAAGTGAGTTCATTCTTTCTTAGACGTTTGTTTCTTAATTTACAACTCTGAAGAAGAAGAAATTGTTTCCATGAAAACTATATAAGAAATACGTTAAATAGAAATAAAATATTTGAAAGTATAAAATATTTTATTTTATTAAAGGAAAATATGCACAGTAATAAGAAATAAAACATATTTTAATGCAAAATATTTTTGTTGTGTGAGTGTTGACCCCCCTCCCAACCAAGTACTAAACAGTTGATGGGCGTATGTGTTTGAATTATGTACGTGCGTGTAAGGCCGACCGCACACTGCTGCAAACAATCATGTTCAAACGAAACATTTTGTTTGTGGCAGGCTGAAAAGTTCGGGAATACGTGGAAGTAAGTGGTGGTGGCGCACACCTAGCGGGGCATCTGTTTGCCAAACAAACCGCCCGCCAGTCAGTGTTTGTCCATGTTTGGCTCCTTCTTGTTTGAAGCAAACAAAGTAAGTACGATTTTATCATTTTCCTCTCTATTTTCAATAGTTAATCAATTTTGCATAAATTATAACGCGAATTTAATAATGCGTAATATTGTATAGATGGATTGTGACGCCGAAAAATTAGTCGCTGCCGTCGAAGCACGCCCTGTCATCTACAAAACTTTCCAGGTATGTTATACAGGTATACGAGTAGTTTTTAAATTTATCTTCGAAAAGCCTCAATTCAGAAATAAACTTTTTTAATGAATTACATCTGGTCCTGTGTTCAACAAATGGAAGAACCCAGTATTTTCTTTGGTTTAAAAATAAAAAGGTTTGCCACAAAGGAGAAACGATTTCGTCTATCTCGTCGTCAGATGTCATTTTGAGTCAAACTGAAAATCCATTGCTAGGGTAGGAACGTAAACAGTACGGTCGTTTTTGAGAAAACTCCAAGGATTTCATAATTCCATCAAAAATGTTTTGTTGTGTTTGTGCAAGTGTGCGGAGAGACTGAAGGCAAACAATTATGACAGTATGCAGTGTGCGGCCGGCCTAAGTAAACCAACCAGCCTAAGCTCTCAGAGTGGCTGCAAAAGAGAGAGTATGCAGATCAAGTGGTTACTCATCTCCTTGCAATTCACTGTGTGTGTGTGTGTGTGTGTGTGTGTGTGTGTGTGTGTGTGTGTGTGTGTGTGTGTGTGTGTGTGTGTGTGTGTGTGTGTGTGTGTGTGTGTGTGTGTGTGTGTACGTATGTGTATGTGTGGGGCTTGTTAGTCATCAGCTATTTACTCTCCTAATAATAGCGTGAGTGAAAGGATAGACCATTGCCGTTGTAATGTTAGCGGGTTTATCAATAGGAAATAGTAATTGGAATACCTTATGGAGAAATGTGAACTATTTTCAGCAATACGTCGTCATAAAATGCTAGAAATATTTTAAAACCTGTAAAAAACACACATGGTACTATATTTACAAAATTTAATACTGTTTTAAGTAAAAAAAAGTTAATAAATATAAAACCACTTGGACATCAGAGTGCTTAGACATCAGTGTTAAGACATCCATTCATAGCGGAGTATTTGTTATAATAAATCTCATCATAAAATAGTTTCCATGCTCTGCAAACTTAAGGGACGATAATTTATCTTTAACCTTCTCTAATGTCAAAAATTACCTTATTTATATACTACTTAACATTTGTTTCAGAAAGTCATTTACTATTATAGTAAAACTTAAATGTAAAATTTTCTATGTTTGTGCTATAATTTTTATAAATAGAATGTAATTTTCCTTTGTTATCCTCAGAAGTCACTACCCCTCCTTCTCTCATTAACTGAGAGACGTCACCCTTTCGAATTTAGTGTTTACGAAATCCTCCCCCACATCTGACGTGTCTGTAGGAAGATACATTGTTAGGACAATAAGAGGTTTAATACGGCCAACGTGTATGGAACTTTAGCCAATCCATATCATGAATGGTATTCTAGAATAGTTATTGTTTTTTGAAAGGAAGAGATTTAGGTTAAAAAATTCAAGTATAAACTACAGTATAAAGTTAAACCCCATTTAAATAAATAAGCGGTCAAGTCAGAGATAATAGACATTCTCTTTACGGCCAACGCATTTATAGCTTTCTTAATGTAATAGTGAGGACATCTCCAAACAAGAGGACATTTAGTTGATAAGAAAGGTGTTCGAGCGAAGTAAACGAAATACACAAAGCAGCGAATCCTATGCAATAAAATAATTTCTGAAAAAGCCTTAAAATGCCTTTTAGAATGGAAATAATGAAATGGAAATTCATTGTACGCCTATTACATCATTAGGAATTTAGGTTTACGTGATGTTTATAATATCAATAGAGGAAAGAAAATATGTGAAAAAATTTGTGTTTAAAAGCTCAAAATGAAATGAACTTTGGGTACATGTGTCATTTTGAAAACACGCCCACTAGGATTGGAATTTTATGTTATTCCATCCTATAAAAGCATTACTGTCTTCAATAACTGCAAAAGGACCTTTATTACTTCCTGCATTTTACTGCGTGCTCCGAAAATATCCTTTGAACAGGATTTCTTTTATTCGCAAATAAGGAAAGCCATTTTAAAAATACGGCCTTGTTATTACCTTCCGTTGCAGTAAAACGTATTGGCTTATGTCTTCATTCTCACAGACTTCAATCAAAACCTTACGAATTTAAAAGTAAGAGTTACATAGCGATGGAATATTACCATTAAACACTTTATATTCTCTGTAAATTTTAATATAAAAAATTTTTTCAACTAAAGGCTATTCTCTTTTTATGCAAGGTTCTAGCTGTAACTGCACATTCCACTGGTGGTATTGAAGGTTATTTATATGTTGCACCTTTCGTTGTTCTTTTCTCGTGCTTACCCTCCTCCCCCCAAATTATTTTAGTCTGGTTATTGGTTACAAAAAAAAACTTTTAAACTAACTCTTGAGAATTAGTTATTTATATTATTTTCATAAAACTTTAATTTACCACAACGTACAATTTGTAAAATTAGGTGAATTAAACCCAATTTAAAACTCTAACATTTTACATCCAACACATCACCTTTAATCTATTATTTGAATTTCATTATAAAAATGTAGTTTTTAGAATGAATAACATGCATGAAGTAAAGTAATTTAATTAATAGTTCTTTAAATTCATTACGTATAGCGATGTATCTAGAGAGTTTGTAACGCAACTGTTGCTGACTTTACAGGGTTAACTCAGGCAAGAATGTTTGACACAGGTAGAAGCAATTCACGTCAAGTGCTTAACCCTTTACTACTTGGTGTTGCAGCCAAATTCCTCCTTGACAGTGGAGAGGGTGGAAGTGTACAGTTTGCGTGCAATAAAAGTAAATCTCAGTTAAACTCTTGGAAATTCAGATTTGGAATTAATTTGACGTTTACACTAAGATTTTGGAAATGGTTATTCACTTGATGCATTATAACTTCCCTTACAATATTTATATAACATAGACAAACAACTTAAATTGTGTATTTATATTTTTATTAGGACGTATAAAATAGTATTGCCGAATAAACATAAATGGGAAATGACAAGCTTAAACACCATAGTTTTAGAAAATACTATAATTACAAATAAAATAAAAATACATTTAAACATCGTATTTTTTCCTTCCACTATTCTACATTTGCTGTAGAACTGAATAATTTAAATCTCATAAATTTACTTCAGTTGATAATATTTTGGCAACAATACGTAAATGAGTTTTATTGGACCTGTGCAGTTATATAATGTCAAAGAGCTTAACCTATAAGTGCAAACGATTCAGACAACTCCCGTCAAGAGATATATGCTTTAGTCAACATTAGTAAGCTTTACTTTGTATCTCTTCCAGTCATTGATTCTAGATCAGCTATTAATTGTTGCGGAATAGCTCATTTAAATCTTCACGTTTAAAGGATTCATCAAATAATGACTGTTGTTATATTGTAGTAACCATTATTTATACTCCTGAATTTTGTAGTACTTTACGTTCGGTAAAACGTAATTAATCACTTTTACATTAGTTTATGACTATTCGAACTTTATTTATTTTTTAAACTTGTAAAAACGTACTGAGACAGAACGTTTTTGATCACTCCGTGGCGATCTTCATCAGTGTCTAAATTTTCCGCTTGGAGATGTTAGGCTAAACGGTGACGGTACTAAAGACCGGTTTTCGATAGTATCAAAGAGTATGTGTGATTTGTATTGGGTTTGTTCGTTTATTATGTTTGTTGAGACAAAACATTATTTTTAACTGTAACCATTTATTATTCATATTCTTAATTAGTACATTACGTAAAGAGTGAGGAAAAGCAAATAATGCAGGTTGCACTTGGGAATTTTCACCAAAGCCAAATGCCAGTGTGACAAACTTCTACATCTAAGCTCTCTAAATTTACTCACATATAACGTGGGTAAAATATGTTTTCTCATACATTAAACAGATAGCGGCATTTTTTCTAAATGCGAAGTAAGCAAAAGTACCAATATTGGCCAGGGTTTGAAGGAAAAATGTCTATTGCAATGTAAATATCGAGTTTTACTAAAATAGCTTTCAAAATAAACATTTACCAAATAATTCCAAAGGTATTTCAACGTATTCGTAAATAGGATTAAATTTGAAGAGCGTAATTCTTTTGAAAGTTTTACGTATTGACATTTATTTCTTAACTCTTTATTCTCTATAGTAGGCTACAACTTGCAATTTATATTGCTTCTAAAACAGAATAATTTAAGCTTAGAAATATCCGTATAAAAAGTTGACTAACTATGTGAAAATATTCTTATTTCATTCAAACCTTTAATTCCACAATTATTTTTGAGGTTATGTATATACAATATAATGTCTACAAATAGGAATATAAATATAATTTTATTTAAAATATCATTGGAAAAATGTATGAACTATACGAGTTCTAAATATTACACCAGTTACATGTACGGTCACATAATTTATATCAATGTAGACACATACAATTATTACAAACATTTTGACAAACCTCTAAAAATAGCAAAGCTATGTAATGTAAGCAAAATATAGCTCAAAATATACTTTGAGAATATGTGTTTAGAAGACGTGCTAGACTGGAAATTTAAAATTCTTGAAAATATGAAAAATGAGTGAGAGGTAGATGAGCCAGCAAAGGAAAGCATCAATCCTTTGAAGTGAAACTTTTTTTAATCCTAAAAACGCGAGGAAATTAAATTATTTTTTCCGAAGAGATGTGAATTTTGTAATAGATCATTTGTGAGCAAATGCAATTCTGATTTAGCTAATTTTTCTGAATGTTTTATAAAATTGTATTGCAAAACCATTTGTTTAGTTTTGAAATTTTTATAGTATTTTGATAACTTATGTAGATTATAACTATGGATTTCGACCCACAAAAAGTGTCTCCGTTACTTTTATTTAGTTTATTTGCTTGTTTGATTGTTTTCGACATCTTATGTCTTTTATGATCATAATGTAACTTTCTTCTGGTTAGGTAAAAAAGTGGAGAAGAAACCAACTAAAGTAGGAATTCTTCCGTTGTTGGCCATTTTACGTCTACACAGTTCCTAAAATATATGGGTGGTAAATTGTGTTCCATCTGAATCCATGTTGCCATACAAATGCAAAACAGATGATAGCTTCGGCAAAGCGTTGATTTGACAAAATATTCCTTCTTACAAGATTGTTAGCTAAGCAAGATTTCATATTTATTGTGAACTTTCATCTTTTGCATTCTAAGTAGCCTACTATTCAAGTTTTAAATGAATCATTTTTTAATATTAGTGCTCCAAATAAAAACAAGGAAAGGTTGAAAAATCAAAAGCGCTATTATAAACCAGAGAGGTAATAAAAATGTCTTACATCCAACCCGAACTGTTTGCGATTCATCCTTAATAGATGGGAGTAATGATATCCTTAATATGAAATACGTTTTGATCATCTTTGCGTAAAACATTTTGGTAGGTCGGAAATATGTCAAGCGAAGTACGCACTAGCGCTCTCAGTCGAATATTTAGATCTGCTACGAGTAGCTAAGATTGCCCCCTTTCCACAAGTTTAAATAATTCAAACTGTCTATAGGCCTAGGTGTACATTATTTAAAATGAATTAAATAAAATAAACGTTTTGTTTTACTACCATGTCGGATTTAATTTTAATTATTACAAAAACCTACGTAACATGTTATAAATCCAGTACATAAGAGTGTGTGTGTGTGTGTGTGTGTTTGTTTATGTGCGTGTGTTTATGTGTGTGTGTTTGTGTGTGTGTGTGTGTGTCTGTGTCTGTGTGTGTAACTGTTTCGGCTTTGTTTTTAGATATTTCTTTGCTCATTGCATATAATTAGGTTTCTATGGTTTTAACAAAAATGGACTGAAATATTAGGTAGCGCGAAAGGACAATCTAGGCCAACACTGATTCACGTTCAGAGTTATTATTAGAAACACTTTTTATGAGTGCGATCAATGTTTGCTTTTCTAAGTCGCAAGAGAGTCATACAAAATATTTTGGTTTGACGTATGTATTGAAATGAGGATAGAGGACCAAAGTGCAAGTAACAACGCCAGATGGGAAAGGGTTTTAACAGAACTGATTGCAATACTTCTAGAGTAACTGATATTTTACCAAAAAAGTGAAATAGAATCGGATTCAATCCATATTTATGCAACCTGGAGCTTTTTGATGACTAAGGGCTTGTTTTCCTAAATAATGTTTATAATCTCTGAAAATAAAATTAGTTATTTATTATATCATATTATTGATTGTGTTTGCAGGCAATTATTTTTATCAGGCTGCATATAGAATACAAATAAAAGTAGCCATAACCGTTTGAAAGGGCGACTGAAATAGATTAGAATCAATTTATTTTGTAAATCAATAGAACTTAGGTTAAAAGTAATATACTTTAGATATAGTTTTACTAAGATAGCTTAGTGTTAGAAAGCCTAAGGTTTTTGTAACTACAAAATATTATTTAGGCAAACATTTAAACCTTCATTTATTACTAAATCTATATGATTCAATTAACTTAAAGTTTAGTAAAAGAGATAAACAATAAAAATTATATTTAATGTAAAACGATTTTATTTTACCATACCGTGAAATAAAATCAAACAACTCCAAATCCAAAGCAATATTCAACAGTATAAATAGGCAATGCTATTTATTTACATTGACAAAATGGTCACGCAATAAGCTACATATTTTGTACACATTTACCAATGTACATTGCAGCTACAGAAATGCCATGGAGTTAAACTACAAACGCCAATGACTTTAGACTCGAAACTATTTAAATATCGAAATAGAGCGCTATGTTTCATGGACATTGTAGGTGCAAAACTAAGCTACCTGATATTGTTATTTCGCTTTGCTGTGGTCTCTGAAGATTTATTGTAAACAAACCACCAGTATCAGTGTTAACCTCTCTTTGTAGGATATAACTTTCATAAACAAACTTACAGCTGAAAGAAATCTTTTGATAAAAAGTAATAATATATTTAAAATATTTTTATTAAGTTCAAATATACAGTGAGGGTTTGGAACAGATATATAGGTTAACAAATCCAAGTAATGTAGTGACAAATATAAATAATTTAGAGAGCAAAGAATGTGTTTAACGAATTGACAAATTTACCAACGCAGTACCATGAATATTCAGTGGATCTCTCAATAAGAATAGTAATGCAATCACAAAGTAATGTAAAAACGTAGCTTGATCAGAGTTAGGACGATGTTCTCAAGTTACTAATAATTTTATACGAATTGGAATGATACGACATTTAAGATATCAACTCTATACACTATGGTCACAAAAAAATAATTTCAAGTTTAATGCACTTAAAGGTTTCCCCTCAACTCTATTATTCTGAATTAAGGTTTTAATAACACCTATTCAAATAAAAGTAAATTTAATAAAGTATTTCATTAGAAAAAATATGTTTATAACGTTTATTATAGGCCAATACATTGACTATAACATTGTTTTTCAGCAATAATGATGCTTCACTACTCAAGAGATAATTTTACATAATGCCCTTAGAAGTAAAGTGAGTTTGTTTTCGTTTCCAATGCACCCGATATTCATTCTTGATTTCATATTATGATGTTGTTTGTTGAACAGGGTCAATTATTATAAACAATACATTTGGAAGTGATATTTCAAGAAGAAATAACATTTTGTTTACTTGAATCCTAATTAATTCTAAACTTTCAAAATAGAATGCAGACGTTTATACACTTCCATAAATATTGATATCTTCGTATGATTCGCGCAACAATGATTTAAATGAGTCGTTCCTCAACCTTGTCGATTATATAAATAGGTGCTTTAAATTATTCCTATAAGATGTTTTTGTTAGTTAAGGTGTGATTTAATTAGCTTCAAGATAAAGTGTTAGAGGTTAAGCGCCTTTTTGCCTTTTGTAAATAAAGGCTCACGTAAATAAACAGTCATTGTGATTTCACAACGAAAGTTTAATTTTAAATGTAAGTTAAGTATTTTATTTTCATGTACAATACGCTTTTGAGCGAGCAGGCTATTTACACAATTTATGTTTCAGTCAATAAGATAAATAAATATTTGCCTTGTGTTTTAAATTAAAATATTGGGTTTAAACGAAATGTCTTACTATGTCACGAGCTTGATAAGCACAAATTTAAATAGGCTTTACATTAGTCCTTATAGTTAACAGCATAGTTTTATGTCAGACAACTAAGGTAACTACTTATTAACGTTCCCACTGCTAAGCACTCTACATTCAGTAGTATCATATTGTTTAATAATATCACCTAGATATCATAATTTGTTTAATATTTGTAATTCATATTTTTTCTCATTTTTAGCCATACATCTTTTTAAGGCCATGCTATTTTCCTCATTATCCTATAACGCTACATTAGATGTAAATATGATGCTTGAATACTTATAAAATTTGTCAAGTTTTTCACTCCGTACAATTCAAGTACAATAACGCAAAATAACCCTAATGAAATACATGCATTCTTAGATTCCGTCTAAATAGAAATCTTTTCATTTTAGTAAACGCCTAAATTTTCCTTTCGATATATTTTTCTTATTATTTTCAAACTTTACCAAAGCATTTCTCGTGTCCTTTATTTTCTTAAATGTTCTTCCCTAGCGAAAAATCAATGCTGGTTATCATCGCCAAACAAAATAACGACGTGAAAACTAGAATTTAATTAACAACTAATAAAATTATTAAGAAAGAAATATATAAAAGGAAACAACAATATAATATAAAACAAACACGTAGCAAAAAAATAACAAAATAACAGTAACGAAAAATATAACAGAAAACAAATAATAACAATAGATAAAAACATAAAAGTAAGTAAGAAATATAACAATGAGATGTAACAATAAATACATAACAAATAATTACAAATATTTGTTTTCATCTTTAGGTAAGTGACTTTTTCTATGTCCTTTCTTTTTTGTATTATCTGTCTTTTTTAACGATCATAACAATGCCACAAGCGTAAGGATGCAACCATATAGCTTTGTTATTGCTTTTAAAATGAAACCTTATAAGTTACCCCTCCTCGTATTGTGTTGTAGTCGGTAATGTATGTATAATATAGGTATTGTATGAATTCCTCTATGATTTAGGATAGTTGTCTTTCCATCCACTAAATAAATATTTCGAACAATACTTTCAGCATAATCGTAACTCAATTAAGGATATTGAAATTTGTTTTGTTACTTTGTTTTAATCTCGTCTACTGCTAACCTGACAGATATAAACACAATTATTAGAAAATAAATACTAATATTTTGTCGCTCTTTGCAACTTATATTTTGTAGTCATGGTAATATGTGGGAACGTGGAAGAGATGCAGAATAAAATGAAAGTATTCTAAAAAATTGTTATAATTGTTACTGTAAATAATGATTGTTAAAGATTTTCTGTTTTGTTTTTTTAATAATAACTAAATACAAATCCACAGGTAAAAATGAAATTATTGTTAATTTCAAAAAATATTGAAACCACTAAATGGAATAATCTGATTTGTAATAATTATTGGTCAACAATATTATAAAAAATGAGTTATTGTAGGTATAAATTATTCCGATAGTTAAACAATATAAAATGTGTAACTTACAATTAGTTTAAAATTATTAGTATTTACATTACCATGGTTTCATAAAGACATTATTTCTCTATACTTACATAAGCATCAAAAACATTGAGCTAAAGAATATTTGAACCTTCGTAAAAGCCATTAACATATTTATATAAGTACAGTATTAATAAACTTATAAATTTCTCCGGGCGGTGATTGTGTGCCTTGTAAACTAATAAACTGCAATAGATTAATGTGGTTTATACAGAATATCGATATCCTTTGGATATTTGCTACATAAGTGAAAGGCGTTGGGAGAAGTCGATACTGTACATTATTTTGCACTACGATACATTTAGACTTTTGTAGCTGTATGTTGTCAATACAAATGTCAATTATTTTGACAATAAGGTTTTTTAGGGATTGATAATAGTTTTTTATTGGTATTAAGCTAAAAACATTTGAATATATTATAAACAAACCAAATATTCTCTATCTCTCTATAACGTATTTAGCAAGTTTTGGCATCCTCAGGGATAATTACCCCATATCGATGTTTTTCAGTAGTAACTACAATTTATGGAAGTTCGAAAGGTTTTGCTCTTGACAAAACGAGAGTGACTATTTTTCTATGAACCTATAAAGTATAATAATGATTTTATGTTGATTTCTCCACTAAAACCTTACAATCACAAAGTAAAGATGCTTTATAACAAAACATCGTACAGGTAATAAGCTATATTATATTTTTTTCTAAAATTAATTATTACAATCTTTTATCCAATGGCCTAAATAAAGCCAACCGTTGCTTAACGTGAGTTAGTCCATTAGAAGTCAGTCATTTTCAAATAACATACAATTTGGAAGTAATATGTATAAGTACTGTGTGTATGTATACATGTTGGAATAATAGTTTTTTACATACTTATAATTTCACTTAAGTCTGCAAGACTCATTCGAATCAAGTAAGTGTTTAACGATTGCCAAGACAAATAATAAATTATGACCTATTTATTATACTTGACTGTAGAAAGCCATTTTCTAGTTAACAAATTTATTATATACTGTTCTTTAAAACTAGCTGTGTAGGCCTATATGTATAAAGAGAAAGTAAAGACACCTGTATATGTATACTGAGACATATTAGGATAAACATTTGTCTTATATTTTGAATTATTAATTCGAAATATCTTCCACAATTTATTGTTCTAATTATTTGCTTCCACCTTCACTTGAGCTACTAGTTTGTAACTAAAAACACTTGTAAATACGGCCTATGGTCTTAGTTGACAATGAGACATCTCCCGAAACGCCCGTACTCAACAATTATAAAAGTAAGTGCTAGTACACCCGAGTGTAACATATTTACAACTGTTTTTAATTATGATAATATCCGGAGCAAATTACAAACAGTAATATAACACGAATTCCCAACAATACGTAACAAATAGGCATTGTTTATTGATAGTTGCCATGGTTACTGTTCCCACAAGGTCCATTCTAGTCCATATTGTGGTTTTTCCTGGATCGTGCTATAAATAATAACACTGTTAACTCCTTTCTTGTTTCAAACGTTTACACTCGTTTCGTTATTTAGCAGCTATTCAGATGTCACTTATATTGCAACAAATTATAGTGACCAGGAACATTCAGGATATAACTATACCTATGTCCAAAAAAACTAAAAGTAAATAAAACAACTTATAAAACTCAAACAAACTGATACATTTAAGATTTCTTTAAAATTTTTAAATTCACAATTTAAAATTTTACACCACATCACGTGAATGCTGTATATCATTGTTTAGTATAGATTTGATTGTAAATCAAATCTTAACGTAACCTAAACTGGTAATAGGTGAAGGGTCTTTCATATTGGTTTAAATTTCATTACAGCAACCAAAAATGACGTCGTCGACTCCTTCATACATCAACAAGTTAGGTCACATAACAAAATTTTATTGTATTTTGAACCCATTATACCTACTTTCAAAGTACTATTAAAAACGTCTTTAATTTTATCTAAAAACTAATTTAATAAAGTTTGACGTGTATTCTAATAAGAGGTTAAACCCGCATTTCGTTCAAAATTTCCAATTCACAGACGTCTCCAGATGGTTTTATGAGTTCCTGATGAAATCGCCAAGTGTAATAATTTTTACATCAGCCACGTCTGGATAAAGAGTGAATAGCTTAGTTCCTTAAATACTATGGGCCTTGAACATTTATTCATAAAACAAATTTCAACGCTTGGGTTTATTATTATTTAAAAAACACGTAACTTAAAATTAAAAGGTTTTTGTGATTTTATTCTTCAACATTTTAACTTTACGATCATTTTACGACCCGTGAGTTTAACAGTGTTGCATAAAAAGTCCACCAAGGGACATCATTTAAACCCACAATAAAAATTAATTTAAAGTTTTTAAGCCATTTAACTCCTTGTTATTCTCAAGTTATAATAATTTCACACGATCGTGTTCGACATTCAGTGAAACTATTCTAGTGTTTTAGTCGGAATATGCAGAGATATTATTTTTTCATCTTTTCTGAGACGATTTGAACGCCGTTGAACAACATGAAATTCTTGCTGTTTAAATAAGAAAATAATTGAAACCCTTTTGTAATTAAATAATTGATTACATCCAAAACGTAGGTATAGTCTAAGCGAATCTTATGGCAAGGATTAGGAAAGCGTACAGAGGAAGGCCTACTGTAAAACAATGCCATTCCGTGATCCTATCCTCTCATATTACGCTGCTTTTAAAGAACAATACTCTTTATAAAAAGTAATGGAGAACCCAGTAGATTAATCATAATTAATAAACCAACAAAAAATCCTACTAAATGGTCAGATAAGCCAATTAAGGATAAATACAGTATAAAATTAAAATATTTTTATAATTGTCCCTGTAAATAATGAATGTTTAGAATTGTTTGGTTTTTTAAATTACAATTAAATACAACTCTGTAAGTATAAATTAAATTAATATAATCATATAATCACTAAATGGAATTATCTAATTGTAATGATTTGTGATGAACTAAAATATATATAGGTTTTATACTACGCATATTAATTTTTCAGATAGTTAAACGATATAAAATGTTTAGCTTACAACAATTAGTTATAATTAGTTACGTTACCATAGTTTCATACAGTCAGTTTTAATCGAACCTTTGTTTGGTTAACGGTAAAAAGGTGAATCTGAAGAATAGTTGAAACCTTTATGTGTCCATTAACATAGTTATGCAACTACCATACTAATACTCTTACACAATGCCTCCGGACAGTGTTTGTCTGTCTTGTTTCAAACTCTACGCTTAAGATACATTAATATACAACCTAACAAATTATTCACAACAGTAAAAATTATAACAGTTTACTCTAAATCTCACTACACATAGGTTTATTAAAACAAACATAATTAATATGGGCTTCATTACTAAGTAAGGCGCTCAGTAACTTTATTAAGGGGAATGAACTAATGTAAAAGAAGGTTTTACGAGTATAATGATTATTTTAAGATAGGAAATTTAAAAAAACATTGATATTTATTTATTTTAATAGACTTAATTTTAAGGCGCTTTTCTTGATATATAAGTGGAGGATGTTATATATGACTGCTCTTCGTGTAACGTAGAGTTATGCTAGTGCGGCAAAGTTACAAAATCATATGATTAAATATCTTAGATTTCAGTTTTTGTCCTTGAATATTATTGGTTCAGTCACTGTTAAGGATTATACAGGACGTGTCTTCTAGTATTCAATTTTAACACTTAAATATTGCTTTATAAATTATTCTATTGTTTTATAAAGTAAAACATCTTTTTCTTTACGTAAGCACTGACTTACCTACTTTTAATTGGTGTAATGTATTCATTAGTAAACATAATCACTATATTATTATTCATTTCTGCTATTAGTTTACACTCTCCTAATATATATATATATATATAGTTCAAATTTTCTATCATTAATAAAAAACTTTTTGTACATCACTGAAGTTAAAATACATTTTTTTAAACGTGTAGCGGATGACACTTACTTAATGATAATTACAGTATTTTTCAAATATTTTATCAATAATTGAATTTAATAATGAATATATTTTATAATTATAGAGGTTGATTATGACTAAGATTTATCTTATATTTTGAAATTTTGACTGGATCTATCTTTCACGAGAATATTATTCTAATTTCCGTAGCCAAATACAAACAGTAAATTAACACCGATTTGAAACAATACGTAACAAATGGCATTGTTTTATGATAGTTGCCATGGTTACATGCCCACAAAGTCCAGTCAAGTCCATATTGCGGTTTTGCATGGATCGTGCTATAAATGTTAGCGAGAACATACTGTAAACCCCTTTCTTGTTTCAAACTTATACACTGGTTTCTCTATTTATCAGTTATTTAGATGTCACTCATATTGCAAAATCCTGTAATAATTTTTGAAAAATCATCCTGCACTGAATAAACAATGCATTACTTTGTTTTTAAAATTAAATGTACCTTGAACGTTTATCCTTACAACAATTTACAACATTTGACTTTCATTTTATTTAAAATTATCATGTAATTTCAATTTAAAATAGTTTTTTTATATTATTACTATACATTTTATATTTACGATCATTTTGCTACCATTGAGGTTAACAAATTTCCGTAATATTTCCACCAAGAGACTTCATCAAAAACCCATGATGAAAATAATTTAAAGTTTTTACGCAATTAAACACTTTGTTATTCTCAATTTGTATTATTTTCACTTGGTCTTGCTCGACTTCTTCAGTTAAACTGTTCTAAATTGTTTCAGTCGTAATATACGGTGGTATATTTTTTTCAATTTTACGTCTTTTTTTAATAACAAATAATATTCTGAACCTTGTAACAAGACTGTGAAGTTCCTTAATACTAAAAGCAATTTTAATAAAAGCGATAAAAACACTGTCTAACAATATTGTGGTAAAAAACGTTTGTAAATATTGTTTCAAGTAAATTCAATTTATTTCTTCAAAAAATGGCAGCGATTCATTCCGCCCGCATTTCTCAGAGGTAAAGGGATGTTTTAGATGGTCTCGATGTTTTGTTCAAATACATGTCTGGACTACTTTGCATGAATGATGGACATTTTTATATACGTAAAGTTTGAAATCGAGAAGGAACTATTGCAAATATTTCCAATAAAAAGCGAGTAAATACATTAAACACTTGTAGCTAGCCAGCTAACCTGAGTCACAGGAGCGAGCAAGATTAAATACGTAACCAGACAGGGAACGTATCTGGTCCTCTGGTGAAAATACCTTAAACACTTTCAGCCAGCCAGCTAACCTGAATCACAGGAGCGAGCAAGATTAAATACGTAACCAGACAGGGAACGTATCCTGTCCTCTGGTGAAAATACCTTAAACACTTTCAGCCAGCCAGCTAACCTGAATCACAGGAGCGAGCAAGATTAAATACGTAACCAGACAGGGAACGTATCCTGTCCTCTGGTGAAAATACCTTAAACACTTTCAGCCAGCCAGCTAACCTGAATCACAGGAGCGAGCAACATTAAATACGTAACCAGACAGGGAACGTATCTGGTCCTCTGGTGAAAATACCTTAAACACTTTCAGCTAGCCAGCTAACCTGAGTCACAGGAGCGAGCAAGATTAAATACGTAACCAGACAGGGAACGTATCCTGTCCTCTGGTGAAAATACCTTAAACACTTTCAGCCAGCCAGCTAACCTGAATCACAGGAGCGAGCAACATTAAATACGTAACCAGACAGGGAACGTATCTGGTCCTCTGGTGAAAATACCTTAAACACTTTCAGCCAGCCAGCTAACCTGAATCACAGGAGCGAGCAAGATTAAATACGTAACCAGACAGGGAACGTATCCTGTCCTCTGGTGAAAATACCTTAAACACTTTCAGCCAGCCAGCTAACCTGAATCACAGGAGCGAGCAAGATTAAATACGTAACCAGACAGGGAACGTATCCTGTCCTCTGGTGAAAATACCTTAAACACTTTCAGCCAGCCAGCTAACCTGAATCACAGGAGCGAGCAAGATTAAATACGTAACCAGACAGGGAACGTATCCTGTCCTCTGGTGAAAATACCTTAAACACTTTCAGCCAGCCAGCTAACCTGAATCACAGGAGCGAGCAAGATTAAATACGTAACCAGACAGGGAACGTATCCTGTCCTCTGGTGAAAATACCTTAAACACTTGCAGCTAGCCAGCTAACCTTAGTCACAGGAGCGAGCAAGATTAAATACGTAACCAGACAGGGAACGTATCCTGTCCTCTGGTGAAAATACCTTAAACACTTGCAGCTAGCCAGCTAACCTGAATCACAGGAGCGAGCAAGATTAAATACGTAACCAGACAGGGAACGTATCCTGTCCTCTGGTGAAAATACCTTAAACACTTGCAGCTAGCCAGCTAACCTGAGTCACAGGAGCGAGCAAGATTAAATACGTAACCAGACAGGGAACGTATCTGGTCCTCTGGTGAAAATACCTTAAACACTTTCAGCTAGCCAGCTAACCTGAGTCACAGGAGCGAGCAAGATTAAATACGTAACCAGACAGGGAACGTATCCTGTCCTCTGGTGAAAATACCTTAAACACTTTCAGCCAGCCAGCTAACCTGAATCACAGGAGCGAGCAACATTAAATACGTAACCAGACAGGGAACGTATCTGGTCCTCTGGTGAAAATACCTTAAACACTTTCAGCCAGCCAGCTAACCTGAATCACAGGAGCGAGCAAGATTAAATACGTAACCAGACAGGGAACGTATCCTGTCCTCTGGTGAAAATACCTTAAACACTTTCAGCCAGCCAGCTAACCTGAATCACAGGAGCGAGCAAGATTAAATACGTAACCAGACAGGGAACGTATCCTGTCCTCTGGTGAAAATACCTTAAACACTTTCAGCCAGCCAGCTAACCTGAATCACAGGAGCGAGCAAGATTAAATACGTAACCAGACAGGGAACGTATCCTGTCCTCTGGTGAAAATACCTTAAACACTTTCAGCCAGCCAGCTAACCTGAATCACAGGAGCGAGCAAGATTAAATACGTAACCAGACAGGGAACGTATCCTGTCCTCTGGTGAAAATACCTTAAACACTTTCAGCCAGCCAGCTAACCTGAATCACAGGAGCGAGCAAGATTAAATACGTAACCAGACAGGGAACGTATCTGGTCCTCTGGTGAAAATACCTTAAACACTTGCAGCTAGCCAGCTAACCTGAATCACAGGAGCGAGCAAGATTAAATACGTAACCAGACAGGGAACGTATCTGGTCCTCTGGTGAAAATACCTTAAACACTTGCAGCTAGCCAGCTAACCTGAATCACAAGAGCGAGCAAGATTAAATACGTAACCAGACAGGGAACGTATCTGGTCCTCTGGTGAAAATACTTTAAACACTTGCAGCTAGCCAGCTAACCCGAGTCACAGGAGCGAGCAAGATTAAATACGTAACAAGACAGGGAACGTATCTGGTCCTCTGATGAAAATACCTTAAACACTTGCAGCTAGCCAGCTATCCCGAGTCACAGGAGCGAGCAAGATTAAATACGTAACCAGACAGGGAACGTATCTGGTCCTCTGGTGAAAATACCTTAAACACTTTCAGCTAGCCAGCTAACCTGAATCACAGGAGCGAGCAAGATTAAATACGTAACCAGACAGGGAACGTATCTGGTCCTCTGGTGAAAATACCTTAAACACTGGCAGCTAGCCAGCTAACCTGAATCACAGGAGCGAGCAAGAATAAATTCGTAACCAGACAGGGAACGTATCTGGTCCTCTGGTGAAAATACCTTAAACACTTGCAGCTAGCCAGCTAACCCGAGTCACAGGAGCGAGCAAGATTAAATACGTAACCAGACAGGGAACGTATCTGGTCCTCTGGTGAAAATACCTTAAACACTTTCAGCTAGCCAGCTAACCTGAATCACAGGAGCGAGCAAGATTAAACACGTAACCAGACAGGGAACGTATCTGGTCCTCTGGTGGAAATACCTTAAACACTTGCAGCTAGCCAGCTAACCCGAGTCACAGGAGCGAGCAAGATTAAATACGTAACCAGACAGGGAACGTATCTGGTCCCCTGGTGAAAATACCTTAAACACTTTCAGCTAGCCAGCTAACCTGAGTCACAGGAGCGAACAAGATTAAATACGTAACCAGACAGGGAACGTATCTGGTCCCCTGGTGAAAATACCTTAAACACTTTCAGCTAGCCAGCTAACCTGAGTCACAGGAGCGAACAAGATTAAATACGTAACCAGACAGGGAACGTATCTGGTCCTCTGGTGAAAATACCTTAAACACTTGCAGCTAGCCAGCTAACCTGAGTCACAGGAGCGAGCAAGATTAAATACGTAACCAGACAGGGAACGTATCTGGTCCCCTGGTGAAAATACCTTAAACACTTTCAGCTAGCCAGCTAACCTGAGTCACAGGAGCGAACAAGATTAAATACGTAACCAGACAGGGAACGTATCTGGTCCTCTGGTGAAAATACCTTAAACACTTTCAGCTAGCCAGCTAACCTGAGTCACAGGAGCGAGCAAGATTAAATACGTAACCAGACAGGGAACGTATCTGGTCCTCTGGTGAAAATACCTTAGACACTTTCAGCTAGCCAGCTAACCTGAGTCACAGGAGCGAGCAAGATTAAACACGTAACCAGACAGGGAACGTATCTGGTCCTCTGGTGGAAATACCTTAAACACTTGCAGCTAGCCAGCTAACCCGAGTCACAGGAGCGAGCAAGATTAAATACGTAACCAGACAGGGAACGTATCTGGTCCTCTGGTGAAAATACCTTAAACACTTGCAGCTAGCCAGCTAACCCGAGTCACAGGAGCGAGCAAGATTAAATACGTAACCAGACAGGGAACATATCTGGTCCTCTGGTGAAAATACCTTAAACACTTGCAGCTAGCCAGCTAACCCGAGCTACAGGAGCGAGCAAGATTAAATACGTAACCAGACAGGGAACGTATCTGGTCCTCTGGTGAAAATACCTTAAACACTTGCAGCTAGCCAGCTAACCCGAGTCACAGGAGCGAGCAAGATTAAATACGTAACCAGACAGGGAAAGTATCTGGTCCTCTGGTGAAAATACCTTAAACACTTGCAGCTAGCCAGCTAACCTGAGTCACAGGAGCGAGCAAGATTAAATACGTAACCAGACTGGGAACGTATCTGGTCCTCTGGTGAAAATACCTTAAACACTTTCAGCTAGCCAGCTAACCCGAGTCACAGGAGCGAGCAAGATTAAATACGTAACCAGACAGGGAACGTATCTGGTCCTCTGGTGAAAATACCTTAAACACTTTCAGCTAGCCAGCTAACCTGAGTCACAGGAGCGAGCAAGATTAAATACGTAACCAGACAGGGAACGTATCTGGTCCTCTGGTGAAAATACCTTAAACACTTGCAGCTAGCCAGCTAACCTGAATCACAGGAGCGAGCAAGATTAAATACGTAACCAGACAGGGAACGTATCTGGTCCTCTGGTGAAAATACCTTAAACACTTGCAGCTAGCCAGCTAACCTTAGTCACAGGAGCGAGCAAGATTAAATACGTAACCAGACAGGGAACGTATCTGGTCCTCTGGTGAAAATACCTTAAACACTTGGAGCTAGCCAGCTAACCTGAGTCACAGGAGCGAGCAAGATTAAATACGTAACCAGACAGGGAACGTATCTGGTCCTCTGGTGAAATAACCAGGTTACGGTATTTGTTGATTTTCTATAAGATAAATACTTTTTTTTAATATTTAATAATTATAATTTATTGTTAGAATTATTTTAAAATTTCTTTACTGGAAATCGTACAGAGATAAAATAAATTATTTTAAAATGTATAACTTTATGAATTTTAGATCTGAATTTATAATTTTTAAACAAATGACCAACATAGATTGAATTTCGATTAAAATTTGGCTTTTATTCCCCATTCTAAATTTCCGTAAACGTGGCTATAAATATTATTTCTGTCGGTACTGCCTTGAGAGTCACAACCCAATTTAGAATTTTTAAGAAATGTTTTCAACTTACTATTCAAATTAAATTCGATAACCAGAGATATTTTACTGGAAATAATTTTGAAATATAGTACTATTTCCTAGTAGAAATATTTACTTTATTAACGCATCAAAAAGCCTGTAGTCATTTATAAGAGTTTGTTCCTGACTCAGCGAAAAGACTAAGCGAGAGTTCTGTTTCAATATAACTTTACTTGACTTTCTCCAACGATCTTTACTAACAATTGAAAGGAAACATAATGGAATATTGTACATCGTCACCAAATAGTCTTACAGCTCTGCACAGAGGATAAGATGATGTAAAAGCAATGATTGTCTCTTTGTTGATACATTTTAGCAAGATTATGCAAAATAGAAATCCAAGACGTCAAGCGATATTAATAGCTTCAAAGCAAGAAAACCGTTTTCGCTCTGAACTGTGAGAAAATTCTCAATATTTAAGGCAGATTCCCAAGAAAAGATTATTTTAAAATATTTTATAATTTATTTCAATATAACATGGTTTTAATTTTTATTTCAATGATAAAACTATATTATTATTTTATTATTTTTAATTTAGGGGAAAATCAAAATTACTTCTCCTTACAAGAACTTATTTAAGTATTGAAATCATGAAACAATAATATATAATATCATGTAACATAAGATATTGTTTTAATCACTTCACTACGTACCAATGCGGTATAAACACTGGGTATGAGAATAGGTTACTTGTGTCGAATTATCGACGATAGGCTTTAGTGATAGAATGGCAACCAAACACGAGTAGGCCTACGTTAAGTACATAAATACAGGGCTATAATTGGCTGAAGTTTCAGATATTTTATACTAGAAAAGCATTGGCTAATGATCGGTTATGCTGATGCTCCAGAAGGCGTTGTAAGCCTTAACCGACACAGAAATAAAATTAGGAACTGCACAGCAACCAACAGCTTGGGAACCCATTAAAATCAATGGAATGTAAATTATCGTTGAAGAATTTAAACCTATACCGTGCCAAAAATAAACATTCAAACAATTATAATTTGCATTATAAACATGATCTGAGACAGTGTTAACGGCATACCGACTGAGTACCTTAGGGTAATGTTAGACAAGTAGCAGCAAAACTAATCTATTATTTTTGTATGCCATAGGAGAGCTCTGAATAAAACACTAACTCATGTTACGCGAAATGGGGGGGGGGTTAGAATCCACATTACTAAATATACATGCATATATATATTTACGTTTGTGTGTGTGTGTGTGTGTGTGATTTAGCCTGGGTAAAATGTGTAGGTGTTAGGTTATAATTGTGGATGTTTAATTTCAATTTACGAGTATATCAAATAAAGAAAGAAAAATATAGCTTAGAATATTCTAAAATTGACATTATTTTTTTCGTATTTTTATGAATTTATTTTTATAACGTTTACTTTTATTATTTCTCTGATACTTTACTCCAACATACAAGTTACAGTCAACCTTTCATACTTACCTCTAACTTATATAAAGTGTTACTTCTAAAATTATTTCATTACTTGTTTAAATAATCAAAAATTGGGAAATATTTTAGGATAAGTAATAATAATTAGGGAAATTTATTTCGAATAAGGTAAATTCTGAATGGCTCTTCGCATATCTCACTAATCCTTTATGCAAAAGTTCTAGTCCATACGGTCAGGGTACGGTGGAACCGCCTCAAGTAGCACTAAACATAATCAGAACTCTGTCAAACTTTAGTTTCATTATTGTTTTAGTACTTTAAGCAACACGGAATAAAATTTTGCAGTTAAATAGCCTGAGGCTTGACAAGTTGTAGCTAGACAAGCATTTGGAAACTGTTTAGCCGAGTAATAAATGAATAGAAAAACAAATTTCATTCACACAAACTAAGTAACTTTAAAACTATTTAAAATATAATTTGCTGTTATTTCCTGCGGTTCTGAATCTTTAGTATAATAACAAACAAGGTTTCATTAGGGAATTTTCTGTAATTAAAATTTTAATCTTTGCTTCTTTTGTCGTACACTTTTGCCAACTGTGAATTGCTGTTTGTAATTATAAATCTTGTTCCGTTCGTTTTACATATTTTATCTTTTTGTGTAGAAAATTTATGGTTATGTGGTGAATAAAAGCATTTCGAACGACATCAACATATTTCTAAATTTACCTATTTTATTTTACTTCTCTTTTATAATTGTTTAAAGATGTATTTGGTTTTTATATTTATAAGTCTGTGTTCGTGATACACTGCAAGTGTGGCTAAATTCGATATTAATGTATTTGGTATTTTATATGCATTTGGGCGTTCGTTTCAAATGTTTATATATCTCCTTCTAATATTGAGTTTAAATTTATATAGTTAGTATTTTGTTTTAAATTAATTTTATTTTCATATTTTGTTTTGTTCATTGTAATAACAATTACATATTAGAAATAAGACCTCATGTATTTCTTAAAATATTTGTTTCGTCTAATCTATCTATAAAATGTTTATTGGATGTTTGTTAAGTAATTTAATTTTGAATTACTTCTAATGTCTTTATTATCCTCTGTAGTCCTTAAATATTAGATTTCAATATTCTGCTTTTTTTGTCAGCTCTTTGTGTTTAAGAAGTACTTTCTTGACTTTTTTATTTTCATAATATTCGTTACAGTTTTAAGTAACCTCATCCATGCATTGTCTCAATACGCAAACCTACAGAAAGGGGTTTGAGTATGTGGTTTTTCTAACGTCGTGACAAGAACATTCCAATCGGCATTGTTGTGCCACTAAATGGGAGACTAAATATTTTACCTTAAAATATTCCAATATACGTTTTTCCTTTTCACTGCCCTGTCTGTTTCTATAATGCATTGTTTTATTTTAATAAATCTTCAATATCCCATTAAAATGTTAAATAAAAAAAAATTGAAACCTGAAACCGAAAATATATAATTAAATAATTTTAAACTTGCAATTATATATATATATAAATATATATATATATATATATATATATATATATATCTCATATATATATATATATATATATATATATATATATATGTGTGTGTGTGAGTGTGTACATTCATATTTTGGATATAAAATAATAAATATTCTTGTATTTGAATAACCTGTGTTGTTTTAATATATATATATATATATATATATATATATATATATATATATATATATATATGTGTGTGTGTGTGTGTGTGTGAGTGTGTGTACACACACACACGAATACTATAAAGAACAAAAATGTAAGAAGTTATTATGTTAGAACGTATATTTATTCTACGTCTAATCACATTAAATGTACTAATTGGAGTTGGACTCGAAATAACAATTTGCTGCTGTAAAAACAATTCTTTTATATGTCTGAAGTCTTATTCCTTGGGGTAGATTATATAAATATAAAAGTATGAAACCGAATAAATTAAATTAATTACGTATAAGTCAGTTAGATCCAGCGTGGGCAACGTTTTTCCTTAGAAATTGAGTTAAGATCATTAAAGGCTTAGAAAAACATGTTTTCCGCTGTTAAAACCAACAAAATGTAGTTATACTGCTTTTGTTTATTGATAACAGAGCTTGTAATAATCTAATGCATTTTGCCTATCTTTAGCACTTTTTATCTAATAAGAGATTATGATGGATTCCTTCTGGCTCATATATTAAATTACAAACCCCCCTCTCTCTCTCTCTCTCTCTCTCTCTCTCTCTCTATATATATATATATATATATATATATATATATATATATATATATATAATCAGTTTACCGTAATTTACATTTACGCTATAAACTAGTTATAATCTTAGTAAAATGAATATTAGGTATTTTATACCTATTTGAAATATTTATTTACAATAAATACAAATCAAATATTATTATATTTTTTAAGAAATGTTGTGTATATGTTAAGCAGTAACACTATTTTAAATTGTAATTTTTGAAAAATATTTGTTTTATCTATAGGTATCATTAACAAAAAATGAACTAAGCATGTATAATATCACATATTTATTACTATTTCAGTATCGTAATTTCAAAGTTACATTCGACTGGTTTTATGGAATGTAATTGAATTTTACTAACGTACATCTTTTTAAAACTCCAGCGAAATTAAAAATCTTCTTATAATACACTAAAGTTTTCTATGGGAATTGTTTCTACCGTTATTTTTCTCTGTGTATCAGAAGTTACCAATAGAAAATCCTCCCTAATAGCCTGTATACAAGTTTAGTAATTCCACTTGTATTACAATGCTACATCTACGACTTTCAGACATATAATTGAATGATGACATATAATGATGTTAATTCACCAAACAAAAATATGCTTTGAGAACCCATACAGAATAAAAAGGGTGATCAACTTTAGAGGAAATCGTACGTATATAAATTTTCAATTCAGTCTTAATGTTTTCTAACTTTTTATGGCATTTTTGTATGAGCAACATGGCCATTGCATTGTCAGCTGCATACTCAGCACATTATACGACATCTGTGCAAAAAATACGCGGACTGTGGTCATAAAAAAATGTACTTTATTTAGAAGTTACCCGTCTGGGTATCCTTCAAAGTACTCTCATCCCCAACGCACACACTTATCCCAACGGTGTTTTCACTTGTTAAAACAGTCCTGGTACGCTTCTTTTGTGATGGCGTTCAGCTCCTTCGTCGCATTTGCTTTAATCTCCGAAATCGTTTCAAATCTTCTTTCTTTGAGGGGTTTTTTGAGTTTTGGGAATAAGAACAAGTCACAAGGAGCAAAATCAGGTGAGTAGGGGGGGGGGGAAGAACAGTGATCTAGTGTTTGGTCAAAAACTCACGAGTTCTGAGTGCTGAGTGAGCTGGAGCGTTGTCGTGATGGAAAAAACAGTTATCACTTCTACACTGTTCTGGCCTTTTGCGTCGGACGGCGTCCCTCAGACAATTCAGTACTCCAATGTAGGTAATCTGGTTGACTGTAGAGCCTTCAGGGAGGTACTCGTCGTGAACAACACCCTTAGCATAAAAAAAAACTGTCAACATCACCTTGACATTCGACCGAACTTGGCGAGCTCTTTTGGGTCTTGGGGACGTTTGACTCACCCATTGGGATGATTGGACCTTCGTTTCAATGTCGTAACCATACACCCATGATTCATCACCGGTTATAATTCTTGACAAAAAGTTCTCATCTTCATTTAAACGATCAATCAGTTCCCGACAAACCCGGACGCGATTGGCTTTTTGGTCGTCGGTCATCAAGCGTGGCACAAATTTCGCAGCGACGCGGTGCATCTTCAATTTTTCGGTCAAAATCTCGTAACAAGAACTAACTGATATCCCACACTCTTCGGAAAGCTCCCTAATGGTCAGACATCGATTTTCGCATATCAGGATGTTGATTTTGCCAACGTTGACGTTGAAGGATGTCCAGGACGCTCATCGTCATCAATCGACTGTCGGCCACCTTTGAAACGTTCATGCCACTTGAAACATGCAGTACGCTT